>ML790306.1:506088-537218 GCA_009831015.1 Picea engelmannii | reverse complement strand
CATTTGGTATTAGAGCTTGTTTTAACAACCTAGGATATGAGCTAAACCCTAGGTCTAGTAAGAGTCGTAAGCTAGAAATATTTAAATATTGTCCTCAAAGAATGACGAGTAGCTCGAGAATAGAGATCGAAAAATTCAATGGCCAGAATTTTGAGCATTGGAAGCTTAAAATTGAAGATCTCCTTGTAGATCGAGAACAATGGGAAACAATCTGTCTAGGTACCATTCCAGAAGCTATGTTGTTGGCGCTACGTGTGGTTTATAAGACCCTAGGTTTGATTTATCTGTGACCAACAAAACCCATCAAACATCGTCCCTTTCAACATCACCTGCTTGCACAAATGAAGTCTCACCTGAGGTATCTATTGGGACTATGAGAACTGGGCTTCTACAGTAGTAAGGGAATGGGAGGAAAACATTCAGTTCAATCTTCTTTATTAATTATGTGTGCATAAATATGAACTTATTGTGTATTAACTTACTTAGCGAATCAGATTCATATTATCTGTATATTCCATTTTACTGCATAAACTCATTCCTTTACCCATTATGAATAGTGTGCCATGATTAAACATAAGACAAATATAATCTACCATCCAACCATGCATAAGTCATAAGCAATCACATAAAAGACACATGACATAGGATTTAACGTGGTTCACCCAACTCTGGGCTACGTCCACAATGGATGGCTTCTTTATTATGGTTTTGTCAAGTGCTTTAGGCTTGCGCACTATGATTACAGAGATGTATCATGTTTGTATTTATCTTCTACTATCCTAGCCACTTTGTAGTGAAAGCCTCTCCCTCTCTGCATCATCCCTTACATTCAGGCACAAATTCCTCTTAGTTACAGACTCATAACAGGAACCAAATAGACCTCAAAAACATATCATAGACCGGAACCCTCAAAATCCAACCCCTATTCTCCCAGCCCGTTACATATTTATACATCAAATCTAGGGCTTAAAAACCTACTTGGTTCCTCTAAAAATCCCATTACATTGCATGGCTAGTTCAATTAACTGGAGGTTTGGATGCTTTCTTCGGATTTTCCATCTGCATGTTGCTTTTGCGCATCCTTTCATCTTTATAATGTTGAGTTGTCATCTTTCCTTTTCATCCTCTTTCTTCTACTGCTTTTATTATTTTTTATTCTTCTCTTTTCTTTAGTTGCTATTCTATTATGCTTATTGTGCATTTTCCTTCTCTATGCATCTCATCTACACACTTCCTCATCCTTCTTCTTCTTCTCTTCTGCACACCTCTTCTGCACACTTCTTTTGTACTTAAGATTTTTCCCAAAACTGTATTCTGAAATTGCCTGTCGAACAGGCCCCCAAGACTCACCTATGGCTTGACCCAATCCACTCAGGCTTGTTTCCTACTTTTCCATGCCACAACAAATTTTTTGATAGGATGCCTTTTCTACCTCCACTTATTTGATTATCTCTCCCTCTATTTGTGTGATCTCCTTGCCCCCCTGCATAGTCAAACCTGTGCGTTTTTCCTCTGCTTCATATGCTGCCTATTTGACTTTTCCTTTCACAATGGCCAGCTCCCCTATTATTCTCACTGCTTCTTCCTACAGTGGTCCCAATCATTGTGGAAGTATCTTTTGTTGATCCCTCGTCTTCTCAACTTCTACATATTCCTTCCTCTGAGCCAAAATGGTTGTCATAAGCTTCATTGGTGGAAGTGTAGTAACCTTTTATGTTTCTTGGTGCTCTTGTTCTTGTGCTTCTCTTAAATTGGCCTCTATGTACTTCATCTCAGCGTCTTCTACTAATTTCGTCCACACCTACGTGCTCTCCTCCGAGAGTTTTTCACATTCTCCTTCTATCCTCTTAATATTGGAAACTATTTTTGTCGCCATTCTTTCTCTGCCTTCGTGCATTTCCGGTGGCATTCCTGGCATGCTCTACAATTTTAAGTCCTAGATATATTCTCTGAAGCCCTTAATGACTTCACCAATATTTAACACGTGTTCCTCCATAGTAACTTCAACTACTATGGGGACTTCTAGAATTGCCTTCTATAGCTGCTGGAATGTTGCTTGGGTTTTCTTTGTTATGCCTTCAACTTCATCCTTCTCCTTAAGGGATTTTATGACCCTTTCCTCAGCTTCATTTGTATCCTTCAGTACCTCCTCCACCCAGAATTCAACCTCCTTCTTTTTTTGCAGCACAATGTCATATTGTTGTTGCAACTGAACCCATTCATCCCTTATTCTCATGAGCTCTTGATGCACTTGATCTCCTCTATTCTAAATTTCTTGTAATAGGCCTACTTGTAAGTCTTGTAGTCTTTGCATGGGAAACCTTGATACAACTAGGTTCAGATGTCCTAGTGTGTTTACCTATTGCTATAATTCGATCGTCGAAATTTCTAGTGCATCTATTTCAAGCTGTAGTATCCTATGCCCAACTGCTAACTGGGTCATGACTGGATGATCACTTTATGCTTCCCTTCCTAGAATCGTGGATTGTCCGTCCTCATACCTGCGATCCTTTGTGATGCTTGGTGTTTCCAACATCTGCTGGAGTACTACCAGCTGATCCTTCACTTTCTTCTATTCCTCTACTTGCTTCCTTGCTACTTCCTCCAATATTTATTTTGTGGCATCCCATACCTGATATCCTATTATGTCCATATCATCACTAGTTAATGTATAGATTGGGGTCTCTCTATGTGTTATCTCTATGGCATGGGTTAAACCACAACATACAAAATGAAACACATAAATCAATTCTAATCCCAAGTATTCTATATAATTGAAATTCTAACAAGACAAGCCCAAGATCCTACCTCGTCCGAACGTTTGATATAGACCATTGTTGAGCACACAACTCAAAACTTTATACCTACAACTTGTCCTCAATAACCAAGATACACAAGCATATGGTGACATATAGTGTTGTCATATAAGTTAGCATAATCCATTAACATTCATGACAAATATGCCCGTGGAATAATAATTCAAATATTTTCAAGATATCAATTGGACGAGAAAATAATATTTCTATTAAAATAATCAACATAAGTATATATGTGACAAATTTTTGTACCGACACACATCATGTTAGAAAGGAATAGATGTGTTCGTTTAACCATAGACAATATAACAATATTTTCACCCAACCATAGGCCGAAGCCACCCTCGAGCACCTTAACCTTGACAAAGAATGATTCTGGAAGCAAACCAATAGCCAACCAAGGCTAATGCATCAAGCAAAGATAACCAAGACTGATAAAAAAATCCAACAATAACCAATAGAAAGTCTGAGCCTAAACCAAGAATACATATTGCAGCAACTGCTGACTGCAGCTACTCCCCAGACTTGTGCACTTGCCTAGTTTCTGCAGTGCACACTTCTTCCCAGCTGAAATTTCGAGTTGTGTGTACAAAATGAGGTCTGGATACTTGTATTTATATTGTTTTCTAGAGCCATATGGGATGACTTCTCATTGTGGATGCTAAATACTTAATATTAACTATTTCCTTGAGCAAACTTGTCTTCTAGGGTTAAGTTTAATGCTTTAGGGTTTCTTCTTGCTTCCCGAAATATTCTATTCTTGTCAAGGTTACATGTTGAGGTAAATACCTCCCGCAAATACCATAATATCAACACTCCCTCCTAGCTAGGGAGGTATTGAAGGTAATTTTCTTGAGCACAAACATACCATTCAACCGGTAGCATCATCATAACCGTACATGTTATCTCATGACTAGATCACAAGCACCATTATCACTATCATCTGATAGCATCAACTGTATCATATCTAGAAGCCATATTCCATCTGAGTAATCATGCATGATGTTGAATAAGTCACTCACTCCACAAAGTGATACAAGGACCATTCTTCTAATCCATACATATGTCCTAGAAGAATGACTATCCCAACAGAGCTAAAAACTATGCCATGGACTACGAAGACCATTCCTATAGGAATGCCAATCTAGGATTATTTTATAATCAAGTCATAGAGATCCATCTCAACCTATATGCCTTAGAAAATATGAACACAATTGATAGTATACATGGTAATCAAAACAATGACATTCAATAGAACACAAATGTGTCTATCCATAGTAGTACACAACTACAATCCAGTGGTACACTACCACACCAAGTAGCACACAACTACTTAATCAGTGACACATAGTCACAACCAGTGGAACACATCCACCATAGTAGCATACGTCTACTGTCCATAGACATATAGTATCCATAGCAATCATATCATCTGATATCAACCTGAACAAAAAAATAAAAATAAAAAAATATCATGATATAAACTGAGTCATTTGGGCCATTCTTCCACTCACATCTGTGAGATATGGAAGAACATCTTCCCTCAAAAGGTAAAACATCAGCCATGAGATATCTGGACTATTCTTCTCAAGCATAGAAGAATAATTGTCTTGATTTCTGAGCCTGGATCATTCAACTAATTGGGCCATTCCTCCGACACTAAACAAAGTGCAACCTGGAGAGAATGAGTCCGCCCTAGGGAATGCCTGTCCTTGATTGTTCAACCTGGACCATTCACCTAATTGGTCCATTACTCCAACACTAAACAAAGTGAAACATGGAGAGAATGAGTCAACCCTAGGGAATGACTATCCAGACCATTTCCTAAGGAAATGTTTGTCCTGCACCAACCTCCAAAATAGACCATTCTTAAAAAATGATCACAACTGTGATTTTTAAAAGAATGACTTCCCGGTGAGGCAGACCATTCTTCTTGACCACTACTGAGAGTGACTGCCAAGAAGAAAGTCTGTCCTAGACCATTCCCCCACACTAGCCACAAGGAGAATCACTATCTATGGTACATCAACAATCTATCGAGCCATTTTCATTACGAAAATGACCGTTCAATCTGGACCATTTTCCGAACTGGAAAATGCATGTTTGTTAGAAATCTCAAACCACTTTCCGAACTGGAAAGGAACTTCTCATCCTGGACCATTTTTCGAATTGAAAAATGATTGTCCATAAATCAATAACACATCAGTGCTCCCTCCCAACCTGGGAGTCATCTCTTCCTTTTTTAATAAGGATGTTGTCTCCACAAGCTCCATCTTGTTTCTTGAGTAGGCAAACTTTTTCCATCTTGGATAGAGGCTTTACCAAAATATCTACTATCTTCTCATCAGTGGAGATATATTGGAGAATCACTTCTCTTTTCTGGACCTCATCATGGAGAATGTAATGCTTGATCTCAATGTACTTTGGTCTTTCTAGAACACTAGTTTTCTCTGAAGGCTTCATACAGTTCTTGATCATTACAATATATCATGGTTAGATTCAGCTCTTTTATTTCATGCTAGCTCAGGACATCGTGGCAAGGCTCAAATTGGAACATATCTAAGTGACACTTCTTTTGTCATCATGAGAGAAATTCATCATCCTAGACTTCTGAGTAACCATTCTGATACAATATCTTTGTTATAGAATTTTTTCACCATGCTTTTGCTGTGCATTGGATGCTTTGCACTAAGTTGTTTGAATCCATACAAGATCTTCTTCCATCTGCATACAAGGGTATCTTTTTGGTATACCTCAAAACCTTGAGGTTTCTCTACATACGCTTCTTTGTTCAATTACTCTATTGAGGAGAACAATCCTTACATTCATCTAATGTAAACTCCAACCCATGGATACTGCGTATGATATAATGGCTCAGGTAGAGGCATGTCTGGCTACTGGAACAAGATATGATCATAGTCTTCTCCCTCCATCTGGGATAACCTCTAGTTCTGAATATCTTGATGCTTCCGTTCATAAGTATTTCATACACTGTTCTTCATCACAACTTCCATTTCTTCTTCTTGATTGCTTGTAGTGGGTTAAAACCAAGTTGGTAGTCTTGTGATTCTCGATATAATGACTGGTTGTTCGAGATTTTCTTTATCTCTTGGAATCTTCATGTTCTTCCTCATTTTTTTTGTTTATCTCTTGGGTCCATGGAGTTTCCTATAGATTCCATGCCCTGAAGATTATGACTTCTTCCTTTCATCATAGGATCATGGATGTGGATGGAAAACCAAGGATACTTTAAGGCTTCTTTTCGAAGAAGACTTCTTCTAAAGTCAAACTAAACGTGTGCTGCTTTTCATGGTTGCTACCATTGATGGGAACGTGGATATATACTTCATAATCCTCAATGGATCATATTATTTAGGATTAGCTCCCTCCTAATCCTTTCTTCATGCATGAATGCATGCTCTTCTTTTGGAATTATATAATTGGCTCCCTCCATCTAGGAGAGTCTACGCTTCCGTCTGCATCCTTATTTCCTTAAGCAAAGTGTCACAAGTCTTTTTATAATTTCCTCTTGATTGTTGATTTCTTTCTCTTTTTACTTCTTCCAGGTTTCTTCAAGTTTGATTATGATTTTGTCTTATCTTGCAGCTGTTACTTATGTTAATAGCTTCCACAAGAATTGTTACCAAGGATTGTCAATGTACTTCATCTTTTCATGTGTATTGTTTGACTTGTATTCATCATGATGGAAATCCTTATCTTGTTATTCTTCCACATGTATTGTTTCTCTTTGAACATCTTATCTTCTAAGAAATAGATATGCAAGATATGTATAGAAACTATGTAAACATGGTATGTACAAGAATTATGAATAATATTGTTACCTTGTCTTAGAAGAAGAAGTCTGTTTTATCCTGCTTGGCCTTCCTTGAGGGTTCCCTTTCTTCGGAAACTAATGCTTCGTGTGTTTCCTAACTTTTCTTTAACTCGGGACAATGATTCTTGTAGTGACCATATTTTCGACAGTTGAAGCATTGTATTTTTGTCATATCTTTCTCTTGATTTGGTTTCTTCCTTGAGCCAAACTTCCTTTTATTCCTAAAATTGTTGAACCTTGTTGTGAAGGCTTGATCATCGTATTTATTTTGGGGTTTCTCTTTTTCACTAATCCTTGATTCTTCTTGTGCACAACAGGTCCAAAGTTCTTCAAATGTGGGATACTCCTTCCTTGTGCTCATGCTTGTAGAAAATGCATCCCATGTCTTGGGAAGACCATTGGGTACTATATTTACCACTTCCTTCTCTGAAATGATTTCTTCAATAACTTGTAGTTGATCTCTTAGCTGAGATATTCTCACAAAGTATGATGTTATGCTATCATCATCATTCATTTCCATGTCATGAAGCTCATTCTTCAGACTCATTACTTGTCAAATGTTTCTTACTGAGAAGAGGTTAGTTAGGGCATCGTACATCTTCTTAGATGAGTCAATATGGGAGATGTAGGGTATCAGGTGGTATTATATAGAGTCCACTATAATACTCATGAAATTGATGTCACTGTCTTTGAACTTCTCCATAACTGCAACATTCTGAGGTTCCTTCTCTTTTCCTTCTTTGAACTGTGGTTCCACGATCTTTCCTTTCATGATATCCAACACTTTATTCTTGGCAAAGATGAGTTCAATCCTTGTCTTCCATGCTCTGAAGTTAGACTCCCCTTCTAAATTGTTTTATGACTTCATAGAGTAAGTCATAATTGCTTTGACTTGGTCAACCCTTGATTTTGACCAAAAAATCAAACTTGACGTCTTAGCTTGCTGAGAGTACTACGAGGTGCGCTAGGCCAAGGTGCACTAGGATATCTAGAAATTAGGTCAATCTCTTCATTTAAGGTGCCTCAACAAGAGGGTTAGGGTTTCATTACCGCAACAAAAACTGGCTACAAATGCAATTGTAACTGAGAAAATCCTCCCAATCTATCTTCTAGTGGTTAGACTGTTCGAAGATAGTGTGGGCCCATAACCTGTTAGAAATTAATAGATGTGATTGTTTAACCATAGACAATATAACAATATTGTCACCCAACCATAGGCCGAAGCCACCCCTGAGCACCTTAACCTTGACATAGAATGATTCTGGAAGCAAAACAATAGCCAACCAAGGCTAGTGCATCAAGCAAAGATAACCAAGACTGATCAAAAAGTCCAACCATAACCAATAGAAAGTCTGAGCATAAACCAATAATACAGATTGCGGCATTTGCTGACTGGAACTACTCCCCAGACATGCCTACTTGCCTAGTTTCTGGAATGCACACTTGTTCCTAGCTGAAATTTTGAGCTGTGTGTACAAAATGAGGTCTGACTACTTGTATTTATACTGTTTTCCAGAGCTGTCTGGGCCGACTTCTCATTCTGGAGGCTAAATACTTAATATTAATTATTTCCTTGAGCCGACTTGTCTTCTAGGGTTAAGTTTAATGCTTTAGGGTTTCTTCTTGCTTCTTGAAATATTCTATTCTTTTTAGGGTTACATGTGGAGGTAAATACCTCCTGCAACTACAATAATATTAACACATCAGAATCGAGAAAATAAGTCCCTCCAGCTGGGCCTCCACCACTTCAATCCTCCACCAAAGGAAAGCTCATATAAAGGAGACAATGAGGTTCTCCATCACAAAGAAGGAAGAGTTTGGGGGATGAACAATGAGTTCAAAATTTCAGGGACAAAGGGATGCATAATCAATATGAAGTGAAATTTCTCTAGAGTGTCCTTGCTCTCGAAGTTGAATTCTCTCCTCCCAAGGCTTGGATATGGCTCAATTTATATCCTTCAAATGGAATTGAAGGGTCAAGTAGGATCATTTCCAGTATATGGAAGGTCAAGGATCATGGATCTCATGACATGGCATGGAAACCCGACATAATTTTTAATTTTGAGCACCAGACCCGATGTATGCAGGCTGTAGTGGAGAAACCTGCGTATACACTTGTTGCCTAACTGATAGGGATCATATATGTGGAAAAATATGATTTTTTGGATCTGGAAGGTAAAAGAGGGACTTCAAGTCTTCATAGGGAAAAGGAAAGTGCATCTAAGAAAGTTGCATAGGGTGAGGAAAATTTTGTTGTAACACTATGCGCTTTGGTATTTTTTCCACGCCCCCCTGCTGGTTCTTTTCCCTGATACTTCCACTTGACTCCTATCTGTTGAGCTTCTGTCGTGGATGGGCCAGGAATATCACATGTGCCATTCATATGATCCTTGAATTTCTCTTCATCCTATTCCTCGTCACTTTTTATCTTGTTCTTCTTCCTCGTTTGATTGTCATGTCTTCTTTGCTGGGCTCTTCCAGCCTTCTTCCCAACAATTCACTATCAAGCTCACGTCCTCCATTGTCAACCTGTAACTAGTTGGAAACCATTGGCACATTGGATCTTTCTTGGCTTGCACATACATGTGGTTCATGCCAAACCTAAATCATGCGATATCCTTGTATGTTGCTATCGTTTTTGCTGATATGCACGATGTGTACACAACTAAATAGGTGATATGTTGTAAGTAGACAAAAAATGTGGCATTATTGTTGTTTTGTCATCTTTTAATTGTTGTGTGCCATAAATTGGCATACCTCGTAGCCAAATTTTCATTACCTGATGTGCACATGCACTGGTAATACCCTGGTTCTTTCCACCCGACTAGTGCAATCAAGATTAGCAACCATGCGTAATGAAATTCTATGCCCTTTTCTTGGGCCTCAATGAAATATTGTAAGAACTAGTTCACCAAGAAGGTGGCCCAGTTCATCTGGACCCCTTCCACACACTTCTCTATGGTTGCAATGACAACAACTAGTACCTCATCTTTGCGACATTTTCGCAGCATCTTGCAGGCCAGTACCTGCATCACAAACCTCACATTTTTGTCATTTATTCTCTTCACATCCAACCCCCACTTTCCTCTATGTGTCTGGAATTTTTATTTCATTGAATCGGAGAGGGATCACTCTCTCGCCTTGTTGAACAACTGGCCCGGATCCTCGCTTGATTTTGATAGTCCTGTAATATTCAAAATCAACACAATATTGATTGATACTGGGGGAATCAAGCTAGAGTGTCCCCCCATGAACACATTTTAGCAACACCTTCAGGCATGCATTAATTTCCGTACTCTGCCTGAAATGAAAAATCTCCAATATGTTCAATATACATGCCTTCTCCAACCCCCGATGCCCACTCCTATGGCTCTAACATGATTTCTCTTATTCCTGGGATGCTCCTCATGTGCAAATAATGTTCCTTGGCCAACTCTGGTAATTTTTGTGCATTAGTTATGTCATGGTTCATAAACTTTAAGCCAAAAATATTCCTGAGCATTTCTCCTTCACTGCTTACACTAGGAGGAACTGGTGGTATTGAAAACAGGTACTTCCCATTGGGTGGTACTTATATCGTTGGTGCTTCATCCATCCTTGACGGTAAGTAATCTCTGTGAAAACTCGCCTGTGATGTTGAAGCCGAAGCTTTGACTACTTCCTCTACCTTTTGTGTTTTCTTTGGTCATCTTGCTTGTTTTCTCGCTATTGGAGACAATACTCGAACTTTGGGTGGTTCCATTCATCTTTTGTGATGGATTCTTGGAATTTCTCTATGTCTCTTCATGGGTAGTTTTATATTGGCTCCAGTAACTCGACTATGGTGCTCTCAAATTCACTATGGTTTTCTCTGTTTTCTCCTGCTTGCATGAAACAATGACTTAGACTTGATGACTTCCTTATATTTTTTTTCCTTCATGCCAACTGTACCTGTCTCATCCTTCCTTAACTACCTTGTCCAATCCGCCACCATGGTTGATGAGTTGTTAAATAAATTCCCCTTTATTACCAAATCTGTCGTGTGATTTTACCTTCGTACTGCCAATTTGTTGTGATTTCCAATGAATTTTACCATTTAATATTATACGACACTTTTATGACATTTCACTCTCGCTTCGCAATTGTCGTTTCTGTGATTTAATTATTTTAATGGTCTTTTCATTTCTCAACTACACACACTGGTATTTTAATGTTTGTTTCACATGACATCCCTTTTTAGACGCCATAGATATCGTCTCTATTGCGATGTTTCATGTGGACACGTTTCATCTCAAATTTTACTGTCCAAACCCCATATAGTCGCCGCTACAACGAAGTTAGAGACATCAAAATTCCGACGTCCCATTTCGTCGGTCTCCACTACGTGGACGCTATGGGAGAGACATTACCATACATCGTAATACCAATGTATGGTAACGTCGATCACCCGACGTTAAGCTATATATCTCTGACATATGTTCCATGGGAGCGACGTTACCATACGTAGAAATTCCGACGTAAGGTAACGTCGCTCAACCGACAACCAACTATATATCTCCGATGTATGTGCCATGGGAGCGATGTTACCATATGTCGCAATTTCAACGTATGGTAACGTCGCTCAATCGATGACAAAATATATATATCCGACGTATGTTCCATGGGAGCGACGTTACCATACATCGCAATTTCGACGTCATGAACGTATTTAAAAAAAAATGTCAATTTATTTTTCTTTTTTTGATATTTTTAAATTTTGCAACTAGAAAATTTTAAATTTTGAGTCTGAATACTATAATGACCAAACATGAACTACTAAAAAATAAGGGATCAAAACATAGCAATAAGGCTTAACAATGTATATTTTGATTTCTTGATGAAATAACAAATATAAGTTTTTTTTCTTGGAATACACACACACACACACACACACACACACACACACACACACACACACACAGAGACACACACACACTCCTAGAAAAATACTTATAGACAATACTTATATCTCTGAATTTCTCTCTTCCAATACTTTATATCATCTTCATGGATTTGTTTCAATGACAACCATCTACAGATCATGATGCAATAAAATAACATGTTTCAACAAAACATATAAATACATATTACATTACAAGTAAAAGACATGTCATTAAGTACAACAAAAAATTGATTTTTTTTTTTACATATATATTGCAGCTACTTACCTCATGTATTTTCCAAGATCATATATAACTTGTTTGACGTTGTTGTCAAATTCATTTGGGAGAGATAAAGGTAGAACATGCTGTAACATTAAAAATGAATCATTACTTGTTCAAAACTAAACAAAAAATAAAAAATATAAAAAAATGTATACGACCAATATATAAATATGAATACTAAAATGATTAATTACCTTAATGAAGGTATGCCAATCATGTGTTTTTACCCCACCAAATTCACCTTTCTTCGTTAGGATATTCTTTATGTTTGAACAAAAACCTATGGGAAATTTAATTTTTTGAATGACCTCTTTTACACCATTGCTTTACTGCTCCGTTAATAAACATAGGAAGGTTATTTTGGTCTCCATCGTTATTTTATCATGTCACACTTTGCATTGCATGATTGGCTTCCCAAATGTTATTACAATTTTTGACAATTTTTTCTTTATCCTTCCTGCTATCTATGATTCACCATAATGTTTCTGTCACATTCTTCCCAATATGAATTGTATCAAATAAATGAACTTTTTTTAGGTCCTTATAGTAAGGCAACCTCATGAATTGAGTGGGATAACATTTCATTCCTTGTGGAAGCCCATTATTACTACCTTCATGACAATGACATTGATGAAGCATAAAAAAATCAGAACACTATTTATCAAATGCGGTAAAATAAAATGAATAATTAAAATAAAATTTCAAAACATGATTCCATTTACGATACATAAACAAAATGCGTACCTCGAGGGTTAATTCTGTCATATGCCAACTTCCATAGGCGAGGTGTCATTCTTTGTGGTTTTAGTCTAGTCTCTTGTTTCCCATTGAAAATATATTTTTCAATAGTATGATATTTATGGTTCTTAGAGAGGAAGTGTCTATACTCATTAAACACCTCCTTTCTTAAACTTTTTGACCGACGAGATTTCATCTTAGGACCACAAACTGGACATGCAAATTTACCCTTTGTTTGAAGACCTGCAATAGATAGATTAATGTGAATCATTAATATACAGAATGATTATTTAAACAACATGCATGATATATTCGATTATTTATATACTATTAAAGCGTGCAATATGGAACGTTACATACAACAAAAATGTGTTAGTCCCAGGGCATCATGAAATGTCCATAAAATTATTTCACGGCATTGAAATATCTTCTGCCCAATTGGTTTATAGATGTCATACATAGTGATGCCCTCCTAGAACTTTAGTAGCTCGTCGATAAGAGGCTCGATATACACATTCATATATTTAACTTGGTACTTACCTAATTGTTTGAAATTACACGAAATTACTACCATGGTATGTATATATACGTAAATAAATAAATAAAATATGTTATGCAAAAAAAGAGAAAAATGAAAAATTTAAATTCGAAAAATTAATGTAAAAAAATACCTGGAATAATCATTGTCAACATTATGTGCTCCCTCTTTATTGACATCCAAGAAGGAATTTTATTTTTGATAACAAAAATAGGCCACACTAAGTAAACAAACCGAAGCTCTCCAAATGGATTAACATCGTCAGTTGTCAATGCAAGCCTAACATTATGAGCTTCATTTGTAAATTCTAGCCATTTTGCAACAATTTCCTTAAATGCATAACCATATGCAGGAATTTGAAGAACACCATCTTCAATTCTCTTTCATGCATGGTAATCCATAAACTGTGCTATGCTTTGGCACCTGAACATTCATTGTAAACATGGAATTATGGGAATATGTCGGAGAACCTTTTGAGGGACCATCTTTGTTACTTGATCGGTTCAATATCTATTGATCCCACATATCAAACATTTTGTTTTCAACACATGTTGTCCATAATATGTAATATGATCATCAAGACTTGCATCTATACTTTGATACTCCATTCCAATGTCTTTCATAATGGCATGTAAATCTCGATATGTGCAAGGTAAAATATTTGATGAGGGTAACATAAATTAACCTAACAATCTAAAACATAAAAAATAAATAGTTAATGTAAATAATAGTAATTGTAAATATTTCATTTTTATTTTACAAATTAATTAACACTAAAAAAAATGGGGAAAAGTCAAACTTTATGTATATGTGATGAAACATATTACATACCTTAGGATCTGTGTCATACAAGTGTTCGAAAAATGATTCGTAACTTTTAAGTTCACCAACAACAATGTAGTGGAGAGAAGATTTTCTCTTGACCCTTTATAAAGTCGTTTATTTTCCTTTTCAATTAGAGGTTCATCATAAATACCATCACTAATGTCCCCATGATCCTCATCTAGATGACCGAATAAGTCTTGGATCATTTGATCTGTTCTGTCATCTTGAACTATGTTATTATTGTCATCTACTTCCATGGGATCATTAACTTGATCTTCATTATCTGCTTCAAGTTCTTCATCTTGTACTACAACATCATTTCTGCTACTACTTGGTGATTTGTGCATAAAGTTAGGGGGCAGATCTAACTTTATAATTACATACAATCATGAAAAAATAGTGCATGTATAAGACAATATAAAAGTTTGAGAATACAATAAATATTAAAACAAATAATGAATGTATATATAGCTAATTACCATGGGATGATATTCATTTGATCCCCCGTCCATGTGCCCATATTTTCTACAATGTTTTTTTAGCTGTTGCCGTTAAAACTCTTTCGGGACATCTAGTACAACAATTTTTGCAATGGAAATAACATTTACCATCACCCTTTTCACCCTCTTTAATTTTTTTACCACCTCTAATGTTTTTTGACATTCTTCCCCACAAACATATAATGAAAAAAATACATGTTTTTTGTTCTCCAAGAAGACCATCTTATACCCTTTTTGAAGTGTCGTTATTATAGAAAACTTGTCGCAACATCCGTAAAATGAAACATATTTATATATTTTATAACATCGCATTTCCAACGATAGTTGACCAAGTCAAAGTTGACTTGGTCAAATACTAGGTGACTGTTGGGATGGGGAAAACCTAGTTTCCATAACGTCGCAAGTGCGACGAATATTTTACCAATGTCACAAGAGAGACAAAAATGCAATGTCGTCACAAGAGTGACATCTTCCTACCTTCGTTGAAAGATCGACATGTGTTTGTAGTACATCGCAAGAGTGACGTTATCGGGCAATATGTAGAAAAAAATTTAAAATTTCCTCTATTTTTCGACAGTATGGCCAATTTTGTCCATAACGTCGCAAATAGAACGTTGAAAATTTTCCAATATGTACTAGTGACATCATTTCTTGCTGTTTCATTTTTTTGCTTCACAGCCTATTCTCTTTTGTGTATTGTCTTCAAAATTGGAGCAGTTCTATGCTAATGTGTGATAACCCGAACACTCTTTTTTTCTTTTTACTATATCTACCTTTTATTTGACTTTCTTCCTTTTTCTAGTTTTATTTGTGTTTCCTTGTTTTTATTGCTACTATGGTATATCTACTATAATACAATTGTTTTGGCACAGACCGTATTACTATGAAGACTATTGGTCATCTCTATAGAGTTTCAACTGACTTCCATTCACCATTCCTCCAAAGACTTCTCCATTCAAGGTTTCCAACTGCACAACACCTATCTATGTGACATGTTGAATCACAAAGGGCCCTAACCAATGCATTCTAAACTTTCCTAGATGTTGCATGAACTTACTGTCGTAAAGTAATACCAAATCCCCCACTTGAAATTTTTTCTGTTTAATGTGTCAATCATGCCAATCCTTCTCTCTTTATTTCTATACTTGTTGATGGAAACCTACGACAAACCGATCTTCTTCAAGTTTTACCAACTGTGATAATCTATCCTCTAATGGGCGAGATTCTAATAGATCACTGATCGCTACTATGCATAAGCTATCCAGAATAAACTCCATAGAAATTAGTGATTCTTTCACATAGACCAGGATGAAAGGTGTCTACCCTATTAGCTTCTTACTTATAGTCTTGTAAGCCCATAATACTACAGGAACTCTTAAGTCTCAATCGTCTCGCCCTTCATTGAAAATTTTTGTCAAGGAATTTTCCAAGATCTTATTAAAAGATTCCACTGTCCCATTGGCCTGAAGATGACGTGGGTTACTCTTCTGATGATGAATTTGGAACTCCTTAGTTAATGCCACAATTTTCTTGTTCAAAAAGTGTGTACCTTGATCACTCAGTAATATGCATGGACATCCAAACCTTGTGACTACATTCTCAAACAAAAAGATCACAACAGTCTTTGCGGTGCAATCTGTAATTGGTGTTTCTTCTACCCATCTTGTCAAATGATTTGTCGCAATGATTATGTACCTTTTCCCTAATATTATTTCTTGTGGGTTGATTGCACCCACAAAGTCTATGGCCCATTTCTCAAATTATTGCAACATAACCTGTGGATTCAAAGGAATTTCGTCCCCCCTAGATATATTTCCCAATCATTGGCATACATCACATGACTTACAATAGCCCTTCACATCTTTGTGAAGTGTAGGCCACCAAATCCATGCACACAAAATATTATGTGTAGTTTCTCTCCTTGCATAATGTCCTCCTGCAATCCCATCATGCGCTTCTTCAAGTATCATTGGTCTCTCATGTTCCAACACATAACTCCTCAATATTCCATATGTACCCAACTTGTATATATTCCCTGCAATCAACTGATAATCTATTGCTTTTACTGCTAATCGATTTTTCTACGCAACCATCATATCTGATGGAGCCATACATGTACTTAAAAACTGCACAATATTCGAGAAGTAATCATCCACCATCTTTACTACAAATAATTTTGAATATGGGAAGTTGACATCTAAGTTACTTGCACCTTCACCTCACAATATGTGCGATATATGATTTGGTCCTGCATTCATCTTCCCTGGTTTCATTACAACCTCAAATTCATATTCCTGAAATAATAATAGCCATATGCATATTCTCCCCCCTAAACAATAGCTTGTTGACTAAGTATTTTAATGAAAAATGTCTGTATACATCTTAAAGTGAGATCCCAATAAGTAATTCCTGGATTTCTGTAGTGTGTAGACCATTTCCAATCCTTCTTGTTTTGTGGTCGTATAGTTCTTCTCTTCTATGGACAATGTTCTGCTTGCAAAATAAATCAGGTGATCTATGTCTCCCTCCTCTGGTTGGGATAGTATTGCACCCAACGCTATGGACGATGCATCTACGTGTACATGGAACTCCTTTTCCAATATGGAAAAATTAAAATTGGTGCAGTCACCATTTTCTTATTCAAGGTGTCCAACCTCTTCTGATAGTCCTCGTTCCATTGAAACTTTACTTCCTTCTTGAGTAACTTTTCCATTGGTGTTGTGATTTGCGCATATCCCTTGATAAACTTCCTGTAATATCCTGTATGACCCAAAGTTTCCCTTGGTTGTCTTACTGATGTAGGAAGTTCTAACTCCAAAATTATTGCAATCTTGGATGGATCTACTATTAATCCTTGTTTGCACACTACATGTCCCAACAAAATCCTAAATGGTGTACAAAAAATGCACTTCTTCAAGTTCAACAAAATCTGACACTTTCTGCACCGATCCAACATGAGTCTAACAACTTCTATATGATCCTTCAATAGACTAAACACAATCCAATCATCCAAGTATACTTCGAGGAACTTATAGATGAACTCCTTGAACATTGCAACAACTACTCTAAAAAACACCACAGGAGAATTCTTCAATCTGAATGACATTACTGTATACTGGTAGCTCTACCACTCAGTCGCAAAAGTGGTCTTATGTCGATCTTCCTATGTAATTTTTATCTTATGGTACCCCGAGAATACATCTATTAAAGGATAAGTTTCTTATTCTCTTAAGTTTTCTAGTACCTCATCCGTTAATGGTGTTGGGAATGGGTCATGTAAGCATGCATCATTCAACTTCCTTAGATCTCTGTAGATCCATATCCCTCTTGTATTCTTGTTCTGATCCACCAGTGGACTGATCCACTTAGATTCTTCTACCAGTTCAATGATTCTTACATCCAACATCCTGTCTATTTCATCCCTAACCTTGTCCTTGTACCTCATATTTAACCTGTAAGGCCTCTGTCACATTGGCTTAGCTTCTGGTTTCAATAGGATCTTTATCTCGTCTAAGTCTCCTACTATTCCCTTCATCTAAGAAAATGTTGTTGGGAATAGGTCCTGATATTCTCATAGTATGTATGCAATATTCTCAATTGTCTCATCATTCCAATAATATCCTATATGAAAAAACATGGGATTCTTTTCCATCCCAATGTTTTCCTTTCATGTATTTATAGGATGTGTATATGTAGAAAATTATAGATCTTACCCTTCTGCTGCTCATTTTTCTTCTATCTTAGGTACTTGTACATTTATGTGATCATCTTCATCATGATCTTCCTTAGCTACATTGCAACACTCCAATAGCTCATGGCCAATCATCTTGGCTATGTGCACACTGCATACTAGTACCACCTCCATCGTCCCTTCTTTTGAGAAGATATTCGTTCGAATAACCTGTAGCGCTAAATATATTGATGGAGATTCATGTTCAAATGTAAATTTTATTTTGAACCTCTGGAACAGCTCTTCCCATCTTGATGTCTCCCTGGGCATTTCCAATTCCAAATAATAGTTCTTCAGAATTGTATGTAGTGTGTGTACAAATATTTGTGTCCATTCTATTTGTGGTACTGAACTCCATAAATCCCTGTACTTTTCAACATGATCTACTGGATCACTCTCTCCTGTATACTTCTTTATAATATTTTCTTCCTCAGTGCCAAACCATAACCCCATTGGTCTGCTACACTATGACTAGTATTTCATTCCCTCTTTGTGTGCATCCCACCATCTGGATGGATTTTCTTTTAGGACAACATCTAGTGCTAACAACCTTTTTTTATCAGGTACATGCAACTCAAATTCCTTTACAAACATGCTTATATCAGTTAATCCATCATACCTAGGTGGATTACATAGCTCTATTCTGATCCAGTGTAGGGATCAGGTTATACATGCACATCATCTAGTTGAGACTTCATGCATTCTCTACTGCCAATTCTCTAGACCTTCTTCCAAGATTGATGCACATGAACTGATACTTCGCCAAATTAGCGCCCCATCTGCTATAGGGTTGACATAATCATCCATTCACGTCGTCATGTTGTATAAGTTTTCAATGCCATTTCCTCTGGCTGGAAATGTAACCATTTGTTGGTGTTGCGCGTGGTTTATAAAACCCCATGTTCAATTTATCCGTGAAAAACAAAACCCACCAGACACTGACCCTTTCGACATCACCTGCTTGCACAAATAAAGTGTCACCCGAGGTATCTATTGGGACTACGAGAACTAGGCTTCTGCAGTAGTAAGGGAATGGGAGGAAAACATTCAGTTCATTCTTCCTTATTAATTTTGTGTGCATAACTTTGTTCCTATTCTATATTAAATTACTTAGAAAATCGGTTTCATATTATCGGTGTGTTCCAATTAATTGCATAAACTCATTACTTTACCCGTTATGAATAATGCGCCATGATTAAACATAAGATAAATCTAATATACCATGTAACCATGTAGAAGTATAAGAAATCACATAAAAGACACATGACATAGGATTTAACATGGTTCACCCAACTATGGGCTACGCCCACAATGACTGACTTCTTTATTGTGATTTTGTCAAGTGCTTCAGTCTTGCACACTGCACTTACAAAGATGTTGTTAGAACATAATGGATGTGCTTGTTTTACCATTGACAATATCACTATTGTAACCCAACCATAGGCCGAATCCACCCTCCGAGCACCTTAACCTTGATAGAGAATCACTCTGAAAGTAAACCCTAGACTAGATAGCCAAACAAAGGGTAGCGCACCTTTTCCCAAGGATAGCGTACCAACAAGATCTGATCAGATAGTCCAAACCCTAACCAAGAGATAGACCAAACCAAACATGATCTGCTAGCTGCAAAAACTCCAATGGAATCTCTCCTCCAAACCTATGCACAAAACTGGGCACTGCAGTGTGCACAAGTGCTGCTCTGCAATTCTGAGACTACCTTCCAGAATGAAGACTGGCCTCTTGTATTTATAGTAATTCTGGATAACTTCCTGGGCCGACTTTTCATTCTGGATATCTGTCTGTTCAATATATATATTATTTCTTCTGGTCGACTTCTTCTCTTGGAGGCTAATAACCTAATACAAGTTATCCTTTTGAGCCGACATGTCTTCTAGAGTTGTTAGCCAACTCATTAGGGTTTTTTTCTTGCTTCTCGGAGTATTCTATTCTCATCAGGTTTACACGTGGGGGAAAATACCTCCCGTAGATACCATAATATCAACACTCCCTCCTAGATAGGGAGGTATTACATGTAATGGTATTGAGCACAAACATACCATTCACCCGGTAGCATCAACATAGTCGTCTAGACTATCTCATGATTAGATCATGAGAACCATTATCACTATTAGTGTCATGAGTTGCATCATCTCTCAGAACCAAACTCTATCTGAGTAATCAAACATGATGCTCACTTCACAGAGTGACACAAGAGCCATTCTTCTAATCTAGAAGAATAAATGTTTTGAACCATTTTCTATCTGGGAAATCTCTATTCATTGATCATCCATCTAGTTGATAATCATTTTCAACACTACTGATAATCTTCAAGGCAATCAGAACTATATCATTCAATAGAACACAACTATGTCTATCCATAGTAGTACACAACTACAATCCAGTGGTACACTACCACAGCAAGTAATACACAGATACTTGATCAGTGACGTATAGTCACAAACAATGGAACACATCCACCACATTAGTATACATTTACTGTTCTAGAGACATACAGTCTTCATAACAATCATTTGATATAAACCTGCACAGAAACAATGTTATGATATAAACTGAATCATCTGGGCCATTCTTCCACTCACATCTGTGAGATATTGGAAGAGCATCTGCCCTCAGAAGGTAAAACATCAATGATGCCCTATCTGGACTATTCTTCTCAAGCAAGGAAGAATAACTGTCCTGATTTCTGAGCCTGGACCATTCCCCACCCTGGGCCATTCTTCTGACACTAGGCAAAGTGTAACCTGGAGAGAATGAGTCTGCCCTAAGGAATGTTTGTACCTGATTGTTGAACCTGGACCATTCCCCACCCTTGGCCATTCCTCCGGCACTAAAAAAAGTGCAACGGGGAGAGAATGAATCTGCCCTAAGGAATGACTGTCCAAACCATTTCCCATGTTAACCACAAGATGAAATGTCTATCCTTCACCAACCTCCAAAACATACCACTCCCCATGTTAACCACAATGGGAAGTCACTGTTCGACAAGGCGGGCCAGTCTTCTTGAGTAACCCTCAAGAAGAGAGACTGCCCTAGACCACTCCCCATGTTAACCACAATGGGAAGTCACTGTCTATGGTACATCAACAATCTAGACCATTTTCCAAACTGGAAAGAATCTGCTCATCATATCCATCAATCAATAATACATCAGTGCTCCCTCCCAAACTGGGAGTCATCTCTTCCTTTTTCAATAAGGAAGTCATCTCCACGAGCTCCAGCTTGAGTACACAAACTCTTTCATCTTGAGCAAAAGATTTATCAAAATGTCTGCTTATCTACTCATCTATGGAGATATGTATTGGAGAACCACTTTCTCCTTTCTGGACTTCATCACGGATAATGTAATTCTTGATTTCAAATGTACTTCGGTTTGGAACACTGGTCTTCTTTGAAGGCTTCATGTAGATCTGATCAATAAAGTATATCATTGTTGGAAAAACTGGAACATATCCATGTAGCACTTCTTCTGTCATCATGAGATCTGATCTTTTGAGTAATCATCTTGATACAATACCTTTGTTATAGAAAATATTCACCACTCTTCTGTTGTGCATTGGAGGTTCTCTACCATGTCGTCTTCTTCCATCTGCATACAATGGTCTCTTTCTGGTATACCTCAAATCCTTGAGGTTGTTCTTCATACACTCTTTGTTAAATTTCTCTGGAGAACAGTCTTTTCATTCATCTGATGTAGAGCTCCAACCCATGGATATCGCAGATGATATAATGACTCATGTAGAGGTATGTCTGGTTTACTGGAACAAGTAATTGTCATAGTCTTCTCCCTCCATCTGGGAGAACCTCTAGTTCTGGATCTTGCAATGCTTGCATATATACACTGTTCTTCATCACAATTTTCAGTTCCTCTGCTTGATTGATTTTAGTGAGTTCATATTAGGCTGGTAATCTTGTGATTCTTAATGACTGGTTGTTCTGGATTCTCTTCCTTTCTTGGAATCTTCATGTTCTTCCTGATGTTTTCTTTAGATCTTGGGTCCATGGAGTTTCTTATAGATTCCATGCCCTAAATATTACACTTATTATAGAATCATGGATGTGGATGGACAACCAGGGATACTTTAAGGCTTCTCTTCGAAGAAGACTTCTTCTGAGGTTTAACTGAACACGCACTATCTTCCATAGATGATACCATGGATATATACTTCATCATCTTCAATGGATCATAGGATTAGCTCCCTCCTAATACCTGCTTCATATATGAGTGCATGTAATCGGATCCCTCCATCTAACAGAGTCCATGCTTTCGTCTTATTGTCTTATGCAAAACATCATAAGTCTTTCTCCAATTTTCTCTTGATTGCTGACTTCTTTCTGTCTTTGCTTCTTCTAAGTCTCTTCATGATTGATTATGATTTCGGCTTATCTTGTAATAGCTTCCACATGATAAATCTAACTTGTATAATGATATAAATCCTTATCTTGTTGTTCTTCCATAAGTATAGTTCTTCTTGGAACATATTATCTTCTAAGAGATAGATATACAAGATATGTACAGAGACTATGCAAACAAGATATGTGCAAGAAATAAGAAGAGTATTGTTACCTTCAGAAGAAGAAGTCTCTTTCATTCTGTTTAGTCTTCTTTGTAGGTTCCTTTTCTTCGACAACTGATGCTTCATGTTTCTCCTTCCTTTTCTTTAGCCCGGGACAATGATTCTTGTAGTGACCATACTTTCGACAGTTGAAGCACTATATTTATGAAATATCTTTCTCTTGATTTATCTTCCTCTTTGAACCAAACTTCCTTTTGTTCCTAAAATTATTGAATCTTGTTGTGAAGGTTTGATCATCGTACTTATTTTGGGGTTTCTCTTTTGCACTGATCCTGGATTCTTCTTGAGCACAACAAGTCCAAAGTTCTTCAAATGTAGGATACTCCTTCCTTGTGTTCATGCTTGCGGCAAATGCATCCCACGTCTTAGGAAGACCATTGAGTACTATGTTTACCAATTCCTTCTCTGAAATGATTTCTTCAATAGCTTGTAGTTGATCTCTTAACTAAGATATTCTCACAAAGTATGATGTTATGCTATCATCATCATTCATCTTCATGTCACAGAGCTCATTGTTCAAACTCATTATTTTTCCAATGTTTCTGACTGAGAAGAGGTTTGCTAGGGAATCGTACATATTTTTTGATGAGTCAAGATGGGAGATGTAGGGTATCAAGTGTTATTTTATAGATTCCACTATGATACTCATAGCATTGATGTCACTGTCTTTGAACTTCTCCATAACTGCAATGTTCTGCAGTTCCTTCTCTTTTCCTTCTTCAAACTCTGGTTTCACGATCTTTCCTTTCACGATATCCAACACTTTATTCTCGACAAGGATGAGGTCAATCCTTGTCTTCCATGCTATGAAGTTAGAAGCTCCATATAACTTGTTTTCTGACTTCATAGAGTAAGTCATGGCTGCTTTGACTTGGTCAACCCTAGATCTGACCAAAAAATCAAACTTGATGTCTTGGCTTGCTGAGAGTATCGAGAGATGCACTAGGCTAGGGAGCACTAATCTATCTAGAAATTAGGTCAATCCCTTCACTTAAGGTTCCTCAATGAGAGGATTAGGGTTTCTGCAACTGCACCTGCTAGTAACCCTAGCTTCAGTCCTATGGTGACTGCTCCTACTAGAAACCCTAGCGACAGTTCTTCAATGAGATTAATATCCTTATGGCTATGTTTCCTTCCAACGGTTAGACTGAATGAAGGAAGTGTGGGCCCATAACCTGTTAGAATATAATGGATGTGCTCGTTTTACCATTGACAATATCACTATTTTCACCCAACCATAGGCCAAATCCACCCTCTGAGTGTTAGAATATAAGTGGATGTGATTTTTTTACCATTGAAAATACCCTTGTCACCCAACCATAGGCCGAAGCCACCCTCCGAGCACCTTAACCTTGACAGAGAATCACTCCGGAAGCAAAGCCTAGGCTAGATAGCCAAACAAAGGGTAGCACACCTTTCCCCAAGGATAGACCATCAACAAGAGCTGATCAGA
Source organism: Picea engelmannii (assembly GCA_009831015.1). NCBI lineage: Eukaryota > Viridiplantae > Streptophyta > Pinopsida > Pinales > Pinaceae > Picea > Picea engelmannii. Next base: position 513,005 of record ML790306.1, on the reverse strand, counting down.
TAGTCCAAACCCTAGCCAAGAGATAGTCCAAGCGTAACTGCTAGCTGTAGTAGTTGCAATGACAACTCTCCTCCAAACCTGCACAGAAAACTGGGCAACTGCAGTGCGCACAAGTGCTGCTCTGCAATTTTGAGACTGCCTTCTAGAATGAGATATTGCCTCTTATATTTATACTGATTTTGGCTAACTGCCTGGGCCGAATTCTCATTCTGGGTATCTTTCTGTTCAGTATATATTATTATTTTTGGTCGACTTCTTCTCTTGGAGGATAATAACCTAATATAAATTATCTTCTTGATCCGACAAGTCTTTTAGGGTTATTAGCCAACTCATTAGGGTTTCTTCTTACTTCCCGAAGTATTCTATCCTCGTTAGGTTTACATGTGGAGGTAAATACCTCCTGTAGCTACCATAATATCAACACTCCCTCCTAGATAGGGAGGCATTACAGGTAATGGTCTTGAGCAAAAAAACATACCATTCACCCGGTAGCATCAACATCATGACTAGATCATGAGAACCATCATCATCATCAGTGTCATTAGCTGCATCATATCTTGAAACCATACTCTATTTGAGTAATCAGACATGATGCTCACTCCACAGAGTGATACAAGAGCCATTCTTATAATCTAGAAGAGTAAATGCTCTGAACCATTTTCTGTCTGGGAAATATGTGTCCTCTGATAATCATTTCCAATACTGCTGATAGTCTTCAAGGCAATCAAAACAAAATAGAACACAACTGTGTCTATACATAGTAGTACATAACTACAATCTAGTGGTACACTACCACACCAAGTAACACACAAGTACTTGATCAACAACATATAGTTACGAACAATGGAACACATCCACCACAGTAGTATGCATCTACTGTCATACAGTCTTCATAACAATCATCTGATATCAACCTGCACAGAAATAATGTTATGAAATAAATTGAATCATCTGGGCCAATCTTTCACTCATATTTGTGAGATCTGAAAGAATATCTGCCTTGAAAAAGGTAAAACATCAATGATGAGCGATTTGGATTATTCTTCTCAAGCAAGGAAGAATAACTATCCTGATTTATGAACTTGGACCATTCCCCACCCTGGGCCATTCTTCCTACACTAATCAAAGTGCACCTTGGAGATAATGTATAAACCCTAAGGAATGCTTGTCCGTGATTGCTGAGCCTGGACCATTCCCCACCCTGGGCCATTCCTCCTACACTAATCAAAATCCACCTTGGAGAGAATGTATAAACCCTAAGGAATGACTGTCCAAACCATTTCCTTTGTTAACCACAAGAGGAAAAGACTGTCCTATATCAACCTCCAAAATGGACCATTCCTCATGTTAACCACAATGAGAAATCGCTATCCGGTGAGGCGGGCCAGTCTTCTTGAAAAACCCTCAAGAAGAGAGACTTCCCTAGACCACTCCCCATGTTAACCACAATGGGAAGTCCCTGTCTATGATACATCAACAATCTGGACCATTTCCCATGTTAACTACAATAGGAAACTGCTGTACGTTAGAAATATCAATCCACTTTCCAAACTGGAAAGAAAGCTGCTCATCCTGGACCATTTTTCGAATTGAAAAATGACTGTCCATAAATCAATACATATCAGTGCTCCCTCCCAACCTAGGAGTCATCTCTTCCTTTTTCAATAAGGAAGTTGTCTCCATGAGCTCCAGCTTGAGTACACAAAATATTTCATCTTGGATAGAATATTTATCAAAATGTCTGCTTATTTGCTCATCTGTGGAGATATGTATTGGAGAACCACTTTTTCCTTCCCGGACTTCATCACAGAAAATGTGATGGTTGATTTCAAATGTACTTCGTTCTGGAACACTGGTTTTTCTCTGAAGGCTTCATGTAGCTCTGACCAATAAAGTATATCATTGTTTGGAACACTGGAACATATCCATGTGGCACTTCTTCTATCATCATGAGATCTGATCTACCGAGTAATCATCTTGATACAATATATATTTTATAGAAAATCTTCACCACGCTTCTGTTGTGCACTGGAGGTTCTCCACCAAGTTATCTTTTTTTCCATATGCATACAAGGGTCTCTTTCTGGTATGCCTCAAAGTCTTGAGGTTGCTCTTCATACGCTCTTTGTTTAATTTCTCTGGAGAAAAGTCTTTGCATTTATCTGATGTAGAGTTCCAACTCATGGATGTTGTAGATGATATAATGACTCATAAAGAGATATGTCTGGTTTAATGGAACAAGTAATCATCATAGTCTTCTCCCTCCATCTGGGAGAACCTCTAGTTCTAGATCTCGCAATGCTGTCATTTATAAGTCTTCCATACTCTATTCTTCATCACGACTTTCAGTTCCTCTGCTTGATTTCTTTTAGTGAGTTCATATCAGGCTAGTAATCTTGTGATTCTCGATACAATGACTGGTTGTTTTGGCTTCTCTATCTTTCTTTGAATCTTTATGTGCTTCCTCATGTTTATCTCTTGGGTCCATGGAGTAGATTCCATGCCCTAAAGATTCCACTTCTTTTCATCATAGGATCACAGATTTGGATGGACAACCAAGGATAATTTAAGGCTTCTCTTCGAAGAAGACTTCTTCTAAGTTCAAACTGAACACGTACTGCTTTTCATGTTTGCTACCATGGATATATACTTCATCATCTTCAATGGATTGTAGGATTAGCTCCCTCCTAATCCTTGCTTCATGTATGAATACATGCTCTTATTTATGGTGATATATAATCAGCTCCCTCCATCTAGGAGAGTCCACATTTCCATCTACATCCTTATTGTCTTCTGCAAAGCGTCATAAGTCTTTCTCCAATTTTCTCTTGATTGCTTGACTTCTTTCTGTCTTTGCTTCTTCTAAGTCTCTTCATGATTTATTCGACTGATCTTGCAATAATTTCCACATGATTTGCTTGATGTATTTCATTCTTTCATGTATTATCCAATGATATCAATCCTTATCTTGTTGTTCTTCCATCGGTATAGTTCTTCTTGGAACACATTTATCTTCCAAGAGATAGATATACAAGATATGTACAGAGATGATGCAAACAAGATATGTACAAGGAATAAGAAGAGTATTGTTACCTTAAGAAGAAGAAGTCTCTTTCATCCTACTTAGTCTTCTTTGTAGGTTCCTTTTCTTCGACAACTAATGCTTCATGTTTCTCCTTCCTTTTATTTAGCTCGGGACAATGATTCTTGTAGTGGCGATACTTTCGACAGTTGAAGCATTGTACTTCTGAAATATCTTTCTCTTGATTTCTCTTCCTCTTTGAACCAAACTTCCTTTTGTTCATGAAGTTCTTGAATCTTGTTGTGAAGGCTTGATCATCATACTTCTTTTGGGGTTTCTCTTTTGCACTAATCCTTGATTCTTCTTGAGCACAACAAGTCCAAAGTTCTTCAAATGTCAGATACTCCTTTTTGGTGTTCATGCTTGTGGCAAATGAATCCCCCGTCTTGGGAAGACCATTGAGTACTATGTTTACCAATTCCTTCTCTGAAGTGATCTCTTCAATAGCTTGCAGTTGATATCTTAACTGGGAGATCCTCACAAAGTATGATGTTAAGTTATCATCATCATTCATCATCATGTCACAGAGCTCATTCTTCAGACTCATAACTTGTCCAATGTTTCTGATCGATAAGAGATTTGTTAGGGCATCATACATCTTCTTCAATGAGTCAAGATGGGAGATGTAGGATATAAAGTGGTCTTTTATAGATTCCACTATGATACTCATGGCATTGATGTCACCATCTTTGAACTTCTCCATAACTGTAATGTTCCGTGGTTCCTTCTCTTTTCTTTCTTCAAACTCTGGTTCCACGATATTTCCTTTCATGATATCCACTTTATTCTTCAATCCTTGTCTTCCACACTCTGAAGTTAGAGGCTCCATCTAAATTGTTCTATGACTTAAGTCATGGTTTCTTTGACTTGGTCAAACCCTAGATTTGACCACAAACTCAAACTTGACATCTTGGCTTGCTGAGAGTACCAGAAGATGCGCTAGGCTAGGGCGCACTGATTTGTCTGGAGATTAGGTCAATCCCTTCACTTAAGGTGCCTCAACGAGAGGATTAGGGTTTCTACAACTGCACCTGCTAGTAACCTTAGCGACAATGCTTTGGTGTCTGCTCCTGCTAGGAAACCCTAGTAGCAGTTCTTCAACAATCTTGATATCCTCACAACTATGTTTCCTTCCAGCGGTTAGACTGAATGAAGGAGGTGTGGGTCCATAACCTGTTAGAATATAAGTGGATGTGCTTGTTTTACCATTGACAATACCCTTGTCACCCAACCATAGGCCGAAGCCACCCTTCGAGCACCTTAACCTTGACAGAGAATCACTCTGGAAGAAAACCCTAGGCTAGATAGCCAAACAAAGGGAAACACACCTTTCCCCAAGGATAACACATCAACAAGAGCTGATCAGATAGTCCAAACCCTAGCCAAGATATAGTCCAAGCGTAACTGCTAGTTGTAGCAGCTGCAACGATAGCTCTTCTCCAAACCTGCATAGAAACTAGGCAACTGCAGTGCGCACACGTGTTTCTCTGTAATTATGAGACTGTCTGTTAGAATGAGAACTGGCCTCCTATATTTATACTGATTTTGGCTAACTGCCTGGGCTGACTTCTCATTCTGGGTATCTGTCTGTTCAATATATATTATTATTTCTAGTCGACTTCTTCTCTTGGAGGCTAATAACCTAATATAAATTATCTTCTTGAGCTAACAAGTCTTCTAGGGTTATTATCCACTCATTAGGGTTTCTTCTTGTTTCCTGAAGTATTCTATCCTCGTCAGGTTTACACGTGGAGGTAAATACCTCTCGTAGCTACCATAATATCAACACTGAGCACCTTAACCTTGATAGAGAATCACTCTGGAAGCAAACCCTAGGCTAGATAGACAAACAAAGGGTAGCACACCTTTCCCCAAGGATAGCGCACCAACAAGAGCTGATCAGATAGTCCAAACCCTAACCAAGAGATAGTCCAAGCCAGATGTGATCTGCTAGCTGCAACGACTATAATGATAGTTCTCCGCCAAACCTATGCAAAAAATTGGGCACTGCAGTGCGCACAAGTGCTTCTTTGCAATTCTGAGACTACCTGCCAGAATGAAGACTGGCCTCCTGTGTTTATAGTAATTCTGGCTAACTTCCTGGGTCGACTTCTCATTCTGGTTATCTGTCTGTTCAATATATATGTTATTTATTCTGAACGACTTCTTCTCTTGGAGGCTAATAACCTAATACAAGTTATCCTTTTGAGTCGGCATGTCTTCTAGGGTTATTAGCCAACTCTTTAGGGTTTTCTTCTTGCTTCCCAGAGTATTCTATTCTCGTTAGGTTTACACGTGGAGGTAAATACCTCCCGCAACTACCATAATATCAACAAATGTATCATGTTTATCTTTCTCTTCTACTACCCTAGCTGCTCTACAGTGAAAGCCTCTCCCGCTCTACATCATCCCTTACATTCAGACACATATTCCTCTCTGTTACAGACTCATAAGAGGAACCGAACAAAACTCCAAAACATATTATATACCATAACCCTCAAAATTGAACCCCTATTCTCCCAACTCGTTACATATTTATATGTAAAATCTAGGGCTTAAAAAACTACTTGGTTCCTCCCAAAAACCCATTACATTGCTTGTCTAGTTCAGTTAACTGGTTGTTCGACTGCTTTCTTCTTCTTTTCCATCTACATGCTACTTTTGTGCATCCTTTCATCTTTAGAATGTTGATTTGTCCTCTTTCATTTTCATCTACTTTCTTCTCCTGATTTTATTTTGCTTTATATTTCTCTTTGATTTATTCGTTGTTTTATTATTCTTACTACACGTTGTCCTTCACGATGCATCTCAACTATGCACTTTCCCGTCCTTCTTCTTCTTCTCTTCCACACACCTCTTCTATGCACTTCTCTTGTACTTATGATTTTTTTCAAAAATGTATTCCAAAAATTCCTTTCCAACATATGACGAGGGAAGAATGGGAGAAACTTGAGACAAGGGAAAGGAGTATGATTTTATTTTTTCTTGCAGATTCGGTGCTGTTGAATGTCTCAGATGAAGATTCAACCAAGAAACTTTGGGAAATTTTGGGGAGCTTGTACTAGTAAAAATCCCTGGTAAACAAGTTGTTCCTTAGAAATAAACTGTATCTTTTGAGGATGAGTGAGAATAGTTCAGTGACTGAGCATTTTAATGCGTTTGATACCATAATAAGCTAGTTATCTTATGTGGATATTAAAATCATTGAGAGGAGAAATGTACTAACCTATTATTTTCTTTGCCAGACTCATGGGATAGCTTAGTCGTGGCTATAGAGACTAACTCAAATACATTAGTACTAAAGGATCAAATGGATTCTCAAACAAACTTTAAAGTCATCCCCCAAATCAAAAAGTGGTGCTACCTGTAGCACCAATTTTTGTAACCGGGTTAAAATTACAACTTTTTTCAAGCACGGGCTTAAAGGATAAAATGGCTACTCAAAAAAACTCTAAAATCAACCCCCAAATCAAAATGTGGTGCCATTGATAGCACAAATTTTTCTGACTGGGTCAAAATTACATCTTTTTTCAAGCATGGCCTTAAAACATAAAATAGTTGCTTTGAAAAACCTTAAAATCAACACCTAAATAAACAAATGATGCTACCTAAAGAAAAATGTTTTTTCTAAACGCTAAAATTACAGCTAATTACGACCTAATTCAAACGGTGGCCTTGGCAACAAATCCCTACACGAATAAAAAACACAAAATTAGATCCTAAATGGTCACTTGAAAAATTATTTACTAACTTTTTTTTTTTGTTTCTTAAATTTACATTAAAAAATAAATAAAGAGAAAAGAGAAAATCTTCACAAATACACTTTTTTTAATGA
>ML790306.1:481505-499915 GCA_009831015.1 Picea engelmannii | reverse complement strand
AATTATATATTTTGGTAAATATTTTAAAATAGTGTTATTTAACTACAATTATTTTCTATGTATTGAAGTAAATGTAAAACAATGTGTTAAAAATGATATTTTCCACTATATTTAAAAAGTATGGAACCATAATTTAATTAAGGACACATAATTACATGAAAAATATTAATTTAAAAACAACAAATGGTGTACAACATTTTTAACATTGGATTGAGCATGGAAACATGATTAAAAACACCACTGAATAAAATAATAATAATAATAAAAAAATAAAAATAAAAAAAAATAAAAAAGTTTGAAAATAGATGAAAAAACACCGTTGAGAAAAAAAATAAAAAATAAAAAAATTGAACAATTTGAAAATAAATGAAAAAAAAACATTTAAAAACAAAAAAGTGGAAACCCTATGTATCATAAAATTTAAAATATCAAAAAACCACCCAAAAAGGGAGGGGGTGCTACCGATAGCACCATTTTTAAAAGCGGGGTAAAAAACTCGACCCCCCCAAAAACGAGAACTTTGTAGAGTTCTCGTTTAGTTGGTAACTATGTTTTGACGAGAATATGTTATAAATGAGGTAAAGCTGGGTATCACAAAAGGGACTACAAGTCGAAGGCAATGAAATTCAGTACATGATATGATGAGAAACAATCGACTAAGAGAAAGACGACTCCAGATAAGGGAGGCGATGTGTACCTAGCATCAAACAGTACACAATCGGATCAAGATGTTTGGTTGATTGACTTAGGCACATCCTATCATATGACACCACATAGAGAATGGTTGTGCGAATATGAACGATATGAAGGAGAAGATTTGTTCTTGGGGGATGACTCAACAACCAAAATTGTCGGATGGGAAAGATTTTGACTGATACTGTAGGATGTGAGGAGTACAACCCTTCCATGTGTGCTACATATTCTGGGTTTGGCATGAAATATGATATATGTCAGTAAGATGAGTGATGTAGGTGTGCACACTCTATTTTAGAAGGATATGTGCAAGATGGTCAGAGGTGCAATGGTCTTAATGAAAGGACTTTGGATTGGAATCCTATGCAAGTTATTAGGGACTGTCGACTTGATTGGATGCAACAACATCAATGTTCATGAATTTAAATCGACTTCCACTAGACTCAACTTGACTTGGGATGAGTCGATTCAACCCGACTCGACAAGTCTTTGTCAAATCAACCCGACCATGCTATGGCACGAGAGAATGAGACATATTGGAGAAAATGGACTCTGAGCTAGATGCATAACAAAGGTATGGTCAAATATTTTCCTGAATGTAATTTAGAAGTCAACTTTTGTGAACATTTTATATATGGAAAACAAAGTCGGGTGAGGTTTCCATATGGAGTGACAAGGGTAAAGGGGATTTTAGAATTGGTTCATAGTGATGTGTTTGGCCTTGTTTCAATTCCTTCACTTGGTGGATCCCTGTATTATGTCTCCTTCATAGATGCTTTTTCCAGGAAGGCATGAATATATTTCTAGAGGAAGAAATAATAGGTTTTCTAGAAATTCAAAGAGTTTAAATCTTTTGTTGAAAACTAGATAGATAAGAAGATTAATGTGCAGAGAACTGACAATGGTGGTGAATTTTGTGGAAAACAATTTGATCAGTTTTGCAAGTAGTGTGTCATAGCAAGTCAAAATACCACACCATATACCCAAAAACAAAATGGATTTGTTGAGAGAATGAACAGAACAATGATGGACAAGACAAGGAGAATGTTCAGTGGTGTTGGGCTCACACAAGAATTATGGTAAGAGGCAGTCGACACTACAAAATATTTAGTAAATATGTCTCTTTTGTCGGCACTAGTCAACACAAACCCACATGAGGTATGGTATGGTAAGAAGCCTTTGATTTAACATCTCAAAGTATTTGGATGTGATGCATTTGTGCATTTTCCCAAGGAAAAGAAAAGCAATCTAGACAAGAAGGAAGTCAAGCGTATTTTCATTGGATTCAAAGAAGGAACGAAAGAATATAAGCTCCGGGATCCTGCATCAAGGAAAAAAATGTACATTCAAGACGTGGTCTTCATAGAATTCATAAGGAAGTCTGAGTGTGAAGTGATGATTCAAACATAGAATATTCTAGAGAAGGTGTGATTTGAAATGAGGAACAAAGAAAATGATTCAGATGAGTCGATTGAATTAGATGAAGAGGTGAAACAACCAACCCCGGTTGGAAGGAGGTCAGAATGAGTAAGACAATTAGTCAAAAGTTGTATTCCACTCGACTTCCATTACAAATTTGTGTTAACTTCCACTTATGAAGAGCCCAAGTCAGTCAGGTAGGAACTCAACTTAGCAGAGGGAAAACTATGGAAGGACATAATGGTCAAAGAGATAGAATCCTTGCATAAGAATGAGACATGTTATTTAGTCAAATTACCTAGTGGAAGAAAGATCGTTGGTACCAAGTGGGTATTCAAGAAGAAGATGAACATCGTAGGTCAAGTTGATAAATTCAAAGATCGACTAGTAGCAAAAGGATATTCCCAAGTCAAAAGAGTCGACTTCAGTGAGATTTTTTCCCTGGTTGCAAAATTAACTTCCATTAGAGTACTAATGTCTCTGGCTACAACATTTGATCTGGAAATACAATAGATGGATGTGAAGACAACGTTCCTACATGGGGACCTAAAAGAAGAAATATACATGAAACAACATGACGGATTTATAGTAAGGGGAAATAAATATTTGGTGTGCAAATTGAAAATATCCCTTTATGGTCTAAAGAAATCACCAAGGATGCGATACCAAAAGTTCGACACATACATCCTTAGTTTCAGAGTTGTGAGAAGCAAAGATGATCATTGCATATATTCCAAAAAAGAAGGTGGGTGTTTCATATATGTAGCATTGTATGTCGACGACATGTTGCTGATCGGAAACAACATGAACACAATAAAGGAGGTGAAGAAGAAACTATTCTCCAAGTTCTACATGAAGGATCTTGGTGCAATGAACTTAATTTTGGGAATGGATATCAAGAGAGATCGAGAAACTAGAAAGCTTTGGTTGAACTAGAAGAAATATATTGAATTTTTTTTGAAATGTTTCAACATGCAAGATTGCAAACCTCTGAAGGTGCCAATTCCTATGGGAGCAGGTCTAATTGTTGAACAGTTTCCAAATACACATGAAGAAATAGAGGACATGGCATGTGTTCCCTATGCAAGTGTTGTTGGTATTCTAATGTATGTTATGTTCTGCACTCGAGTAGACATTTCCCATGCAATGGGAGTGTTGAGTAGATACATGTCAACCCCTGGAAAGGAGCACTGGATAGATGTCAAAAGAGTATTCAGGTATTTGTGTTGCACAAAAGATTATGCTATATGCTACCAAGGAAAATCTGGAGGTGATAGTAAAGTAAACATACATGGATTTGTTGATGTTGATTGGGATGGATATCTATATCGACGAAGGTCAACCAATGGATATGTGTTCAAGATTTTTAGTGGAGCATTCAACTAGATGAGTAAACGACATGTGGTTATAGCCTTGTCAACAACAGAAGCTAAATACATGGAAACTACTCATGGAAGAAAATAAGTAGTATGGTTGCTACAACTATGTTCAAGAATCGGGTTTGAGAAGAGAGATATGGAGATAAATTGCGACAGTCAAAGTGCAATATTTGTGGAAAAGAACCCATCTTACCATTCCAAGACTAAGCATATTGATGTACAATACCATTTCATAAGAGACATGGTAGAAAACAACAAGGTGCTACCGGAGAAAGTAGATACATTGGAAAACAAAGTAGACTCATTGACCAAGTCTATGAGTGTTGTAAAGTTCTCTTGGTGTAGAGAGGAAATGGGCATAAATTCCCTAGGTTTTTGAACAAAAGTTCTCCTTCCTCTTGGTTTCAACAAAGAAGACAAAAAGTGGGAGAATGTAGGTTTGTTATATTATTTGTAGTGAAATTTAAAGGTTGAGGTGGATCGACCAGGAAAATTAGAAGTCAAAATGATCGACAACAAGTAAAAAAGGCCGACCAACAAGAGGTTGATAGGTGGTCATGTGGAAACTAACTGAAGACCGAATGAAGGACGTCTAGTAATCCGATTTGGTAGTTGACTGTAACAAAATCCCGATATTCATAGGATTTGTATACAATGAATTGCGTGCATATGTAACCATTTTTGGGCACCTTTATTTATGTTTTTTCCTACTATAAATCCTATAAATAAGGCATGTTGTAATGCTGTAAAGATAATCTTTAGAGAAATTGTTTTGTAGGTTGTTGGTAATGTAGACATAATCCGAATTGACTACATGTTTGTTCTTGTATAAAGCAAGAAGGTATGATGTCGATTGTTTCTTAGGTGTATACCAAGGTTAGGCATGCAACCTTTTATTTTGAACAAATAAGACAACAAGAGATCAAGACGATCAAGGAATGTTGGTTTTCCCATTTGGGTTTCCATGGTAAAATCTATGTGTATTGCGTGTTTTCTTTGTCATTTACTTTCTAGATTAAACATTTCTTCCTCTCTTCTACTAGGTTTAGCATGGAAGTGTTTATCATTTCCTAACAATAGATTGGATTTGGAGGCTCTAAGTGGTTAAGAGTAGAGTGAAGAATGCAGGGCAAAGAATTCCTTGACAATCCTAGTTAAAAATAATAGGAGTTCTGTAAAACAAGGGAAGTATTAGATTAAAATGGTTGTCGAGGAATATGTTTATTTTGAACATATAATGTACTATCAAGGGAAATCTCTTATGGGGAGGTTATATGCAAGGAAAATAGGGAAAAAACCATGAATGGTTGGTTCCAACAATTCTCAATGCCAATTATGCAGTATGGACCAAGGTTCCATTTGACAATGAGGGGTTGGATGGGTTTTAAGTTTATAATATAGGAAGATTCATAAAGGATCATAAGAATAACCTAGTATTGGGAGCCTACAATGATGGCACTGAAAACTGGATGGTGTGCTTTGACCCTAGGTCTGAAGTAGTTATTAAAAAACCCATATGGCTAAATTTATCAAAGGTCCCATTGGAGTTATGGTCTAATAAAATTGTAAGAGATATCAAGGACAATATGGGTAGGACTATAGATGTTGATGAGTCATATAAATTCACAGTGCATATGCTTGTATCACGTATCTTGGTAGAGAAGAGTACCAAAGAGGGGAGTCTAGAATGTAATGAGATTGGGATGGAGAAGAAAATACATAAGAAAATAATGGACACTATCAACATTGATTTCAATATGCTACATGGAATGTATATGAGAATTTATTGGAATAGTGTATTCAACCCTTCATTCATAAAATATGGAAAAAGAATGCAATTCAAATAATTAGTGAAGGGAATGTCTTGGTAAATCCATTGAAGCAAAAGGAGGGAGTCGGAAAATCCTATGCATGAAAGTGGTGTAAGTCCAAAAAGTTGGAGATATTACACACTCATCTAGGTAATTATTTTCCTAAGGTTGATATTCCAATGTTGAGAACGCTTCCTTAGATAAGAATATTCTCTCTAGATAATATTCCCCTACAAAATAGGGTGCTCCTCTTCAATTCATAGTTAGTTACACTTAGTTACACTTAGTTACACTTAGTTACACTTAGTTACACTTAGTTACACTTAGTTACACTCAGTTAGACTAGTGGAAGTCACTCCTTCATGGAAACCTTAGTTTTATCACCAGTAGTTGCACGTGTTTCTCACTACCACACGTGTGATTGCATGGACCAGTTAACTAGGACTAGGTGGTAGATTACTTCAGTTTCTATTAGTGAGTGTATATATCTCTCTATATCAATAATATGGTGACTTCAATTATCCATGTAGAGTATATTATGTGTAATTAATAATTCTCTCATTATTGAATACAATTGTATTGATTCTTTTCTCTCGTCTCTTCTCTCCTCCTCTCAATTTGCAAGCTTTGTATGAATTGTTGTTAGATAGATTCTTTGTGTAGGGTTCACCAAAATTCTACATGGTGTTAGATCCCATAGGTTGTTAGGATAAATATGCACAATCATTTCTATTTCTAGGTCTAGAAGGGAGATGCAGTCGGAAAAGATAGATTATTCACTAGAAATACTTCTCACGCCTCATAACTACTTCGAGTGGAAGCTAAAATTTCTACATCAACTTAGATGCAAAGTCTAGTACCGGATTACCATGGCTACAAAGGTTGAAACAACCTATGATATTGAAAATAACGTGTATCTCAACTGCATGGATGAGGCTTACGAACTCCCGTGTGTATCTATGTACCCCGAGCTTATGTTTCACATTAAAGCTTGTACTACACCAGATGAGATTTGGACAAAGTTGGAGGATATATTTGGAAAACATGATGAAATGAGAGGCCATATGCTTGAGGTCAAGCTAAATTACTTATATCCAAGGAGTTTTGACAACATCCAGGGCTTATTTACTAAGTTCAAGTCCCTCCCCTTTCATATAAATGGATGTGGAATAGACAAATCCACTCAGCACAATCAGTTAATCCTTTCTATATTAACAAAACTTGGCTCGGATTATGTTGTTTTCATCTCATAATTTTATAAAAATAGAGTCACTTCAAGAGAATCCTAGGAAATGATGACATTGGATCAATTTATTGAAGCCCTACACATGAGAATGATAAGCTCATAAAAATAGGGATAATCAAGGAAACCAATGCGCATGCACTTGCTGTGCATGAAAGAAACAACTCATGCAATTCGAAGACCACAAAAAAAGGAAAGCGAAAGGTGAATGAACAACCAAAGAAGGAATGGAAATCCAAAAACTTCGATGATTCCTCAGGCTACAAAGGTGGAAAAGGAAAGAAAGGGAAGACCAAATGCAGTTACTGCAATTGCGGTTATCATCTCGATTCTGCATGCATGACGAAACAGATTGATCAGATGGCATAGATTCTTTAGAATAAAAACCTTGGAGATCACATTCACAAAGTTGTCAAGGAGAATTCGGAAGATCAAGCCAAATGAGGTAACTATCATGCATTGATTTCCATTAAATCTTCTTCTAATACATTGATCTTAGATTTATGTGCATCCCACCATATGGAAGCAACATAGCATGTTGTATCTTCTATTTTTGCATGCACGGGCCCTCCCATCCTTATGGGAGATTATACCCCAGTTGAGGTCATTGACCAAGGGAGAGTAGAACTCCCACACATAATTTTTTAGAACATCTTGCATGTTCCAAAACTCTCCATGAATCTACTCTCCATTTAGCAAATAATGCATTATGGTACAATAAAAAGGGTGGAATTCACACTTGATTCTGTAACCATATCTTTTATGTGTGATAACGCCACAATTGTTGTTTTGAGAGGTAAACCACCAATATCGTTTGTATACTTTCAGTAAATTCATTGCTAAATATAATTCTTCTTTACTACTGACGCATGTTGATAATACTAGTATATTATGGAAAAAGAGATTCGACCCTCTGAATTTCAAATACATGTAACAACTATGAAAATAGGTTATGGTCATCAGCTTTCCCAACATACACTTTTCAAAAGGAGTTTCCACGAATGTTTTCTTGGAAAACATCCTTAAGAAAAGTTTAAGAAAGGGAAGGTATTGAGGGCCTCCTATCCTTTGTAGCTCATCCACCATGATCTGATGGGACCCTTTCCTCATCCGTCCATAATAAAATAAAGGTACATTCTTAGATTTATTGATTATTTCTCATGATACACTTGGGTGTATTTTCTTAGGCAGAAGTCCAAGGTTTTTTAGCATCTCAAATAATTCAAAGCACATGCAGAGACTCAGTCTGGGAGAAAGATCAAAATACTCTAAATAGAAAATGGGGAGGAATATGTGAACCATGATTTCCAACATCATTTTTCATAGGTAAGTATACAGTTCCAACACACAACACCTTGCACTCTGAAGAAGAATGGAGTAGTCGAGAGGAAGAACAGATCCCTCAAGGATATGGCCACTTGCATGTTGCATGCAAGATCTCTACCGCCCAAGATTTGGGCCGAGGCACTTAACTTTGATAACCACATTCATAATATATATCGTCATAGATATGTCAAGAACCAAACTCCCTTTGAGGCATGGAGTGGAAACAAACCAAAAGTCACCCACTTCCAAATATTTGTATCACGTGCATGGGCCCGTGTACCCTCTAAAAAGAGGAAAAAATTATATCTGCAGAGTACCACATACATATTTGTGGGATATCCAGATGATGTGAATGGTTATAGGATACTTTATACCTCTCTTTATAGGATCATCATTGAACGTAATGCTCAGTTTGAGGAAACTCCCTTGCATGCACCATTGGATCCACATGAAGAGACCTTTGTACAAATACATGCACTAGACATCAATGATGATGAGTCTACTCACTCATATCATGGTTTATATCTGGTCTTCAAACATTATTCATAATATGATGAGCATGTTGATGATCAACATGAAGATGTTGAGCCACCATAGATGCCCAAGTGGGAACAAACCACCCTATAGGAAGAGAGAGACCTTGTGGGGGATCCCAAATTAGAGTAGGACAAGGTCTCATTTTTATGATCCTCTTCATGCACTCAAATATACCAAACCATTTATTCCCATGCATTTCTATATGGTTCTATATTTAGACCCACATACCTATGTAGAGGCTACAAGGAATCCCTTCTGGGAAGCCTCATGTAAGAGGAGTATAACTCTCTCCTAGAGAACCAAACTCAGGATTTTCTTTCACTTCCTTTAGACAAGAATTTTGTTAGATACAGATAGGTCTACATGACCGAGAAAGAAGTAGACAGATAGGTGAGAAGGTATAAGGAAATACTGGTTTTCAAAGGATTTTAGCATATCCACGGGATATACTATGATGATACCTTTGCTCCCGTAGAAAGGATGGACTCCATCCAGTTGGCACTTGCCATTGAAACAACCAAGGGATGGGAATTTCACCAGATGGATGTGATGAACGCTTTTTTTCATGGGGATCCATCAAAGGATATTTACATGGAGCATCCATAGGGGTTCATTCAGAACTCATCCTTAGTGTGCCCACTGAAAAGTCCCTCTATGGCCTCAAGAGAGTTTCTAGAGCATGGCATGTGAAGATGGATGCCTACTTTCTTTCTAATAATTTGGTTAGATGAAAATCAGATCCGAATGTCTACATTATAAGAACATCAGACTCCTTGTTGATCTTATTTCTTTATGTTGATGAGCTCCTGATCACAATAAGTTTGACATCAACAAATCCTATAGTCAAAGACATTCTGCATGATAGGATCTCTATGACGGACATGGTTTCACTGCATTATTTCCTTAGTATTGATATTAGTCAGGATGCTTTAGGAATCAATCTATCTCAAATTAAGTATGAAAATAATATCTTGGTTAGATTCCATATGACTGAATGAAATTCAAAAACCACACCCTTTATGTGTAGGGTACATATTGAGGATGGAGAGGATACACCAGTGGTGGAAAACACTTTGTATCAATAACTTGTGGGGAGCCTTCTAAATCTCACCCATACCTGGATAGATCTCTCATATGCAGTAGGGAAAGTTTACATGTACATGTAGGAGCCGCATGAGCTACACTAGAAGGCTTCCAAGTGTATCCTAATATATTTTCAAGGAACTACAACTTATGGGATCCATTATGTAGTAGGTTGTGCATTCTATCTCATGTGATTCACCAATTTTGATTGGGTTGGCGATATCATGGATTGAAATTCCACTTATGGGTTCATGCTTAGATTGGGTTTCGATCCCATTTGTTGGTCAATAAAAAAAAATCAAATATTGCTCTATCATCAACAGAGGCTGAGTAAATAGGAGTGGTAAATGTCACTATTCAGGCACTTTGGATTCAAAAATTCCTTGCTAAGATTGGCATCCAGTTTCATCATCCAATTGACATTTAGTGTGACAATCAGAGTACTCTCAAGTTTTGTAGAGACCCAGCGCAACAACAACAAACCAAACACATCGAGATCCATATAAACTACATTAGAGATATGGTACATGATAGAATCATTGATTTGTAGTACTGTCCATTCGACGAAAAGACTGCATACATCTTCACCAAGACATTTACTGAGTGAAATTTCCACTTCCTGCACGATTGTCTTGGAGTGAAGGACACAAATTCTTAGTAGTTGTCTTTCCTTCTTCATTTTTGATGCATTGAACTTTGAGGAGGGGTTTTCACATGAGTTTTTCCCTCTTTCCTCCATTTTTAAGTGTTTTATTCTTAGATGCATTGTACAATGGGTACCTAACATGGGCTTGGTTGTCTAGACCCATTCATCATGTACACCCTAGTAGTGTTCAGGGGGGGTGTTGTATATATTACACACTCATCTAGGTAATGTTTTTCCTAAGGTTGATAGTCCAATGTTGAGAATGCTTCCTTAGATGAGAATATTCTCTCTAGAGATTATTCCCCTACATGATAGGGCACTCCTCTTTAATTCAAAGTCAGTTACACTTAGTTACACCCGGTTAGACTAGTGGAAGTCACTCATGCATGAAAACCTCAGTTTTATAACTAGCATTTGCATGTGTTTCTCTCATTTCCACACATGCGACTCAATTAACTAATGATTGAATGGATCAATTAGCTACGACTAGGTGGTATATTAATTTGGTTTCTATAAATTAGTGTCTAGATATCTCTAGATCACTACTATGGAGACTTCACTTATCCATGTAGAGTATATCATGTGTAATTAATCATTCACTCATTAGTGAATACAATTGTATTCATTCTTTTATCTCATCTCTTCTCTCCTCCCAATTTGCAAGCATTGTATGAATTGTTAGCTAGATTATGTATGGAGGTTTCACCACAATTCTACACAAACATGGTCAAGAGAAATTTGAGAATGAATATGTATAGAGTAGAGGGTTAATTGAAAACTCTAGAGATTCAATTTAAGGGCATTCAGGAAAACCTAATGTAGGAAAAGGATGGCTGAAAGAATTCCACGCAAATCACATATGTGATGTAGTTGGAAATAGAATTACAAATTTATGAGGAAAATCTTAGTCATTCTTTCTCTCTTATATTATATTCCCCTACAAATTCAAAAACAAAATGTCTTGATATAAAATATAAATGGATATGGCCTCTTCTAATGGAATTAGTTATAAGCCTAGAAAGGATTTCACAAGAGAAAGGAAAATTTCATTCTTGGGAAATCTTTGGGGTTCCAGGTAATATCCAAAATAGTATAGGAAAAAAAATTTCATTCTTGGGAAATATTTGGGGTTCCAGGTAATATCCAAAATACTATAGGAAAACAAAACGTTATGATTTCCGATTTACAATAAGGGGAGCAAGAAAATAAAGGATTCCTATGACCTAGAACTAAGCATATTTGAATATTATTCAAAAGGTTCAGCGACAATCCATCCCTTAGCTAGATACCAACTGAGACCTCAGAAGGGAGATCAATACATAGGGGTAGAAGGTATAGAAGGAGGTTTGTGAATGGATCCAGTTAGGGGTCCTCTCAAAAACATTGTTGAGAGGAAATATTTCCTTCAACGTGCCCAAGAAAATCCTTGAAAGAAATACCAATGAAGAAAAAATACTATTAAATGGGTCCATAGAGAAAGATAAGCCCCTTCAAGGGTAAAACCATGATTGTTTTATCATTAACATAAGAGGTTTGGGGAGACCCTCTAAAAATATATCCTTAGAGAGATTGGTGAAGTTGCATAGACTTGATATCATTTTTATACAAGAAACTATGGGTGAAGGCCAAAATGTGATAGGAACCCTAGACAAAATCATGAAGGAGAGGAACTTATTCTCTTTAGATTCTATGGGGAATTCAAGGGGTTTGTTAACTATATGACCAAAAAAATCCTCAATCTAAACTATTCTTTACTTTTATTAGGTATCTAGTTGAATTTTTAATTTAAGAATTAGGGAAAAGGATCCATAATCAATTGATATGGATCATATGGAGGAAATGTTTTTTGGAGGATTTTTTCTCTTTGAACTGTATCAAGAATGATATGGTAATTATTAGGAGTTATTTAAATTTTACTCTTAATATATCAGAGGTGCGGGGAGAAGTAGCAAGATGGGATAGACTACCATATTTATTTATATATAATATAGAGTAAGCATGCCTTGTGGATGTTGAACTAGTAAAAATTATACCCACTTGGCAAATAACAAAGTTGGTGGATGATGCAGGAGCATCATTAGCAAAGCCCACGTGGAGGGACAAATCAGGGCCATAGAGCACCTTTTTGATTATTTGGAATCTAAAAGCTGGCGTTTCCTGTAGATCCGTTTTGGACGGATGATTGAAGAAGAGCGAAACGCTAAAAAACTGAATGATCACAAGAGATCTGGGAGTTTCACTCTCAGACTTTAATGTAATGGAGCTTGATTAGTTGTTAACTGTTACTTCGATAGGAGATGTAGTCAGAGGGAACCCTAGAGGACCTATGGTATATGTAGATGCATTGTATGCCCAAATGAGGCTGTTGGAGGAGTATTGTTACTGAATAGTAGGTAGAACAGTTCTTAGAAAGAACTCGAGAGAACTGCGACTCTGTTGTATTCTAGCCTGCACATATTGTAATAATATTTTCATGTTAATGAGAAGATAACATTTTTTCTTGCATATAGTTGTTCATGTGTTTATGTGTTTTATAAATGAATGTTGTATATGCATGTTAGATTTCATCTGCATGAGACAGATAATTTTTCCTATCTGTTCAGGAGTTGTTGATTTCAGTTTGGGTTTTGTGTGGCCAAATGCAAGGAGTGCATGCCAGAGTTCTGAAGACTCTGTGAGCTAGGTGCAAGTGTGCACAAAAGAAATTTGTTTCGAGATTAAAGAGAGACAAAGTTAACAAATACTCTATAATAAAGAGCTCTGCAAGGTGTGCATTGAGAAGGAGGTTTCCAGGAGGGCACGAAGAATTCCTTCGAGAGGAAGTGGAAGGGTTGAGACTCTTTTGGAGTTCTGAGTCAGTTAAAAAAAAATCAAAAGAGATGGTGCAATGAGTGCACATAAAATCAGACTTGTTCCAAGTCCAGAAGCTCGGGAGGACGAGCGTTAAGGTGTCAAGAGGGTGCAACAAAATCCTTGGAAGAAAGCTGAGGACCAAGTTCCTTGGAAGGCCAAGCGATTTCAAATCTCGAGAGAGAAAGAGTGCAAGTGTGCACAGAGACTCTGCAGGGTGTGCAGAGACCAAGGGACCTTTACTGGTTCAAGTTGTGGAGACAACGCAAGGAGTGTGTAGAGGAAAATGTTTCAAGTGACAAAGCTCAAGGAGAAACAAGGTTTTCAAGAGTGCAAAGTGAGACCCAAAGCAGTCAGGATCGCAGGAGAAAGATCAAAGGTTGCAACCTTTGACACTTAGAAATTTTCCCAAGTCCGAAGAAATTAAAATCTTAGGAGGAAGAATCAACAACCGTCGTCAGATCAGTTGGAGGGAAAGAGATCTATGCCATCGAATCTCATGTCCAGATAGGAGGAGTGTGTAGAGGAGAGGAAAATATCCCGTCCATCAGATCTGAGTGCATGGACCAACAGTCGTTGGATCCAGAGGTAAGGTGCACGAGATTTAATTTTCTTTGGTTGCATAGGAGAAAAGTTCCGAAGTCCTGAAGAGGTTAGGGATCGTCCATCATCAAGGGGGACATGTGGAAGAAGATCTGAGAGTTTGAGGATTCAGACTTTAGAAGATTTACAAGGAGAAGAGAGAAGAACACACAAACTCTGAAGAGCATAATTGATCCTAGTTGTTGGCGTAGGAGGATACATGGCAGAGATCCACGGATTCTGAAGGAAGAACCCTTTAGAGAAAAGGCAGGAGGAGAACAACCGAAGAGATGTGAGCCGAAGAAATCTTGGTCATCCATTGAGACAAGACACGTGGTGAGAGACCAACGTTTCGCTGATTCACAAATTGGGAAAACTAGGGGTAGGAGAAGTGAAAACTCACGAAGTCCGAAGTCGCGAGGTCATCAAAGCCATTCGTGGAAGAGGACACTTGGCAAAAAATCTGCTAGTCTGGAGACTTAGCACTCCGGAGATTATGAGGAGAAGTGTTTCAGAATTCTCGAAACGCCGGAGCCGAAATCATTGAGAGTCATTAATATTAAGGAGTAGCGGGGACCGTCGATCCTCGCGCAGGTTATATTCGTGGTTCGGGATTCGAAGAATTTACAAGAGTTGAGAATTGAGATTCTCCAAGGCCAGAGTCCAAAGGGGATCACAGCCATTGGCTGTTGGATGGGTGAGGATCGTTGATTCTCATGCAAGATATATTCACAGTTCGAGTTCAGAAGATTTGGTGACGGCTACATTTGAAACCACTGAAGATCGAAGTCTAAAGTGCCTAGGAGATTAAGCCCCGGGTCATAGCCTGAGGTCGTATGGAGAGAGGGGCCTAGCGGGAGGAGCTAGTGCCTGCCTGAAGAATTCGTTGATTCAGAAATCGAGAAAAAGGGAGAAAGCAACTCACAAAAGATCCGAAGTGTGAAGTCACGAATGGAGATGGTCCACGGTCGCAGTCTGTGGTCATGTGGAAGGAAGGGGCTTAGCATAGAGAGCTATCTCCCATTTGCATTGAGATTTGATCAATGCTTAGGAAGAGGGCCCGCAGGTTCATATGACCTACGTCAAGAGAAGAAGGGGGAATGTATGAGTTGATTTGGGCTCAAGCAGTAGCCGAAGAGTCAATCCGACTTAGTATCTTGATCAATCCTAGACCGGGAGGTCAACAACCCCGAGGTTTGGAGGGGGGTTTTCATCAGTGGAAGAGGGGTATCAAAAGGAGTTTATAGGTTCTTGGTGACATAAAAATTAATGATGGAGTTAGATATGGTTATATGCTAGATGGAGGAAGTTGCAGCTTTGACTATATACACATTCTAATTCAGATAGAGAATCAAGAGTTGAAGCCAATGAGCCCATTTAAATTTAAACCAACCTGGTTAGAGGATGAAGAGTGTATAAAAATGATAAAACAAGAGTGGGTTAGCTATGATGAGATCCCAAAAGACTCAACAATTACCAATTTACAATAAAAATAAGGAAATTAAAAGTGACAGTGTCAACATGGCCTAGAAATAAATTTTAAAATATAGATAAGGATGAGGTGGGGTGATCCAGGTGGATATCAGTGGCCACCCACCTTTTCCAACTAGCTCAAAATAGTTTTCTGGCCATTTTGGCAATTTACTATTTTTAGCAGTTTTAAACTTTTGGGGCCATTTTGAGGGCCTAAATGAATGTGTTCGGGATTGAGATTCGTAATTATAGAATAAGGCATGATTGATCCCCCAAAATGAATCTCCTCGATGATGCATTTCCAACGGGCTATCATACACCTACAACGGAGATCGTATGCAAAAGTTATGACCCTAGGAAGTTGATGTACTAACTTACCCAAACAGGGCCCACATGACTTTTGGCGCTTCATCTCCTAGGGTTAGGTTTTTGGATGTATAGGGTTTTTGGCATTCTGTTTTATTATAAAAATTCCTTCAAAGCCTCATTGTAATCATCTTCTTGCAATGTGAGTAGCCATCACATCTCTTCTCAGAGATAAGCTGCCACCATTCTAACGAGTCTTTCACTCTGTATTTTTATAGTTTGTACATTTATTTCATTATTAGAAATCATGTATTACTGTATATTTGCGTTTATGGTTGCATATCTAATACATTTCTATTATATTATTGAATATCTTCGATATCTCTGTGCATTTCTTTATTATATCTCCGCTCTCATTTCATGTCGAAAATAATCCGGATCAATGGTATCAGAGCAGGTTGCTCTTGATCATTTTTTTTTTGTTTCAGTACATGTCCCTGACGAGGTCTGAGTATAGCAAGTTGGGTCTCGATCTTGTCTCTCTTGAAAACAATTTCTCTCGCACTCCCAAGAAACCCTCCATGGTGGAAGAAAAGAAAAACGATGGAGCAGACGATGCTATCAATTTGTTGCTTGAGAAAGCTCTCATGCGACAGAGGGAAAAAACGATGGAGAATTTTTCCCACATCCTTCAACGCCTCCCGATAGCATCAGGAACATCTTCATCAAGCGACCACTTTGGAGGCACCTTGCCTTTTAAGGTACATGTCAATTTTGATATTCCTATATTTGAAGGTCAGATAGATGCAGATGCTCTAAATAAATGGTTAAATCTGTTAGAAGGTTATTTCTTTGTTCACAATTTTTCTGACAGAGAAAAGATCATCTCTGTGCTCCTTAAGGCTCTCTCCCATGTCAAACATTGGTGGAAAACTTACTGGGAGAAAATTTCCACAGAGGAGTCTAGAATATATGGGGTCAAGCCCACTTGGGATTTTTTTGTGGATGTGGTAAAGGAACAATATTACCCTATTGGAAACTACGAGGACCAATACATGAGATGGACCACACTATGGAAAGAGAGGGACCAAGAAGTTTTGGATTTCACCAATACCTTCCATACCTTGCGCACCAAGCTGGTTATCAAAGACTCCGAATGAAATTTGGTTCTGAAATACTGTGGGGCTCAACACAGATACATCCAAACTGAAATGGATTTTCTGGACATCTCATCACTTGGTGTTGCTTATTGATATGTTGTTAAAATCAAGAAAAAATTTAATCACTAGAACAAACAGGAGTTTGGGTTTGCAAATCCGCAACAACCAAAGTATGACAAAGACGACCCTAACAAACAGTCTCCTGAATACTAGTCCAAGCCACAGGAAAATAAGGGTCACGGGAAGACAAAGAAGGATTGGAAAATGGTGCAATTTCCACAAAATCCCCTGGAAAAACACCGACGAATGTTTTCAAAACAGTCATTGGTGGCCGAGATAAAAAATAAGGAGCTGAACCCTGATTCAGAATCTGATTTTGAAAATACTGGTAAAAGACAGATCATTGATGCAGACCCCACTACTATTGTCGTGACTGCATCAATTCAACCAGAAGAACTAATAGATCCTGAATAGGGGGAGTGCCTTTTTCATTCACATATGTGGGTGAGACCCCGCTGCATTTTATTGTTGATAGTGGAATCCAGAAGAACCTCATCTCAACAGAGGTCGTCAAACAGTTGGGATTTTCGACAACACCACACCCGCAAACATACAACATCGAGTGGCTTTGCCAAGGAAGAGATCTCTGTGTCAACCAACAATTTCGATTATCATATGGCATCCAACCCTTCAAGGATGAGGTATTATGTGATGTTTCCCCACTAGATGTCTGTGATGTCCTCTTGGGCCAACCATACATGTGGAGATGCCATGCTTTTTATGAGTCTTGACCCCGTAGTGTCATTGTTACTTTGGGGGGTCATCTCTATAGAATACCAGAGGTAGTTCCAACTATTGTTCCACCTAAACAGTTCCACAAGGTAGTATCTCATACTACAAAATTCAGCTTCATCACAATCTATTCAAAAGGGAAATAGAAGGAGACTGCAACCACTACAACCTCGCCCCAAGCACCTTCTATCCAACAGAAGCAGGTCGAAAAGTTTGTAGCAAAGTGAAAATATTCCTTCTGCACATAGGCATGTCATGTAGCCAGACTATTTAAAAAGGTCCAACCCTTCTAGCCACATGTTCGTGACAACCTTCAACAAGCTAAGCAACGCAACTTCTTCAACAAGGCAAGGAACTCATCAAGATGTAGATTCAACAAACGCTTTTCCCTCTCCCCTGGGTACTCAATGCAATGGAGACCATTTCTTCCTAAGGATGGAGGATTGATCTAGGTAGATATCGGTGGCCACCCACCTTTTCCAACTGGCTTAAAACAATTTTCTGGCAATTTTGGCAATTTACTTTTTTTAGCAGTTTTAAACTATTGAGGCCATTTTGAGGGCCTAAATAAAGGATTTTTGGGACCGATCTTCTCAATTATAACTAGAGGCATGATTGAGCCCCTAAAATAAATCTCCTCAATGATACCTTTCCAACGGACTATCATACGCCTAAAACAGAGATCGTATGCAAAAGTTACGACCCCGAGAAGTGGATGTACTAACTTACCCAAACGGGGCCCACATGAATTTTGGCACTTCATCTCCTAGGGTTAGGTTTTTGGATGTCTATAGTTTTTGGAATTCCGGTTTATTGTAAAAAGGCCTTCAAAGCCTCATTGTAATCATCTTCTTGCGAATGCGAGTAGCCGTCACATCTCTTCTTAGAGATAAGCTGTCACCATTCTAGCAAGTCTTTCACTCTGTATTTTTACAGTGTTTGTACATTTCTTTCATTAATAGAAATCATGTATTACTGTATATCTGTGTTTATGGTTGCATCTCTAATACATTTCTATTATATTATTGAATATCTTCGATATCTTTGTGCATTTCTTTATTATATCTCCGCTCTCATTTCATGCCGAAAATAATTCAGATCATGGGGGGG
>ML790306.1:456004-481303 GCA_009831015.1 Picea engelmannii | reverse complement strand
GGGAATTAATAGAGAAAATGTATATACGAGGGTGGGGGGAAAGGGAATTAATAGAGATAATGTATATATATTATCTCTATTAATCCCCCCCAACCCTCATAAACATTATCTCTATTAAGGGGAATTAATAGAGAAAATCTCTAATACATTTTCTCTATTAATCGTCCCCCTACCAATTTAAAATAACAATAAGGAAATTAAAAGTGGCAGTGTCAACATGGTCTAGAAATAAATTTTAAAATATAGATAAGGATTTGAAGCAAGTGGAAATAAATATAGAAAAACTCTAAGACAATAATGAGCATGGGAATTTTATTGAAGATGAGAAATTCTAGTTAAGGAAACTAGAAAATACTAAGAAGAAATTGCTAAATGGGAGGGAAGTAGAATGGAGAATGAAGAGTAGGAAATTTGGCTAGAAAAAGGAGATGAAGATTATGCCAATACTTTCATAATTATGCAAATAATATAAAGATTGAATACAATATAGGAGATGAAAAAGAAAAAAAAAATTGGCTAAAAAAAGGAGATGAAGATTACGCCAATACTTTCATAATTATGCAAAGAATAGGAAGATTAAATACAATATAGGAGACGAAAAAAAATAGGTTTCATGACATATCTAACTTTCAATATATATATATATATATATATATATATATATATATATATATATATATATATATATATATATATACTAGCATAGCCACATAATTGTGGTTGATCAACGCCGGAAGGTTGATAAGATGAAAATAATCCTTAAAAGAATATATTAAATTTTATTATTGATTAACAAATAAATGGTTGAGCTTCATTTATCTGGTGTTAATATTTTAATTTTTGTTAATCACTTAGGTGGCAATTAGTTAACTATCAAAGTAATTTTTAAATATGATTAGGTAAATGCAAAAAAGTAAACACATAAACGAATGTCTTTATAACAGCTAGGTAGTTAATGATTGAAATCACAACCATTTATTTTGTGTGACTACTAAGAATATTCCAGCCATATTTAATCCTGTCCATATAAAACTTATTAAGCACTAAACCCCTATTAAATCTACCCATTGTCAATAGGTATACGCCTTTCGGCGTAATTAAATAAAATATAATAAACAAATAAAAAATAATGAACATGGCCAATTTCTTTCCAACATTTGTGTATGGGGAAGAAAACCAACTGTTGATGAGAAATCTCAAAAGAATAATTAAATACTATTGTTTGACATGTTTTAATAGGGGAGTTGAATTGTTCATTGGATTCTATGAATTATTAAAGAATTAAGGAATTCAAGAATAGTATTTGGACTATTCAATTCCACCATTCTATCTTTTATTAAAAAAAAAAATAATAGGCCAAAAACCTTTGATGAATTCAAACCAATCTTATAAAATTGTATATACAAGATCATGAAAACAATATTGGCAATAAGAGTTAAAAAAATCCTTTTAGAGGTATATCCTGGGAATGACTTGTTAATTTAGCTAGTAATAAGATTCATGAGGCCATTAGAGTAGCTCAAAAAGGGTTACATACTATTAAAAAAAAAACACCAGCAATGGTTATAAATCTTGACCTGTAAAAAGTATATGATATGGAAAGTTTACTCTATATAAATATGATGCTTCTACATGTGGGATTTAATATACATAAATTGTCAATTGGATAATGGGTTGTTTGATATCATTTTCATTTTTTTTCTTAGTAAATGGGTCCATATCTAAATTTTGCATTCCTTCAAGGGGATTGAGACGAGAATTCCCCCTACCATTATTTATTTTCTTAGTCATGGTTAAAGGTCTAAATAGAGTAATACTGAATGCCAAAATAGTTGGAGCTATATCAAGGGTAAATATGGGGATAACTCTCTTTCATATCTCATATTTGGTTGTTAGATGATGCACTTCTATTTAGTAATTGATCAATGAGAGGATCAAACAAACTTTAATAGATTTTAGATTTTTACTACATTACTTTAGGTGTGGATATCAATATACAAAAACTTGCAACAAACTTTAATAGATTTTAGATCTTTACTACATTACTTTAGGTGTGGATATCAATATACAAAAACCTGCAATTTGTTTTGGTGATTTGGAAATAGAACAATAGACCTATTTATTACAACTCTTTCCTTTCACGTAAATTGATTTCTAAATAGACTTTAAATATCTAAGTTTTTTATTAAATCCTAATGGATATGGAGTAAATATCTAAGTTTTTTTTTTTAAATTACAGATAAAATAGAAACTAAAGATAACCATTTGTGTAATCAATGGTTATCAATAGAGGCTCAATAGACTCTGTTCAAGTCAATACTAGAAGACATACCAATATTTTTCCATTATTTGGCCTATATCCCAAATTGAGTATTGGAGAAAAATAGAAAAAGGTGTTTTAAATTCTCATGGATATGGGAAAAAGATACTTAATCTATACCCCTAGTGAAATGTTAGAGTATAGCAAAGCCACAAAAAGAATTAGGTGGCTAAGGTTTAAAGGACATTTACTTTTTTGTGAAATCATTTACAACAAAGAACCTGTGGAGAGTAATTAAATTCGAGGGTTTATGGAAACAAATAATAGTGCAGAAATATACACTGGTACAAAATGGTTAATTTGTACACAACTAAAAATGTTAGTCACACCATTTTTTATAAGATAAATACTACAAAATTTGGGAAACTTTGATGAATTTTAAGTGACGTAACTATAAATTACTAACATAAGATATTAATAAAGATTAGGGATAAACATATATAACTAATTGAAAACTATGTGAAGATATCTTAGTAGTATATTTACTTATATGTCAGTGAGTTCTAGTAGTGTAGTCATTTTAATGTGCTTTATCATGTTAATTATGATTTTTCATGTTTAATTGATTTTTATAGTATGCATGGATATGCTGACCATGCCTCACCACACCACACCCAATAACATGTACAATATAATTATTCATATCATTAATGGCAACTCTTACCCAACATTTCATCCAACTTAATGTTAGTCATGATCGAAAACATATATTGTTATAAATTCTCAAATATTTATAATAATTAACCCAAGTTAATTCAAATAACATCAAATATTAATATTATTGGATTAGGTGGTTGGGCATTGTACATTTTGTCTTCAATCAATTTTGTACCTACATCATATAATTTAACATCACCAAATTTATGTATGTTTACATTGATACACCATCTTGTTTGACATGGTATATTAAGGGACTATGTCACATTCATGAGATATTTATCCTACCTTTGCAAATTCATACATATGGGCTGTAAAGAGAAAACACATATTTAATTGTATTTAAACATTTATATCGACATTGCACTTGTAAGGTCCATACATATTATGAGGTTATAATAGATATTATTAAGTTAATACATAGATATACATGTAGGCTATAACAATATATTTATAATTATTATTAATTATATATGAATTATAATATATCATAAAATATATATATTTAATTGTGATATATCCTAATTATACTATAATATATAGCTATGTAATATATTTATAATATCTCCATATAATTGATATAATATAGATAATTTAATATAATCATATATATTTCCCCAAAGTTGGGTGCCATCGGTCAGATGCTTGTCGTATCTAGAGAAACATGCAACCACATGGAGGCACTTGAATCCCCAAGCCACATATGGTCACAAATCCTTGTCACCTCATGCATGGTCTTAATCCAAGGAGAATGGTCTTAACTCCATCCAAATTGGATCCTCGATTGATGGCACACGAAAGGAAACTCCACCCATGGGAGAATCCTTGAAGGAATGGACCGAGATTAAGATTTCAAGTGGTTTTAATGAAACAAGCGATTATACCAGTCTCAGTATGGAAATGTAATTTCATAAGATCTCCAAGCTGGATAATTTGAGGGACCAGCCAAAGCCAAAGTTTGTGTATTCAATGCCTCATAAGCATTACAGTACACTCGACATTATGGAAACTGGAGATAGAAGGAACCCTTCAATCAATGCTCAACTGCAAAATCTCATTTGCTTCATTATGGATTTCCAAGCAGAATTGGATAAATGTAACGACACTCTGTTACACCTAGGAAAGCGAAGCACAAAGGTAATTTTTCTTTTATTAGCATGAGGAAATTAACATCAACACATAAATCACAACAATGCCTAATCAATGACATCATAATAAAAACATTACAAGTGAATCATCATCGTAATCAAATAATGTCGCAACCAACGCATCAACATAATTAGTAACGACACAAAATAAACACATCATCACATTTAGACAACGACACATAATCAACGAGCATCATAAATGGAGACGCAAGATCAACTCATCACGATCAACTGGAATCATCAATATTTTTAATCTCTCAACTCATCACATAAAGATAACATAAGATAACATAAGGATAACCTAAAGATAACATAAAGACAAACATAAATATGACCTAAAGATACTACCCTCCCAACCTACCCTGCAAGGTTAGGACCTCCAAGACACATAAGAAACGCTCAAGCCCAGGATCCATTCGATTGATTTTGACCATTTAAGGTCTCAAGGATGGCGACTATTTTGAGGAACAATGAGGTGTCTACATCCCACTAACACAATCAAGTCCAAAACTAACTATGCTAAATCAACAACATCAACGATAATCAATGGTGCAATAGTGTTCTAATAACCAATCACACATCACATAAATTCCAAGGTGCAAGAGGATTTAATTACTAAATCAATCATAAAACGTCATAGTTAAGGTGAAAAGTAATCAACTTTATTTATTGTCAAGGTGCAAAATAAAAAATATACTCCACTCCAAGGCATGCGATTAATCAATTACTGAAGTCAACCATTTATTTCCAAGGTGTGCGCATGATATACATACTGAATTAACATAAATCAACTTCATCAAAATGCACTCAATTATTCCAAGGCATAATCATTTAGGCATCATAAATAGTTCAAGGCGTAAATCAATAATTACTTAGTCATCAACATCATCCATGGCTCAAGGGAAATCAAACCACTCAATCATTTATACATTTAGATTTTTAGTGGCGCAAGAAGTAAACTACACACATGACCATTCCTACATCGTTTTTATAGCATGACAAATTTTTTTTATCAATTAAATTAAGGCGCAAGGGAGTCTAATCTGTTAATTTTGGATCGCAAAGGAATAAATACAAATCAATCACACGTCAACTTTATTCAAGGCACACAATTAAATTTAATTACTAATCTAATCATGCCTCACCATTATTTCCAGGCGCCCAGTGATCCACCAATTTATTTTCATAAAAATTGTAAACCATAAGTAATTCAACTGTCTATCTTAAATGTGATATGCTAGGTTAACATCATGAGGGTTCCAAAGACCAATATAAAATTGTTATTAACCTAACATCATTACAAATTTCCAAAGAGTTGACTTACCGAGAGGTAGATTAAGGCTCCATTTATGAAATGCTATCAAGTGAGGTCACATTAACTAGATGTCGAACCATCAAATGACTAGGTGGCTAATGTGAGTTCCATCATTAGAATAGGAACTTAACCATAGGAAGAAAAGAGGTTACCACCATAAAATAGTCATGGTAGAATCTGAAACTAGTTTTAAATTAAAAAGAAAGGGTCAATATCATAATGGATGGTAATAATTAATGACGAAAAGTTCTTGATTTAGTCCAATCAGTATCTAATAGTTTAACAACTTTATCCAAGTTGAAGAATGTGAAAGTTAGAACCATATTCAAGAGAAATAGTCTAATCAAAATCCAATTCAATGTACTAAAGTTTAGAACTATAACCAAGTTTTAATAGAAATGAAATTTCAGCTAGAATCATTCATTCATGATCTTAGAATAATATTTTAATTGGTTTATGAGATTTAAGGGAAATAATGAGAATAAGGGAATAAATTCCAGGAAGAAGGGATAAATCCTGGGCTCAACACAGAGTGAATACCGTTTCGCCGAGTGAGGGAAAAACACAGCAAGAAAAAGGCAGAAGTGAAGGGGAAAAACGCAACAAGAAAACGTAGATGTGAAGGGAAAAATGTAGCAAGAAAAATGCAGAAGTGAAGGGGAAAAACATAGCAAGAAAAACAAAGATGTGAAGGGGAAAATTGCAGAAAGAAAAACACAGCCAAAATCCATGTTGTTGGGAAGACACAAACACATCAAATGAAGAGAGGAAAATGGTTCTCAATGCTAGGAGAAATGGTAAAAAAACCGTAGAGATAATTGTATAAATTTTGTTGAGCAATGAAGCGTAAATTCGCTGAGCAACACGAAGGAAATTCACAAAGGTTTAAAGAAGGTTTTCCCGAACACACAGGGTGCTTCAATGCAGGAAAAAAAACATAGAATTTTCCAAAGATGAAGGAGGTTTTCCCAACACAACCAGAGTGATTTTCCATACCAAATCTCAGACAAGCAAATGCTAATTTCACCGAGGGAAGAAGGGGTAAATTTGTCGGTTAAGAGAAGGCAAATCGCAGGGGTTAAATTTCTCATAAAAATTTCACAGAAACAACATGCCATTCACATAGATCTTAAAGGAAATTGCAGGGGTTTAAATTTTGTTGAGTGCAACCCAAACACAGAGATATCTATGGGTTTAAATCTTGTTGAGTGCAACCAAAACTGCAAGTAAAATCTAATGGATAAATTTGTTGAGTGCAACCAATTCACAAAGAACAATGAGGGGAAATTAATCATAAAAGTGCAGAGAAGAAGGATGTCATTTCGTTGGGAAAGAGGAAGAAGGTGCAAAGACATTTCTAGCACCAAGGGAAAGATACCGTAGTGGTTAAGTTGGGTGTTAAAAAATCATTCTTGATTTCTCTGTGGAGAATGAGGGATTTTAACAAAAATGTGGGTTGACGAGAAGAATGTTTAGATGGCTCTATACTTCCATTGAATTTCCTTATTTTCTTTTATCACATTTCATTTATAAACTTAAGTTGGGAATGAGATGCATCCATACTAGTACCCTTCTAAATTACAAAAAACATAAGGGACACTAGCGATTCCTAAATCAAAATTCTTCACATCTTAAAGAGAAATATCTAGAGCAATATATACAATTTTTAAACTCAATACAACTGAATTTGAATGAAAAATTCCGTATTCGGAGAGACTAAAACTTGAAGGTTCTCTTCGTAAGCTCGCACTCCTTCCCTTCTGACACTTTCTAATCGTGGGATTTCACCGGTACCTCCTAGCCAACGCTAGGGGTACTCTTCTCCCCCCTTAGTCCACCGAGCCACAAAGGGGCCACACACAAACACAACCAGAATACTCTAGCTTCTAGCTCGCCTCACAAGGTAGAGCCACCACTCTCTCTCTCTCTCTCTCTCGATATGGGTATCCCAAATCTCACAAGTAAAACCAGTTAGAATTTCTACAGCATAACCTTAATCATAACCAGTGTGATCATTTATCCTCTCTGCCATTTGTTTTATATAAATTTCCTTAGTGACCACTAGCCATTTGCACATTTAATTCATTTAAAAAAAATTAATTATGAATTATTCCCCCCATGCACTTATCACCCATTCCATTAGTTGCACTAATAAATCCACCATTTAATTTAATTAAATGTCAATTTCCCTCACCCATCCTAAAAGAGCTCCTAAAATCACTCCTAGTATCCCTTTATTCCCTTTATTTCGCATTTATGACTGACGCCTTTCTAAAACATAGTTGAGTTAAAGTAGGAATGTTCTCTAGTTAGACTAGACTTTAGATACCTTTCTATGCTTACACATTCTTGTTCGCTTTATTCCTTTATTATTTTAATTTCTAATTTGGGTATTTACTTGCACATTGTGTATTAATTCACTCTTTAGATTTGTTTTATTTTTATTGATTCTTAATTTGATTTAATTCACCCCCTCATCATTTAATTTAAAAATTAAGTTTTTAGTCTTCTCGCTCATTTATACTTAGGCTTAGTTAAATCTTTATTTGCAAACACCTATACCCTTAGGGATTATGCTTAAAAAATTAATTCTTTAGTTAATTAATTAGTCAATCAATTAATTCGACAGGTGCTTAAGATTTTATAAGGTTTAACATTCTCTCAAGTTTTCTAGGCCACCTAGATTCATTGACTCATTTTTTTTATACCGCGATGTGCCCTTCAAGAAGTAATTTGTGCTCCAAGGGTGCCACTCCCCTTTGATTCAAATTTTAATTATGCGACATGCCCTTCAAGATGAAGTACGTGATCCAAGGGTGCCACTCACCTTTGATTGGTTTTGGTAGTTGTCCAACCCTTGGATTCAATACTCCATTCATGCGACCTTGTGAGAGACTAAGGGCCTCTAAGGAATACAGACCCTACCTTATTGTGTGCCCCTTAGAATATTTGTGAGCGATTGTCTCAGTCTACCCTCATGGCATGATGGATCTATCGAAATAGGTAATCGTTAACCTACAATTTGAGCCATGACGGGAGTGCTAGCAAGATGTGATATTGATATTGCCACACCTCTCCCTCAATATCTAGTTACTGTGCATGGTCCCTTTACTCCTTAGGTGTGTCTGATTAGTAAGAAATCGTCAGCTTACATCCATCAAAAAAACATTGTCAATGATCCATAAACAATGCATAATATACCCGATCATATGCATAAATAAAATACTCAAACCAATACAATCCACTCCTTGACTCGATCTGAAGTCCAAGGAGGTCCATTGATTCCATGGACATCCTCAATCTGTCAATTTTCATTCACACTCAGGAGAAACTCATCAATAACATCTGTCAATACATAGATATCAAATAACATAACATCATAATCCATCAACATCATCATAAGAATCCATAAGCGAACAAACAACCATATACTAAAATCGGATCACTTGCACTTAATTGTCCTCAAAGAATAAGTCAATAATATGTGCTCACAAGAGCAGGATGTTACATACACCCCCTCTTGTTTTAAACTTTGTCCTGAAGTTTCATAATATATATGTAGTAAATAAAGCACCTGACAAGATCAAATGTCTAACTATCAAATAAATATGGAAACTGCTGGCGCATATCATATGCGTCCTCCCAGGTAGCCGAGTGTGGACTATAATTGTCCCAATGGAACTTGACCCAATCGACTGTTCGATGATGCAACTGTCAAATGCGATGGTCTAGAATGCGGATTGGCTCTATCGTGAGTGCACCCTCGTCCGACACCTACAAAGAACTCATGTCAATCACATGTGTAGGATCACTAACATAATGTATTAAAATAGATACATGAAAAACATCGTGCATACGCCTCAAAGAATCAGGCAAGGTTAGTCGATAGTCCACGATC
Organism: Picea engelmannii; assembly: GCA_009831015.1. Taxonomy (NCBI): domain Eukaryota; kingdom Viridiplantae; phylum Streptophyta; class Pinopsida; order Pinales; family Pinaceae; genus Picea; species Picea engelmannii. The sequence continues at coordinate 471,965 of ML790306.1, read as the reverse complement.
CATTTCTTTTCCACAACCTTTAAAGGTCCCACAAACCTAGGAGAGCATTTATCACCCTTTCCAAACTTGATCGAACTCTTTTTCGGTTTCACCTGCAAGAAAACTCGGTCCCCAACTTCATAATTATTGTCAATGCAATGCGCATCGACATAACTTTTCTACCTATATTGCACTTCTTTAATCCTTTATCTTATCAGTTTCAATTGTTATTCCATTTCTTAGATCACTTATGGTCCTACCATGACCCTATCCTCAAGTCGATCCCAGCTCAAGGGCGTCTGACATGGTTTCCCATAAAGAAACTCAAAGGATGCCATCTTAATGGTAATTTGATAGATGTTGTTGTACGCAAACTCTACCAATGGAAGGAACTCTTCCCAACACTTCTTTTGGTCCATCACGTACATACACAACATATCTTCCAATATTTGGTTCATTCTTTTTTTTTCCCCTCTGTCTCCGGGTGATATGTGGTACTAAAGTTAAGTTGGGTTCCTAAGGCCTCTTGGAAACTAGTCCAAAATCATCCTGTAAACATCGATCCTCGATCATGTATGATCCTCTTAGGCATGCCATGCAATATCACAGTCTCGATGATAAAAATTATAGCTATGTCTTGTGCCTGATACCTCATACACATAGGGATAAAATGTACACTCTTTGTTAGAGTGTCAACTACCACAAAAAATGATCTGTGCCTTCTCGCTGTCAGTGGAAATCCTACAATAAATTCCTTAAAAATGACCTCCCATTTCTATTCTGGAATAGCGTGTGGTTGTAGTAATCAAGCCATATGTCTATGTTCAACCTTCACTTGTTCACATTCTAGACACCTTGTCACGTAGATAACTATGCCCACCTTCATTCCTTTCCAGAAGAATAAGGGCTTAAGGTCTGCCCTCATCTTCATGACTCCTGGATGAGCCATGTACACTGCTCTATGATCTTCATTTAATATCAAACTTCTCAAATCGTCGTTAGGTGGTACATAAATCTAGTTATTATACCTCATTAATCCATTGTTTTCAAATTTAAATCCCTCAAACTTTGGTAGCAACATGGTGTCTTGGCCGATATTTTTCTTAACCTCTTTATACCAGTCATCGTCACATTGTAAAGTTAGAATATTTTATCAAAGATTTTTCTGAAGAGGTATCACCGAAAATATGTGTGTTATCTGACTCAATGCATCTACCACTCTGTTCACCATTCCTTTTTATGTAGGTAATCTCAAATTCATATTCGCTAAGCAATTCTGACCAATGCCTTTGTCACGCGTTCAAGTTACTTTGTGTAAAAATGTGTTGCAAGCCATAGTGATCTATTCTTATTTCAAATTTTCATCCAATCAGGTAGTGTCTCCACACTCTCAGGGCATACACAATGGCCAATAACTCCAAATCATGGGTCATGTAGTTCTCTTCATCCTTTCTTAATTTCCTTGAGATGTAAGTGATCACTCAATCATCTTGCATCAAGATTCCACCTAAGCCTTCCTTGGATGAGTTTGGGAATACCAATAATTACTCATCCATGTTAGGGACCTTTAGTATCAGCGTTGTCATAAACAACTCTTTGAGCCTTCAAAATGCTTCCGCGCATTTATCAGTCCATACAAACTTCTTGTTTTTCTTCTGCAATTCCGTAATCAGATTTGCTATCTTTGAAAAAACTTCGACGAACCATCAATAATATCCTGCTAAACCCATGAAGCTACGTACTTCTAATAAGTTAGTCAGTGCAAACCATTCCATAATAGCCACTACCTTAGCTGGATCCACAATGATACCTTCATTGGAGATAACATTCCCTAAATAATGAATCCTCGATTGATAAAAAGAGCATTTCAACAGTTTCTCCTATAATTTGTTTTCTTATAAACACTGTACTGCCAAGCACAAATGTTCCTCATGTTCTTCCGTCATTCAAGAATATATCAGTATTTTGTCAATGAATACTTGAAAAAACTTGTCCAAGTATTCATGGAACACCCCATTCATCAAGCTCATAAATACCCCAGGGGTGTTTGTCAGTCCAACCAGTAAAACGATAAACTCATAATGCCAAAAAATCATATTGAATGTGGCCTTAGGAATGTCTTTCTCTTTGATCTATAGTTGGTCATATCCTGATCTTAAGTCTATATTTGAAAACACCATCGCCCCCTTTATTTGGTCAAACAAATCATCTATTCTTGGCAACAAATATTGGTTCTTGATCGTTTCCTTGTTCAATTGATGGTAGTCAATACAGAGTCTCCACGACCCATCCTTCTTCTATTTGAAAATAACAGGTGCAACCCAAGGAAAAACACTTGGATGTATAAGCCCCAAGTCCAACAACTCCTTTAGTTGCATTTTCAACTCTTGTTGATGTAGTAACCATCTACTTGCTGTAGTAAATAGAAAATGAATGCATGACACCGCAAACCATCCAATTACTTAATTAGATGGTTAAATTTGAACATCATCATCATCTTCCTCGAACGTAACAACTGTCGTTCCCTTTGTTGCGATTTTCATTCCCTTTGTAGGTAGTGTTTTTCATTCGAACGTAATAGTTGTCGTTCCCTTTGTTGTGATTGTTGTTCCATTTGCGGGTAGTGTCGTTCATTCAGACATAACAACTGTCGTTCCCTTTGTTGCGATTGTCGTTCCCTTTGCGGGTAGTATCGTTCATTCGAATGTAATAGTTGTTGCTCCCTTTGTCATGATTGTTGTTCCTTTTTTCGGGTAGCACGATTCATTTGAAAGAAACAACTGTTGTTCCTTTCCTTTGAAAGAAACAATTTTTGTTTCCACCAAGAATACGTGCTTCTGATACGTTTAGCCACTCCTTTGGGTATGAAATTCACTAACTAATTTTTAGGGCATCACTTCTAATCATCTTGGTAATGATTTGTCATTTTATTTTTGAGGAATATATAGCATACCTTATCAATTTGTTTATGGATTGATTTTTCCGAATTATCTTAATATTGTTCATAATCCTTAACCACCGTAATTAGTTTCTTTCCCCTATATATACATATACTTGAATGATAATTTGCCTTCACATCATAATAAGGAGTCTAAGGTACATTTTCACTTGGCATTCTTACACTTCTTATGCCATACCACACTCTTAAGGAGTAGATGAGCCTCCCTTAATAAAGCCTACAAAAAAAGGGGGAAAAAAGAAATAAAATAATAATAATAATAAAACAAATAAAGAAAATAACCTTTTCCCAAAAAGGATAGGGGGTCTCATCATGATCCAACCTACCAGGATCATAAGAGACTAACATAAGTGACATTCCCACTATGGCTACCACACCAGGGAAATGGCCTTTAGCATTTAGGGTCAAAGGACAAGAGGTCTCATCACGAGTTGGCTTGTTCAATTTGTTACGATCTAGTGAGTGGAATTATTGTTATCTGGCTACCAAACCAGGATAGTGGATTTTTTGGGAGAAGACTATTCAAACTATTTATTGAGGATACTGGCTCATCTATGGGTTAAAAGGAAACCCTGTCGAGGCTATGGATGCCTATTGGCAGTAGTGGCTCTACTTGTGGTATTGAAGTTTACCTTAATACACTAAGTTTTTGACGCAGACCCCTTACCTCTGCAGGGTCCACTGACCTCCCGGTCTCTGGATCGTTCCAATTTCTGAGCCGAAATGGCTCTTCGGGCTCTTGTTGGAACCCCTTGAACAAATCCACAGGTCCCTTTCTCCCCTGGCACAGGCCTTGAGAAAAACCCCCACACACGCCCCTTTCTCGGTGCTCTTCTCTGATCTGAACCCACACACCTTTTGCGTTTAAGGTTTTCAGGACTCCTACATGTGAGCTCTCCCAGGTTCCTTGTCCCTCCAACTCCTGATCGCCGAAACGCCAAAATCCACCCGTGACTATGGTCCACTTCTCGGGATTTCAGAATTCATGATTTCGCGATTTCAGCTGCAGACGGTTCTTCGTCCTTTGAACTCCCAGACCCCAGAATGCTAAAATCTACCCGTGACCACGTCTTCTTTTCTAGATTTCAGAATTTGTGATTCCACGAGTCGGGACTCCTTGTCTCATGACCCCTTCACTCTTGAACTCCCAGTTGCCAAAATGCCAAAAAGGGCTTAAGGGCTCGGCTCATGCTATTCTAGCGTCATCTGATTTCGGGATTTCGCGACTTCGCAAGTCGAGACTCCACATCTCCTGACTCCTGGACTCTCGAACATCCAGGTCCCGAAATGATGAAAAGGATTAACGACAAAGCACTACCATCTTTCGCGATTCGGGAAACCGCGATGCAAGCGCTCCCCCTGTTCTCTATCTTTCCAATTCTTGGTGTTTGAAATGCCAAAATCTCTCCCCCTAAGAGATCAACGATCCAGTCCTCTTGGAACCAAAATCTTTCAGGCCTTTTCCTGAAACCTTGACCGCTTTCTACGTGTCTTCCTGTGGATGGTCACGATGCTTCTGTGAGGGTTAAACCTCATTCTCCTCTTTTCGGATCCGATGGCTATTGGTCCTTTACGCGAGATTTGACGGTCATGATCTGATATTCTATGCACCTCCTATGTGCACTCCTCCTGTGCACATATCCGTGATCCAATGACTCTCAGACCACTACGCTCCAGATCCAACGGCTGGCGCAATTTCGCACACTGGGAGTTCGTGATGCAGCGACTCCAAAATCCCTTACTGCTCCAAACTCCGAACTCTGAAATGCCTAAATGATCTGACGACTATAGGCCTCCCTCAATCCAACAACCCTGGCCTTTTCAGAGTTTCGTGAACCAGAAGTTCACGATGCAGTGACTCCTCAAAATCACTTACTATTCCAGACCCCGAATTCTGAAATGCCAAACTCCTGAGCTTTGTCGACTGTGAAACCTCAAAGAGTTTCTCGACCTTGTGCTCCTTTCTTCTGTTTCTCTGTGTGTAAAGGCACTGTTCCTCCTGAACTTCTCAAACTTTGAACCCTCCAAAGGGTTTTCTTAACCTCTGCACTCCTTGTAGGGTCCCTGCACACAACTGTGCTATCCGTCCTGAGATTTATTTACCCAAGCCTCTAGGGGACTCACCCTTCTTTGTCATCAAAGGGAAATTTGGTGTCCTCCTGACGACCTTCTGCTCAAGCCTCCTTACTGAGCTTAGCAAAGTATTTAGTAACTCTGTGGGTGTCTCTCCTTGACACTTCTCTTCTCTCAGAACTCGAAAGAGTTCCTTCTATGCACACTTGCACCAACTCAATGCCCACCTGGCAAAGTTCTCCAGAATCTTCAGTGACTCTATCTTCTCTCTAAACTCGAAATAGAGTTCTCCTATGCAGTCTATGTACTTGCTCAATGCCCTCCTGGAAGAGATTCCATAGAACCTTCAGTGATTTTGTTATCTCTGTTCCTTCCTCTGCACAATCTTACCTCCCAGGTGTTCAAAAACCTTGAGGCTTCATCCTTGGGTCTAATACTTCCTCTGGTGCACCCTCCTGGCACAACTCTGTCCAAATTCAATAGAATTCAAAAGTGCAATCTATGCACTGCTCAATGCATCCTGTGCATTTTCTCAATGCCCTCCTGGCAGAGCCTTTACAAAATTCTCAAAAATTCTGCTTCTCCTCTCTGTGCTCTCCTCTACATAGTTTCTCCTTCAAGGTGTTCAACAACCTTGAGGCTTCCTCCTTGAGTGAATTATTTTAGCTAGTGTGCCCTCCTGGCACGTCTTTTTCTGAAATTCCACAGAATTCAGAAGTGAACTCCTTGCACTAGCTTGCAGAACCCGCAGTATTCTGTCGTGCAACCTCTTTCATGAAGCCTCAAAGAACCCAAACCTGAAATCAAAGAACTTACAGATAGGAAATCTATCTATCCCTGCAAATGCACCTCTAACATACATCTACAACATATCATCAACACATAAAGTCATTCATTCATGAACTCACAAACACATGAACAACAACATGCAGGAAAAATTGCTCTATTTGTATTAATATGAAATGCCTCTTTACAATGTGTTCAAGCTCAGACTGCAATAGAGTCTCGACTCTCCTCTCTTCTCCCTATTCTCTGTTCTTCTCTACTCCGCTCAGACTTAGTCTTCTTCCTTCTCTACAAACTAACTGCCTACAGATACAAATGTTCTTTTTACAAAGAGGGGCTCCTTGAGTGCTTCCCTCCATCCTCACCAACTCTCATTAATTTACATTCAATTTCATTGAATGGATGTCTAGTCCAAATCGGATCTAGATCTCAGCCTTACAACTATTTAAGGAAACCTTTATCTAAGCCTGCACACATGCCTGGCTTTTGGCTCTACCATCCTTACAATCATTTAATACAATAAAATTCAAATTTGAAATTTGAAAGTGAGAGGGCTGCGCCTCTCCTCTCCAATGAACACGCTTGATGTGCTGGCTGGTTGGCACGTAGCTAGCTTGGAGCGATGCTCCTGCATCAGTTTTTATTGTGTTCATAGACTTCCTTTCTTAAAAAATAGGCTATCATTCCAGCTATATTCAACACAAGGGAAAGTAACAAAATTATGACACATGGCATATTTATAAAACATGAACATATTAGGACTACTCGGAATATTCTTCCTTAACATATTGAATATTTTTAATTCCCACAAAAGGTGTGATTATCGTTCATGATTAACATTAAAATGCTTTGAAAGTTATTAACGGTCATTCTCCCAGCGGCGATAGAGTAATACTTATCCCTCACTTGACTGACTATCATCATTACGTTCACACATACCTATGGTCGAGGTTTTCCTTTTCATTCATCAAGGGGTGGACATTCTGCATGATTATCAATAGGCCATAATGATTATAGATAATGGGAAAATTTGTATTTCTATATACCATTGTTGTTCTGTATTTTTTACCATTTCTAGTAATTGTTTCTCACAGGATGGTCTAACTAAGTTTACAGGTGGAAACAATAATTGTGTTGACATGTTTACAAAAGATATGGGTGGCCGAAGCATTCGTTGTGAGCTTACATTGTTTCAAGTAACTGACCAAGCAAGGGAAATTCTACACCGTCTAGGGTGGACACAATACTTTAACAGACTGTAGGGGTTCGATATAAATGTCGCGCTATCATTCTTCCAAAATTTACAGGGGGGAGTCTTAGTAATTTGGGGTATACAAATAGCATTTACTGATACCATTATAGCCAAGGTAACATGCCTGCCAAACGAAGGAACATAGTGGACCGATAAATACACAACGCTCAAGGAAGATGTGGATTCCTTCACAGAACTAGAGGAAGAAATCCACTTCCCAGAAAGGAAATTCACACCAATTCTGTTGGAACACAAACATAATTTCATGCTCCTTTGGAATTGGTTAAAATAGAAACTCAGACATAGGTTCCAGCAACAGTAGAAACAAATTTTCAGACTAAAGAAGTATTTCATTCCCCTAAACAGGATGCCACTATTAGAAGGTTGGAAGCAAAACTAGAACAATCCCAACAAACCCTGACCCAATGTCGAAGTGAAATGGTGATAGCCAAAGAGCATCAAAAAGTTTTCAGACAACTTCGAACCATATCAACAACTGAGAATGAGACCTTTGTTGAGATCAATAGAGCTAAAGAAAAGGTGAAGAAGGTACAGATCCAAATTGATGGAGCTTTGGAGAAAATAAAAAAAAATTGCTCTGTTTATTCTGATATATTAGCTTGCAAAGCCCCTACTACTAATTATGCCCTATTTTTATTAGAACGTTATCTATTATTAAAAGTGAAAGCTATTAGGGCAGGAACACCATCTGAGTTTACCACTGCCTCTAATTTTGTTTCATGTTTTAAAGAACAAGAGGATGGAGTACAATACTTTTTGTGTGAACTATACCTTCACAATTTCATTCTGGAAGAAAATAGAGAAGAGAACCCCAATCCATTCATTGGGGATATCCAGTTTCATGCCTTTTTGTATTTTGCCAAAAATAAACTTAGGTGGGCCAAAGCACATAAGGTATTCATGAAAAAAGAGAATGGGTTAGACTTATGGATCAGAGGGGAACATCCTAAACCCTTTGATACCATTATGCAACATAGAGCATTCATGAAGAGGGAGAAGGTTGTAGAATATTTAGCCCCCATCCATAGACATGTTGTACATTCAGGGTTGTAGTATTTTGGATAAATTAAAGAAGAAGCCATTTCTACTGCCAAATTAAGATGGAATGTCTCTTCAAATGAAGTCAAGAACAAGGAACCATTTGGTTTCAGGAATTTTCAAGCAACTTCTCTTAGGTTAGAGAGGTATGCCAAAATGATCATGGAAGAAGGGACTTCCTGGATTGGATGTAGGTATAGTCCCCCCATTGTTTGGTATTCTCCAGAGGGTTATTAGAGTGTTTATGAAATTTGTAAGAAGGGAATATGTTGCCTTTGAGGAGATTAAAGGTAAGAATGGGTTCCGAAGACCTAGGGAAGAGACCTCTCCACCCTTAAGTATCACTGCTTTGCATATAAACTCTCTTGTTGCATGAGGACATGCAAAAATGTAAGTTGGGGGGTATGTTGGGGTGAGAAAAAGGTATACATATTCTCCTTGTTATTTTGGTTTGTGATATATTCTTTGTTGACTTTTCTATTAATTTGAAGTAATAATTAGGGAAGAAAATGGTTAAAAAGCTCTTAGGAAATATTATTGAACGATATTAGATATTTTCTGAACTTTGGTTTGAATTGTTTTGATTTTATGCAGAAATGGACAATTGTTGTTAACTAAAGATAATTAAGAAGATCATGAATATGCACATGTGATTGAAGATCGAAGAAATCAGGCACAAAGCAGTTCAAAGGAAGATTGACTTTTTTTATCTTGCAATCTTCATAAATAGTAAAAGCAATCATGAGGATCTCTCAGTCCTTAGGATAGATTAATTTACTTATCTAATGGTAATATATAAATAATAGTGAACGATAGAGAGATAAACAAGAATTCATATCTCTTAATTGTTGACACTCTGTACAACAATCCCATTGTAAATGATTTATCAGTTATGGAATTAATGAAAGCTTGAAGCGTTTTGATAATTTCTGTGTACTAAGTTTTTTATAGTAGTATCTTCTGAAGACCGTGGACCCAGTCGGAAGGAGTTACTGTCTCATTTGTAATCTTATCAATTTTGTTATAGTTCTGTATTTGAATTTCCTTTTAACAGTTAAGATAGACTCATTGATGCGTTGATTCTTTTATGAATTGGTTATGCTGTTCCATTTGCAGAGAGTAGATGTTCCATTTGGATATTATCGATTGTTGTTCCATTTCTATTTTCTATCAATTTATCGCTTGCGGATTCCTTTCATAAAATTCACATTTGTTGTTCCTTTCGTTTAATTCACATTTGTTGTTCCTTTCATTAAAATTTACATTTGTTGTTCCTTTCGTTTAATTTGCATTTGTTGTTCCTTCTTAAATATTTAGTAGATCGATGTTCTTTCTAGTAGATTAATTAATCATTGAGAAATTGATTCATTATTTTTTTTCACAGACTAAATTGGTATTTCTTAGATAGATGAATGGATTTAGTAAATTGATTGATGCTTTGATTCATGGTGTGTTATTGCTCAGAATATATTTCTGTTGATTGAGTTATTAGTTTCAGAGTTTTTGGTCAATGTGTGAAGAACTTGATTATCACAATAATTTAGATAGACTCAGATTTGTTGTAACTAAATTATCTACACGATTTAAACCTCTATGATTATCTGCATAGACTTTGTTGAAACTCTTGAAAGAAAAAACGAATCCTCAGTTGATAAAATTAATGTCATACTAAGGTTGTTTTTAGGACATCTTTAGAGCCCAACATAGGCCACCCGAATATTGTACACACATTTTTGTTTACGCAGATAGGATGCATAATTTTGTTTAAGCAGTTTTGTTCAAACATTTCTAGATTACATGATGATGTGTAAAACTCAGAACATCCAAGAGACACCTGTTCTGGTTTCCCTTATGTGGCAGAATAGGTGGCTCACACTTGGCATTGTACAACTTACATATGTTATTAATACAAAGATCCACTTTTATTTACAAAATAAATAAATATGATATAACATTATAGTATAATATTTATGTTAATATTTTTATGTGTTCATCGGTTACTAGCAATAACCACATTAATAGTATTAATGTGTCCCTATACATTGATAGACGTATATTTAGCATATTAATAATGTTTTTTTCACTATAGTATGTACTAAATATATGCCTATCGACATATACAGACACACTAATATTATTAATATGGTTATTACTAGTTATTTTTATTTTACGTATAATCTTCTCAATAGGGTTGTTGTTTTTAGCACCGCCTTACAACTCTTAATTACTTCATCCACATATTGGCATATGGAAACCATATACTTAATACTGATGTAATCACAACTACATATGTTAACTAGTATATTGTTTATGTTGTAACTATGATTGAGGTATACACATCACATACAACACTTCCTCATGTCAAAAAATCATGACTCTAAAAAGCTCAAATGAAATAAAGGGTTTTATTGTTAAATTGGAAAATCACTTTCCAAATTTCATATACATTTAATGGTTGCATATATCTTCTTGAAAGAGATGGACATATCTCCCCCACCCCTACAATCTATTATCGGTTCATATCTCATGTATTATTGGAAGGAATTAAATGTATGTATCGATAAGTTCTAGTGGTGGATGGGTATCGTGTTAGTTGTAGATTCCTAGGTCACTTACATTAAAGACAGTGTAATGTTGTGGGATTATGATATTCAATCATTGATTATTTTTCCTATGTAAAGATTCATCCCTTTGAGTTCAGCATAAATAATGTACAACTGTCAATTCTTGTTGAGATACAGTTATGCGATAAATAAATAAAAAAAACTTTAAAACACTTGATTGATCATTATGTAAATTCATGAAATAAACACCACGTCGAATAACGTGATAGCGTTTCAAACTATCAATTATTAAAGTTCAATTATAGCTACTATATATTTCAATAAAGAAAATTTTCTATCTAAATACTTAGAGTGAAAATTTAAGTAATGTCATGTCATGTCTTTCATTGTTACTAGTCAAATATAGATCGATTATATATATATATATATATATATATATATATATATATATATATATATATATATATATAATAATAATAATATGTATATATAATAATATGTACAAGTGTAATAATTCCATGGTATAACTATGCTTCAGAATGTGTACTAGTGTAATAATTCCATGGTATAATTATGCTTATTGATAAAAGGTTATTACCATAAAATATTAGAGTATTTCATTTGTATTAATGAAATGATTAATAATTGTATAATTTTTTTATAAAAAAGTAGCGAACATCATTATTATTATGTTAATATAGATAAATCTTCAATTATTGTTCTCATTATTTTTAATTTCTACTTTGGGGTTGACTATATAGTTTATGCTAGCTAGATTTATTAAGTAAGGCAGCTAGATAAATTAAATTTATTTATAAGCAATAAATAAATGTCATATTTTATTATTTTATTAGTAATGAGTTGTATGACACCTAAATAAATATTGCAATTAGTTTATTATTTAGGAGTCAATGCCTGGAAAATGAGAGTCTATATCCCATGTTCTCTGAATATTTGCATACAGTAATGGAAATCACAGAATAAGAGAATGCAAAAACAAACTATTACAAACATCAAACATATTAATCACATATATTTGAAACCTATCTTAATGGTTGGGACAATCCATATCCAATAAAAAAGGAGAAATTTGAAGTTGATGCTTTGGTTGGTCATTACAATAGTTTACTACCACACAAGAGGGCCCCTCATCGACAATTGCAATTGGTCTAGATGCTCCATATCCATATCCAAATGCTCCAGTTTCTATTGTTGATTCACATCCATCTCCTCCATCTCTGGATGCTCCATCTTAACTTATTTATGCTAGTGTTTCAATTTCTGGTTACTATGTAACCATTCATTATCTATGTAATGTATATCCCCTCCGTCCATGAAACAAACAAGAGGAGATCCTTCCTTAGCAAGTGACTTATCAATAGATCGAATACATACCAATGCGTATCTATCTATATTTATTTATTGGGTCCACTTATTTCAACTTGACTCATCGAAACTAGATAGATGGTATAATTAATGATTCTTTGAATACCAAGGATTATAAAAATAGATTGCATTTTGGGAAGACTTGGTTGGTCTTGTTGTGAGAGAAATCGATTGGTCATGCTAAAATAGAGACGTGGCTCATTATTTCTATTGGAGACTTTGGATTTAGATTTTCTATGAGATTGTTCATCTATAATATGTATGGGATTCAATGACCATCTTTCATTTGCATGGATGTGTGTGTTTTCTTCACTAATTATCTCTGTAATTGTAAGTCTTGCATAAGCTCGTGTGTTCTCTACTCAAACTTTATCTTTGTAAGTCTTGTTTATGCTAGTATGGCATGCCTTCTTTTCTCCCCTATTGATCTGGCTAGTTTGTTTGGTAGTCTCGTTGGGGTTGCTCAACCCTTGGGTGTGACAACAGGTTTTGCACTATCAAATTCCCTTCCAAAGTCTGTTAGGGATTCTCTAATCTGACATGGTTTCGATTGGGCATTGCATTAGTAGGTCAAGGATAAAATCCCTTTCCTATGTTTATTTATTTATTTATTATCAATCTCTAATATTTTTGTTGTCTGCAAGATTTCTTGTTACTACTTTTTGTTTAATGTCTAAGATCATTGTTAAAGGTGAATTATGTTGGTCGCTTTTATGGGATTTGACAATCTTGGCATGCGAGTATGGTTACTGTGAGAGAATGGTGTTTAGCTGGGGACGATTGAAGATTTATGTCTCTCTATTATTTTCACTATAAGTAGCACAATAAGGGAATTCATCACCCTCTTTATTGTTCATCATTTATTTTAACAAAGTGGTTTCTATTGCTAAAACAATAGTGTTGCAGATATATGTAGATGGCCAAAAATATTCAACCATCATTTATCTTAACAAAATATTCTTTATTCATATTTAAAAAGATAGAATTACATATATGTCCGTGGAAAAAACCGACATTTTTCCTCATACATTTTTCCTGCAACCATGACACTACTTTGAATATACTACAAAGACCATGTGAGACCATGTATTATATGAATCAAAGAAAATTCTAACATGCCATTATAGGGATAAACATTAGAAATTGTATTCCAGGATGATATAGTTCCCACATCACATGCTCTATATCTAAGTTATTGATTGTAATATATTGTGTAACACACCCACTATCATAATTTAAAAATTTTGGGTTAATCTCCATAAACCTGCATAAACCTGCATTAGCGAAATGCCAATCCCTGGTTCTATATCGGAGTTCGGGGTTTATTCTATCGGGGTTTTGACACCCACGATGTCTTGGAAACTTCAATCACCGATCTCCGATCTCTGACTCATCCCTTGGTTGCCTCAGCCCCACTTGGCTAAGCCTTTGATCCACACAAATGGTTCCTATATGACCATACGACAGCTTCTCGTCGGGGTTTCGGAGTTGGCGGTGTCGAGGTGCACATGTACTCAGAACTCCCGATCCTCTGATCCCCGATGTGCTCCTAGCGTATTGGCTTTCCGGGTTAAGTCCTGATCAATACAACCACAACGTTCACAATACCACAGTCTTAATTCTTGTCGGGGTTTGGCACCTTTCAATGTCATGGCGCACAAGTCCTCTGGACTCTCGACGTGCCTTTACACTGGCTAGCCCCCTTGGCTATACCATGGTCCATGTGACAACTTACCACATGACTGCAGCTGTATGACATTCCATCGGGGTTTCGACATTTGTGATGACATAAAACACATGTCCCCGGGACTCGCAATTTCCCGATTCGCGACGCGCCTTTCTAGTCATGCTAGCCCCACTGGCTTAGCCCCTGGTCCACATGACCAACTCCGTGACCACTACCTTATTCCCGTCGGGGCTACGGGGTTTCCCATGTCACAAGACCCACGTCCACGGGACCCGCAGTGTCCCGATTCCCGACTCTCTCCGGATGCTCGACACGCGTCCCTTGGATCCACGGCTTATGATGGTGTCGGGAATTCGCATATCGCGGTTTTGTAATGTAAGGGTTTCATGTCTTTGAAATCCCCGATACGCCGATTCCCAATATGCCGAACTTCGACTCTCTGGGATCTCTCGCCACGCATCCTCGCTGATGGACGGTGTTGATCCTGTCGGGAAATCGCGGATCGCGATTTCCTGTGGCGAGCGTTCCATGTCCTTGAAAACTTGGATTTCCCGATTTGCAACTTTCGTCCGATCTCTGACACCTGTCCCGTGTGAATGGACGACCCAGATCTTATCGGTAAATCGCGGATCGCGATTCCAGGTGGCAAGATTTTCATGTATTCAAAATCCCCGATATGCCGAACTCCGACTCTCCAGGATCCTCTGCCACATGTCCCTACTGTTTGGACGGATCAGATCCTATCGGGATTTCGCGAATTGCAACTTCCTATTGCAACGGTTCTACACTCCTAAATTCTCCGATGGGTGAAATCCCGACGACTCCCCAGAATGCTAACACGTGTCCTACCGAGATCAACAGTTAGGATCTTCCTCTTGCACACTAAAGGTTAACTCCGACGCATCTTCTCAAGATCTGACGGTTGTCGGGACTATGATCTAAGATCCGACGGTTCAGATCATTTCTCCTGCACGCTCCCCTTCCAGGAGTTATACTCCGTGAAACTCCTCTCGATCCAACGGTTTACGGGATTTCTACTCCAGATATGATGGCTCAGATCACTTCCTCGCATGCCTACCCCTGCACTTAACCCCTGCGTAGCTTTTCCAGATCCAACGACTGACAGGTAATTGGACCGAGATCTAACGGTCTAGATTCGTTCTTTTGGGTCTTGGAGTTTACGATCCCAATTTCTCGTTGCTCACGATGATAGAGGGCAAAGGGGCAAGGTATGTAACGCCTGCGTTACTTTCGTCAATCCAATGGTCGTGAATGACTATGGATCCTCCGATGAGATCTCATCCGTCGACTTATTTCATCTCACAACACTACTATCTTGGAACCTCAATAGGATCGTTCCTCCTCGTACAGGGTTAATAAGGCCTATGCGTTCGAGTCCTTATTCTGGGTTCTTGGTGAGCCTTTCCAAGGAGGGAATCTCTGTGAAGAGATCCTTACCGGGGCATTTCCGAAAGCGGATAAAGGAAGACCACTTCCCAAGGATGGCTGGGCATGGTTAGCTTCATTTTATCGACGTAATTCGTGCATGGTATCCTTTGTGATAAGCATATATCAACCTATTCATATCAAACATTACGCGGACATTCGCATGCTGCAGATCCTTCATAATTTCACAGTTCTATGAGCTAATATCTACTCCTTATCATCAATTACTATAGAGACATTCTTACACAGTAAACAGATACAATTTCACAAGTCTATTCATATATGTGACAGCATATTAATTTCAATTGCAATATAAGCAAAACACTTATCAGAAATAACTTCAGCAATGGAAGCAACTGCTGAGAGGGGTGCTCGTTTCCACCCAACCGTAGGCGTAGCGACTCCTAATGGATTTACCACTAGCCACCCCCAAGCTGAGACCATGATGTCCTGAGACCTGTGTCTCTCTGTCTGCCAGTGCCCAGGAGCGAAGGTTGCAATCCCTTCCTCTCTGCGATCACTCACTCTGCGTAAAACTGCCAGAGTTCCCCTCGCGTCCGCCCCCTTCAATCGCTTCTGCCATACACCTTATCCTCTCGCGAGGTTGCGTGTGGCGTGATTACCCTCGCGCTGGTCAGTCATGATGGCTCTACGGATAGGTGGTTCACCTCCCCATCCCTCATCAAGCCATCCACCTACCAGCCTGCAAGGCATTTATTTCAGGGCTAGCGAGCCGCTTTTGGTTCTCCGGGCCAGTGGAGTCCAAATAC
>ML790306.1:438560-452618 GCA_009831015.1 Picea engelmannii | reverse complement strand
TTATTTAATCTAAGTATCAAACAGTTCTAAATCTACCAAAGATGAAACTAGTAAATGTCCTATTTTACCCTACAAGTACTGGAAGCTTCCTGTAATCAGACCATAAGCTAGCTATCCTAACAAAACAGAGTAAGTCTAAACTCGAATTATCTTTAAATCATGATCAGAGCAAATCTAGATTAAGCACTTGGTTCTTTCTTCAAATTCTATAATGGCAAATAACTCATTCCAACATTCAACGATTTACAAGATAATATCAAGCTGGGAACGAACTAACAGAAAATAACTAAGCCAGAATTTAGCAGAGTAACTTCAAATGAAAAACTAACTCACATGCAGATTCTAGAACTAAAAATGAACTAACTATACTATGGAAAGGAGACAGGGAATTGAACCTGTTGGTGGGCCCAACCAAGAGGTGTAATTTCCCTAAAACAAAACTAGAGCTACTCAAATTATTCCATGCATAATTGTTTCATACCTCATGCTCCATAACTCAAAAACAAACTCAAATCATTTAACAGAGAATGACATAATGCATAGCAAATTGTATTATCAAAAATCGCATCACATAAAATATCATAACCAACGTTTCTTGAGAGCGATCTCAATTTATATAGATCCTCCCAAAATAGTCTTGAACATAGGTGCATTAATCTAAGCGAATCTTAGATCCGAAAATGACTCATAGTCAGTTAAAACTAATTTCACAGCTTCATGACACGCAGTGTCAAGAAGCGTGGATCATAAAGCATCATAATAAAACAGTTCTACAATTTCGCTCTGAGTCATCACATTGAGTTATGACTCAATCACTCATATGAATCGGACTGTCAATCCAATCTAGCCATGTCATGCAAATCTTTGACATCTCCACTAAGTGCGAGCTGGTACCCGGTACTGATAAATCTGCTTCAAGGGAACAAGTACCTAACTCATATCACGTTAGTATCAATATTAGTTTAAAATATCAAAATACATTAAAAATAACTTGAATCATAGGAATACCTTGAATAGCTCCATTTAGGGTAAAAGGATGTAAAATGTGTCATGGTAAGGCCAGAAGGAAATGATACTAGATATGAAAATGGGGGTATATCTGACATGATGTAGGCAAAAATATAGTCAAAATTGGAGACTAACATTCCCCCAAGCTGAAGTCTTTGTCTGTCCTCAGACAACAAAAAGTCAAAAACTGAGATTCATCAAAGTGTTGCAGCAGCTGCAACTAACATTTGCAATTTCTCATGTTTCTTCATGTTTTTTATTTCCTTCTTAAGAACTCGATTAATGGTGATGTGCTTCCTGGCAATCTTCTGCAGTCTCCTATTCTTCTGAAAAAGACCTTTATTTTTTCATTTTAATCGTTCAATCTTTGACAAGAAGTGAGCTTGCCAGAGTTTCATAAGTTCATTTTCGGTTTTGATGTGCCGATCCCATATGGCATATTCATGTAACTTATCTTTTAACCTGTGATTCCTATTTTCCAATCTGACAACCATTGGTCGCAAAGATCTACTGGAAGATATTTCACAGTAAGATTCGAATGTTTTACCACGACCTTGTTGTGTTTGAGGGTTGGACATATGAGTGAACTCATCTGGTCTTTGAACAGGGGTGTTGATTGGATTGGGTTCATGAGTAAACTCATCATATACCTGAACAAGGGTATCAACTGGCATTTGAATTGGCTTGTCCCACTCAATTTCTTTGGGCATATTATCTTGTTGATTGACTTTACGGACTTTTTGAATCAATTGGGAGAGAGTCCATTTCATCTCAGAAGACTCCGGAATCTCCTCATGGTCATCCATACTTTTTAATCTTTCATGTAATGGGTAACTAGGCACAGATTTATCCATATCTAAAAGTGTGTGTGTGCATTTACGTTTGGGATTTCTTCTAGGTTTGTCGATTAACTCCTCAAGTTGTTCCACATCAATAATATTTTTAGCAGTTGGAGGAGAAATCAGAATTTCAACATTTGCATCTGTAGGGACAGTGTTTTCCACTCTTTCATGGTTAGTTTCCACACCATCATAACCATGGACATCAAACGAATGTTATGTACCATGATTATCATCACTAGCCTCGATTGTGCAGTCTGGTGTATTCTCAGGGTCATCACAGATTTTGGTCAGGGTTTTAAAAACCTTTTTCTTAGAGTTCGACTTCTTTTGTGGAGGAGTGGACTCAATATTTTTATCTTTAGATTTGTCAGAAGATAGGGTTCTTACAATGAACATATCCCAAGATTCTTGTTTGTGGGATAACGCACACTTAACCAAAATTTTGACAAGACAAAAATGAAACAGACTGCCTCTAAAATCTTTGTCTTTGTGAACTTGTTCTGCCATTTTCTTCAAACTCTTCAACAAAAAATAGTGGATGTTCACCAAATGGTTACCTTTGAAGTGCAGGAGGATTCAAGCATGACATGGAAACACGATCGTGTACCGACCTTCACAAGTGAGGTAGCATTGAAGTATGGACAACAACTGAGCCCATTTCGGTTCCAACCACGACCTTGATGTGCCTTCTGACCATTGTAATTTCTGATACTGGGGTTGTAGGAGCTGCGTGCAAAGATTTTTGTCGATTGGTTGCCCCTTCATCCATTTCTGACCAGTGTTGGGTAATTGAATTGCTTCGGAAATGAACTTCTCTGTGACTTCAAATTCTAGCTCGCCCACTTTAGCTAGTCCACCATGAAAGTGCAGAGAGAATTGAAGTGTAATCGTATCATCATACCCATCAAATTTCTTGAAGAACGGCTCCCATCCAAATTTCTAAAAAATGTGTTTGGTAGCTTCATACTCAGGAAGAGCCTCCAAATCTACATAAGTCTCAGGTTCATGACAATTCGCCACCATAATTCCACCCAATATAATAGGAAAGGTTCACAGATGAGCAACGGAATTAGATGAGGGAAACAAAGGAATAGAGTATGTTGTATGAAGTAGGTCGTGAGAGGAATTATAGAAGGATGTTTGAAATGTCGTGGGGATCAATAGCGTGTGAAGGAATGATGATGGTCGTACACCTTTTCAAAATATCATTTCATATGATTCATGTCGAATTCAACCATAATAATGCAGTGCATTTTCCATGATACGAAATGTCAAGAAGGATTGAACTCAGCCTTTTAAGTACAGAGTATAGGGATAATGAAATGTCATGGAGTATCGAGGCAGTCCTAGTTTAAGTTATTAATGTGTAATTTAATAAATTAAACTAACATGAAACTAAGCATACCTGAGTTTGATTACCTACCCCTGTTATGCATTATTTTTCTTACTGCAGAGATTTTGAAGTCAATTATGAATCTAGAGAGCGCCAAAGTTGTAACTGGAATTTGTACTGCTGATAACCACTGTGACTGATGGATTATATCTAGCACTGACTAGTACTGATGAAATAAACCGAAATCTGTAGAGAAACTTGAACCAGTAATAACTTGCTAAGAAAAATATTTCCTGTTTATAAAGCAAATTATCTGATGGCTATCCTTGAACCTGTCTTCTGTTCATTCCTGAAAGGAACCAATTAAAATTGTGTCTTCAACAACTTCAAATCTTTAACCCATGGTACAATTCTTATTTGTGTGAATAAATGTTCTTGAGTCGAACACAAAAATAAATCATTGGATTACCGGCCATTAATAAATGTCGTTAACCAATGCGAGATGGCCCACCAATGATGTCAATGGGCCTCAAGGCACCTATAGTACATCCTGACAGGTACGAATAAAGGTCTTGGTGTCGAGTCACCTGTAGGATCTATCAACCAAGAGATATTGATGTATTCCCATGGTTGTTAGCAAGGAAATTTCCCATTGAGGCATGCAGATCCCAGGGTACTAAGTAGTCTCTAATCTCTACTCCAGATAAGGTGTTGGTGTCGATGGAGTGAGACTTGTTGGAAGGTGGACCTTAACGTATCCCACATCATCCAACGTGAGTGAAGATAGAAATCTTGCAGAGTATAATTTTTGGGATAGTAATCACTTACTTGTGGATTTTATGAGCCCAAGTTAGTATATGCTCATTGCTTTCTCATGTTTTGAGAGTCTAAGAAAATGATAAAAGAAAACTCTAGGGGGGTTTCTTTCCCATCATAATTTATCAGGCCTAGTAAAGAATAATCCTATCCCTGATAAATGCCCCTTTCATACTTTAATGAGCAATGCAAATGGAGCAAACAAGCTCAAATTTATTAATTTTCAAAACAAGACAGTGTATATTGATAAGAAAATTTCATAAAATAAAATGATCTTACCTTCTTACCTGTTGCGAAAAAGTGATGAAGTTCAATTCTGTACTTGATTTAAAAATCCTGAAAAACTGAAAACAATATGTTAACATATCCAAAAAATGTTTTTTTATATATATTTTTTATTTTTATTGAAATTTTAATTATTTACAAAATCTCGAAACAACAAAAATAATCAGGGATTAGCAGGAGGAGAAGACTCTTCTCCTACTATCTTTATTTCTGGTTGTTTAGAAATTTCCTGTAGAAAATCAACTCTTGACAAGGGTTTGTTATACACTTTTAATCGATGTCCATTTACTACAAAGGAATTTTGAGAGTCATCTATGGTCTTGATTCTAAAAAATCCATTATCAAAAACAGTTTCCACTTCATAAGGTCCCAACCATCTTGTCATAATTTTTCCTTTGAAAGTTTTATATTTAGAATCAAAGAGCAATGCCCAATCCCCTGGTTGAAAATGTTTTTTCTTAATGTATTTATCATGTCATTTTCTACGTTGATTTTGTACAAGGATAGTTCTTTGAAGAGCATCTTGCCTAATTTCTCCCAATTCATTTAATTGCATAACTCTTTGTTTCTGTGCCTCATCCAAATTCAAACCCAATTCTGCTGCTATGTGGAAGGTATGAATCTAAAATTCTATGGGAAGGAGAATTTGCTTGCCAAATACCAATTCATAAGGGGTATGACCAGTGGTATTTCTCCACGTAGTCTGGTATGCCCATAAAGCCTCTAGAAGTCTATTTGCCCAATCTTTGTGATGCAAATGTATTGTCTTGGTCAGAATAGCTTCTAGAACTTTATTCGTGGATTCCACTTTCCCATTGGCTTGTGGATGGTATGGGGAAGACTTAAAGTGTTTTATCCCATATTTATCTGTGAGTTCCTTCATCAACTTAGAAGTGAATTGAGCACCTTGATCAGTAACAATCTCTCGTGGAACACCAAAGTGGGTAAAGATATCTTCATAAATAAATTCAACCACTGATTTCTCAGTTGCTTGATATAAGGATTTTTCCTCTACCCACTTGGTTACAAAATCTGTACAAACCAAGATGTACTTCTTCTTCCTCGACATTGGGGAAATTGGTGCTACAAAATCAAGTGCCCATTTATCAAATGGTTCAATCACAACCTGTGGTCGTAAGGGCATCTCGTCTGCTACGGTAGGTCTTCCCATCCTCTGACAACTATCGCAGCTTCTTACATATTTTGTTGCATCCTTAAACAGTGTTAGCCAATAATATCCTGATTGTAAGACTTTATATGTCGTTCTCTTATCAGAGAAATGTCCTCCACATGGCCCATCATGACAGGCCTGAAGGATATCGGGAATATCATCTTCCTAAATGCATCTCCTAATGATCATATCAAGACTTGTATAGAAAAGATCACTTCCTACCCAAGAGTAATAAGCACTTTGTTGGACAATTCTTTTCTTTTGTGGTGATGACAAATGAGTTGGCAGTCTCCCTGTAGCTAAGTAATTTGTTGTATCTGCAAACCAAGGGGTTTTAACAGCTACTGCGAATAGATGTTCATCAGGGAAATTATCATTCACTGGAATGTCAGTACTGTCTTGAGGAATACGAGAAAGAAAATCCACAACTACATTTTCTTTTCCTGGCCGATCAACTATAGTGATGTTAAATTATTGAAGTAGCAAATGCCATCGTGTGATTCTTCCGGTAGTAACTGGTTTTTTCATCAAACATCTAATGGCTGAATGGTCGGTATGTACAAAAACCTCATATCCAGTGATGTAATGATGGAATTTGTTAATGGCATGAACTACAGCCAAAAATTCCTTCTCTGTTACAGTGTAGTTCAATTCAGGAGGGGTAAGGTTTTTGCTGGTAAAGTAAATTGCATAGTTTTGTTGGTTTTCTTTTTGTCCAAGCATTCCTCCTAAAGCAGTGTCTGAGGCATCAGTTGAAATATGGAAAGGAAGAGACCAATTTGGTCCTCTTAGAATAGGTGCCATGGACAATTTTGCTTTCAAATTTTCAAAAGCATTCTGACAATTGTTATCCCAACAAAATTTTGCATCCTTTGCTAACATTTTAAACATGGGGTTGGCTATCTTTGTAAATTTTTCAATAAATCGACGATAATATCCAGCATGTCCCACAAAACTTTGCACATCTTTTTGGGTTTTCGGATCACTTCAATTTTAGCTAGATCAACTTTAATTCCTTCTGCAGACAAATGATGACCCAACACTATTCCCTCAGTTAATAGCATTTTACATTTTTCATGACTAAAGGATAAATTTGATTCCTGACAGCGAATCAAGACTTTCTCAAGATTACTTAAGGATTCTTCGAAAGTATTACCATAAACAGTAAAATCGTCCATGTACACTTCCACACAATCATGAATTAAGTCAACAAAAATCCCAAGGACTGCTCTCTGAAATGTAGCAGGAGCATTGCATAGTCCAAAAGGTAGCACTTTATAAGCATAAGTGCCCCAAGGACATGTAAATGTTTTGTCTTGGTCTTCAGAAGCAATTTGAATCTGATTGTATCCACTATATCCATCGAGAAAGGAAAAGTATCTTTTTCCAACCAAGGTATCCAAAACCTGATCTATAAAAGGAAAGGGAAAGTAGTCCTTCAGGGTTGCCTTGTTCAACTCCCTAAAGTCTACACACATTCTCCATTTCCCTGTCATTTTCTTAGGTACCACAACAAGAGGTGAAACCCACTTGCTGTCAGAAATTGGATAAATGAATCCTACGTTTAATAATTTATGTAACTCTTCTTTCACAAAATCTTTTAGGATTAGATTCATACGCCTTTGTGGTTGTCTTATTGGGGTTATCTCTAGTTGGATATATATGTGGTGAATACAGGTGTCAGGATGCACTCCTCTCATATCAATGTACTCCCATGCAAATTCCCCTGACTGTTCTTTCAAAAGATTTGTTAACTGTTCCTATTGGCTGAGATTTAATTCAGAATTGATGTATAGACATTTGCCTGGGCCAAGTTCTACTAGAATGGCATATGACCTCGGATGCTCATCAATGGTGAAAACCATAGATGGTGAAAACAAGAAAAATGACTCACTTTGTTCTTAAAATTCCTCTTTGAAAATTTGATCGTATTGAAAATATGTTTGTGGAAACTTGACATTTTCTATCAAAGAAAGAAATTGGCTTAAAATATCATCCTCTATTGGTTCTTGTAGCGCGTGAAATTCATAAACAGAGAATAAATATTCTTCCTCATCATTCTCGTGATAGGGACATTTTAGCCACCATAATTCTTCTGTAACCGGTTGAGCAGGTGGAAAGAGAGTAAGCTTCTATGAATAAATGCCATTTGAGATGAACATATCCCGACCACGACATCCTATGAAAGCATTGGTCGTAGACAACCAAGTTCTCCCTAAAATGATTGGATGGCCTTTTGTGGGATCCTTTGAATGAATAATCATGAAGTTGATAGGATATTCCCACGAATCTAATGTAACAAGAATGTCATCTAGGACCCCAGCAGGTTTTATAGTTGTTCTATCAGCAAGTTCAAGAACTGTAGGGGTAGGGCGAAGGAATTGACTTAGTTGCAACAGTTCAACTGTATTGATAGTCATTATATTAATGGTTGCACCTAAGTCGACTAAAGTGTTACCAATAGAAACATAGTTGATAGTAACTGAAACTATTGGGTTCCCGATGTTGGCATACTTCACAATCTTAGGAGCTTCAGAAATACAATTCGATGACTGGCCTACTGTATCATGGGTGGATCTTTCTGTTTCCAACCTGGTTTCTTAATGCATAGTTCTTTAATGGTCTTGGCGTAGATTGGAACATCTCTGATCGCTTGTAACAATGGAATCTTAACATAGACATTTTGTAGTTCATTCATGATGTCAAACTCAGATTGAACAACTAGTTTTTCAATGAGCAACCTCTCAGGAAAAGGAGGTGTTCGGGGAACCTAAGTTTGTATGTTATGCTCTGATTCAGATACTTTATTCTTTGGAATGATGACATCTTTCAAAGATTCCCCATTTGATAAATCATCTACAGGTTCTTCTTTCTGTTCTTGGATAATTACCTTTGGTGTTGTTCTTGTTACAGGCTGAGTTTTATTTAAAGTTTTCCCAGATCTTAACTATATTTCTTGTATGGAAAGGGGGTTTATGGTGTACGCTGGGTAGTTTTGAAAATCAGCACTATGGAGTGGCAGAGGTGGATTGTTGTTAGGATTTGGAATGGGTTGAGCGGGTAATATGGTAGGACGAGGTGGATTCTAAGGCTGCTGAGGAGTTTGTTGAATGGGTGGTAAAGGAGGTGGAGTAAAACTAGGCAATAGCTGATGCATGTTTGGAGGGTATTGAGTACATGGATTATGTGGAATTGGTATCGCATGTTGTTGTTGGTTATTTCCATAATTATGTTCTCTCCATCCCTGGTACCAAGGTTGAGCAGAGACATTTTACGGAGGCCAATTTGGCCAGTTCCATGGATGTTGTTGTTGTTGAGAGAAGGGTGGATAGTAGTCGAAAGGTTGTGGGGATGGTTCTTGATACATATTCGAGTTCCTAGGTTGCCAAGGCCTCTTAGGTGCATATGGAGTCCTTGGAGCTTCCCCTCCCTTGAATATAGCTTGCAATCCTGGTAAGGATGGACAATCTTTTGTTTTATGATTTTCAGTACATATTGCACATACAGAAACATTGTCCAAAGGACATTCTCGTAAAGGATGCCTTTTTCTGCATTTTGGGCAGAATATGCTTAATACAGGGTTTTCCTCTTCCTACTTTCTCTTAATCTTTAGAGTGTCTAACTGAGAGCCAATCGTTCCTAAGATGTTTGTTTTAAAATTTTCCAAGAGGTTTCCCAATTCAATTCTAGTAACTCCACCAGATGTGGGTACTTTGGTGTTTTTGTTGACAAGTTCTCTCACACTTTTTGCAGTTTTCCCCCTACTTCTCGAGTAAGTTCTACATAGTTCACTGAGTGCTTCAAAGTATTTCTGATAAATGTCTCCTGAAGCCATTAAGTTGAGAGTGTCAATGTATTCATCTGAAACCCCTTTTAAGAAAAGAGTCTTGATTGCTTCATCTTGGAGATCATTATATTTGGATTTTTGAAGAGTATATGTAAATCTTTCTAAGAAATCTTCAAGGCTCTCTTCATCTTGTTGTTGCATTATCATTTTGAGAACCCTTGCGTCTACAATAGTCTTGGTACTTCTTTAAAAATTTTGCCTTCATATCTTCCCAAGATCTAATGTTGTACTCTCCTAAACTCATGAACCAACGTAATGCAGGATCTTTTAGGGTAGCAAGAAACAACTTCAGCTTATGTGCATCTTGGAGATAGTTATAACTCCTACACAAGATATCAAACTCAAAAAGAAAGACATCTGGGTCTTCACTACTTTTCCCATAAAAGGTTGGTAGTGCTGAAGGTGGGATATTTTTCATATTGACATTCTGGACTAAATCCAAAATAGGAAACCCAAAGGTGGTTTCTAGTCTTAGCTCAGTCTCTACTTGTTCTTCTTCTTCATTTTCAACATGAATTTCTCCTCTTTCTCTTCTATCTAATTCTCTCCCTCTTTCTGCCATGTTAAAAGGATTACCAAAAATTGTATATGCACCCTGATCTTTCTTTGGTGAGGGTGTGAAATCCCACCTCTCCAGATTCTTTTTGACAGAATTACTATCTCCTATTGGTTCTTTTGAGGATCCTATTACCTTTGATTCAACAGTTGTAGTTGTTATTTGTGAAACTATAGTGTCAGGGTTCCTGAAAATATCTTGCACTTCTTCTGGATTAACTGTGTCAACTGAGTTTGGATCACCAGGAATTTGAATTTGTTGGTATGTGGTGTTTCCTGGTTCTATGTTTTGCTCTATGGTTTCCTCAACCAGAGTTCCAATCTCAGTTTCTATTTCTTTTTGGGTGGAGGTTTCTTATTTTTGTTGTTTTGAGTTTCCCCTAAATCTACCTCTATGATCTCTATTTCTCATGAAAACATAATAGATAAAAGAAAAACTAAGATTGAGTTTCAGAGGAACCTGTGATAACAGATGTGTTGGTTCTCACCCTTTGTTGTAAATGATTTCCCAAAAAAGTAAATTTCCTTTAAACCTTAGCCACCTAATTCCTTTTGTGGCTTTGCTATACTCTAACATTTCACTAGGGGTATAGATTAAGTATCTTTTTCCCATATCCATGAGAATTTAAAACACCCTTTTCTATTTTTCTCCAATACTCAATTTGGGATATAGGCCAAATAATGGAAAAATATTGGTATGTCTTCTAGTATTGACTTGAACAGAGTCTACCGAGCCTCTATTGATAACCATTGATTACACAAATGGTTATCTTTAGTTTCTATTTTATCTGTAATTTAAAAAAAAAAACTTAGATATTTACTCCATATCCATTAGGATTTAATAAAAAACTTAGATATTTAAAGTCTATTTGGAAATCAATTTACGTGAAAGGAAAGAATTGTAACAAATAGGTCTATTGTTCTATTTCCAAATCACTAAAACAAATTGCAGGTTTTTGTATATTGATATCCACACCTAAAGTAATGTAGTAAAGATATAAAATCTATTGAAGTTTGTTTGCTCCTCTCATTGATCAATTACTAAATAGAAGTATTGTCAGGCTGTTGTATTAAAGATTTTATTACCTGAAAACACTAAATTGTCAAACTAGGGTAAGTGAACTTAGAGCTGCTACACTATATGTGCTGGTAAGATTCTAATTCCTACCTAAAGGTTATTCTGAGAAGAAAGCACAAACTTACTCTTAGAAACTAAATCCTAATGATTATCTTAAAACTAATCATATCTTGTCTAATTAATCAAATGGAAACAATTATGAGTTAAGCAAAGGTATTTCCATTCCTAATCTAAATAAATCACCGAAGACTATCTACCATTATCTTAAACATCTAATCATCAACATTTCTATTTGAACCATAAAAGAGAAAACATTTTAAAAACTTCTTATTTAATCTAAGTATCAAACAGTTCTAAATCTACCAAAGATGAAACTAGTAAATGTCCTATTTTACTCTACAAGTACTGGAAGCTTCCTGTAATCAGACCATAAGCTAGCTATCCTAACAAAACAGAGTAAGTCTAAACTCAAATTATCTTTAAATCATGATCAAACTGAAAACTGGAAAACATAGCAAATCTAGATTAAGCACTTGGTTCTTTCTTCAAATTCTATAATGGCAAATAACTCATTTCAACATTCAACAATTTACAACATAATATCAAGTTGGGAACGAACTAACAGAAAATAACTAAGCCAGAATTTAGCAGAGTAACTTCAAATGAAAAACTAACTCACATGCAGATTCTAGAACTAAAAATGAACTAACTATACTATGGAAAGGAGATAGTGAATTAAACCTGTTGGTGGGCCTAACCAGGAGGTGCAACTGCCCTAAAATGAAACCAGAGCTACTCAGATTATTCCATGCATAACCGTTTCATACCTCACGCTCCATAACTCAAAAACAAACTCAAATCATTTAACAGAGAATGACATAACGCATAGCAAATTGTATTATCAAAAATTGCATCACATAACATATCATAACGAACGTTTCTTGAGAGCGATCTCAGTTTATATAGATCCTCCCAAAATAGTCTTGAACATAGGTGCATTAATCTAAGCGAATCTTAGATCCGAAAATGACTCATAGTCAGTTAAAACTAATTTCACAACTTCATGACACACAGTGTCAAGAAGCATGGATCATAAAGCATCATAATAAAACAGTTCTACAATTTTGCTCTGAGTCATCACATTGAGTTATGACTCAATCACTCATATGAATCAGACTGTCAATACAATCTAGCCATGTCATGCAAGTCTTTGACATCTCCACTAAGTGCGAGCCGATACCTGGTACTGATAAATCTGCTTCAAGGGAACAAGTACCTAACTCATATCATGTTAGTATCAATATTAGTTTAAAATATCAAAATACATTAAAAATAACGTGAATCATAGGAATACCTTGAATAGCTCCATTTAGGGTAAAAGGATGTCAAATGTGCCATGGTAAGGCCAGAAGGAAATGATACTAGATATGAAAATGGGGGTATATCTGACATGATGTGGGCAAAAATATAGTCAAAATTGGAGACTAACAAGTACATCATTTAAAAAACAAATATGAGATATGAAAGAGGGTTATCCCCATATTTACCCTTGATATAGCTCCAACTATTTTGGCCTCCAGTATTACCCTATTTAGACCTTTAGCAATGACTAAGAAAATAAATAATGGTAGGGGGAATTCTCGTCTCAATCCCCTTGAAGGAATGCAAAATTTGGATATTGACCCATTTACTAAGACAAAAAAATGAAAATGATGTCAAACAACCCATTATCCAATTGACAATATGTATATTAAATCCCACATGTAGAAGCATCATATTTATATAGAATCAACTTTCCATATCATATACTTTTTACAGGTCAAGATTTATAACCATTGCTGGTGTTTTATTTTTTAATAGTATGTAACCCTTTTGAACTACTCTAATGGCCTCATGAATCTTATTACTAGCTAAATTAACAATTCATTCCCAGGATATACCTCTAAAAGGATCTTTTTAACTCTTACTGCCAATATTTTTTTCATGATCTTGTATATACAATTTCATGAGATTGGTTTGAATTCATCAAAGGTTTTCGGCCTATCATTTTTTGAATAAAGGATAGAATGGTGGAATTGAATAGTCCAGATACTATCCTTGAATTCCTTAATTCTTTAATAATTCATAGAATCCAATGAACAATTAAATTCAAGACCAGGAGTTGTATCCCTATTAAAACATGCCACACAATAGTATTTAATTATTCCTTTGAGATTTCCCATCAACAGTTGGTTTTCTTCCCCATACACAAATGTTGGAAAGAAATTGGCCATGTTCATTATTTTTTATTTGTTTATTATATTTGACTTAATATATATAGATTGGAAGTTAGATATCTCATGAAACTTCCTTACTTTACTATTTTTTTCCGTCTCCTATATTGTATTTAATCTTCCTATTCTTTGCATAATTATGAAAGTATTGGCGTAATCTTCATCTCCTTTTTCTAGCCAATTTTTTTTTTCTTTTTCATCTCCTATATTGTATTTAATCTTCATATTATTTGCATAATTATGAAAGTATTGGCATAATCTTCATCTCCTTTTTCTAGCCAAATTTCCTACTCTTCATTCTCCATTCTACTTCCCTCCCATTTAGCAATTTCTTCTTAGTATTTTCTAGTTTCCTTAACTAGAATTTCTCATCTTCAATAAAATTCCCTTGCTCATTATTGTTTTAGAGTTTTTCTATATTTATTTCCACTTGCTTCAAATCCTTATCTATATTTTAAAATTTATTTCTAGGCCATGTTGACACTGCCACTTTTAATTTCCTTATTGTTATTTTAAATTGGTAGGGGGGGGATGAATAGAGAAAATGTATTAGAGATTTTTTCTATTAATTACCCCAACCCCCACCCTCATTATGAGGGTGGGGGGGATTAATAGAGATAATGTATACATTTTCTCTTAATTAATTCCCTTCCCCCCCACCCTCATATATACATTTTCTCTATTAATTCCCCACCCCACCCTATACGAGGGTGGGTGGAGGCAGGAATTAAAAGAGATAATGTATATACATTTTCTCTATTAATTCCCCACCCCACCCCACCCCACCCCACCCTCACCCTCATATATATGAGGGTGAGGATGGGGTGGGGAATTAATAGAGAAAATGTAT
>ML790306.1:367230-409661 GCA_009831015.1 Picea engelmannii | reverse complement strand
ATAGTACTCAATGGTCTTCCCAAGACGTGGGATGCATTTGCCGCAAGCATGAACACAAGGAAGGAGTATCCTACATTTGAAGAACTTTGGACTTGTTGTGCTCAAGAAGAATCCAGGATCAATGCAAAAGAGAAACCCCAAAATAAGTACAATGATCAAGCCTTCACAACAATATTCAAGAATTTCAAGAACAAAAGGAAGTTTGGTTCAAAGAGGAAGATAAATCAAGAGAAAGATATTTCATAAATACAATGCTTCAACTGTCGAAAGTATGGTCACTACAAGAATCATTGTCCCGAGCTACAGAAAATGAAGGAGAAACACGAAGCATCAGTTGTCAAAGAAAAGGAACCTACAAAGAAGACTTAGCAGAATGAAAGAGACTTCTTCTTCTAAAGGTAACAATACTCTTCTTATTTCTTGTACATATCTTGTTTGCATAGTCTCTGTACATATCTTGTATATCTATCTCTTAGAAGATAATATGTTCCAAGAAGAACTATACTTATGGAAGAACAACAAGATAAGGATTGCTATCATTATACAAGTCAGATATATCATGTGGAATCTATTACAAGATAAGTCGAAATCAGAATCAATCATGAAGAGACTTAGAAGAAGCAAAGACAGAAAGAAGTCAGCAATCAAGAGAAAATTGGAGAAAGACTTATGATGTTTTGCATAAGACAATAAGATGGAAGTGTGGACTCTGTTAGATGGAGGGATCTGATTATATGCACTCATACATGAAGCAAGTATTAGGAGGGATCTAATCCTATGATCCATTGAAGATGATGAAGTATATATCCATGGTAGCATCCATGGAAGACATTACGTGTTCAGTTAAACCTCAGAAGAAGTGTTCTTCGAAGAGAAGCCTTAAAGTATCCTTGGTTGTCCATCCACATCCATGATTATATAAAAGTGTAATCTTTAGGGCATGGAATCTATAAGAAACTCCATGGACCCAAGAGCTAAAGAAAACATCAGGAAGAACATGAAGATTCCAAGAAAGGAAGAGAAGCCAAAACAACTAGTCATTAAGAATCACAAGATTACCAGCCTGATATGAACTCACTAAAAGAAATCAAGCAGAGGAACTGAAAGTTGTGATGAAGAACAGTGTATATATGCAAGCATTGCAAGATCCAAAACTAGAGGTTCTCCCGGATGGAGGGAGAAGACTATGACAATTACTTGTTCCAGTAAACCAAACATACCTCTACATGAGTCATTATATCATCTGCGATATCCATGGGTTGGAGCTCTACATTAGATGAATGCAAAGACTGTTCTCCAGAGCAAGACTGTATGAAGAACAACCTCAAGGCTTTGAGGTATACCAGAAAGAGACCCTTGTATGCAGATGGAAGAAGATGACATGGTGGAGAACCTCCAATGCACAATAGAAGCGTGGTGAATATTTTCTATAATAGAGATATTGTATCAAGATGATTACTCAGAAGATCAGATCTCATGATGACAGAAGAAGTGCTACATGGATATGTTCCAGTTTTTCCAACAATGATATACTTTATTGATCAGAGCTACATGAAGCCTTCAAAGAAGACCAGTGTTCCAGACTGAAGTACATTTGAAATCAAGCATTACATTATCCGTGATGAAGTCCAGAAAGGAGAAAGTGGTTCTCCAATACATATCTCCACAGATGAGCAGATAAGAAAACATTTTGATAAATCTTTTGCTCAAGATGAAAGAGTTTGTGTACTTGAGCTGGAGCTCGTGGAGACGACTTCCTTATTGAAAAAGGAAGAGATGAATCACAGTTTGGGAGGGAGCACTGATGTATTATTGATTGATGGGTATGATGAGAAGATTCTTTCTAGTTCGGAAAGTGGATTGAGATTTCTGACAGACAGACATTTTCCAATTCGGAAAATGGTCCAAATTGTTGATGTACCATAGACAGTGACTTCCCATTGTGGTTAACATGGGGAGTGGTCTAGGGCAGTCTCTCTTCTTGAGGGTTACTCAAGAAGACTGGCCCGCCTTGTCGAACAGTGACTTCCCATTGTGGTTAACACGAGGAGTGGTATGTTTTGGAGGTTGGTGCAGGACAAACATTTCCTCTTATGGTTAACATGGGAAATGGTTCGGACAGTCATTCCTTAGGGCATATTCATTCTCTCCAGGTTTCACTTTGTTTAGTGTTGGAGGAATGGCCAAGGGTGGGGAATGGTCCAGGTTCAACAATAAAGGAAAGACATTCCTTAGGGAAGACTCATTCTCTCCAGGTTACACGTTGTCTAGTGTCGGAAGAATGGCCCAGGGTGGGCAATGGTCCAGGCTCATAAATCAAGACAGTTATTCTTCCTTGCTTTAGAATAATAGTCTAGATAGCGCATCATTGATGTTTTACCTTCTGAGGGCAGATGCTCTTCAAATATCTCACATATGTGAGTGGAAGAATGGCCTAGATGATTCAGTTTATATCATAACATTGTTTCTGTGTGGATTGATATCAAATGATTGTTATGAAGACTGTATGTTTCTAGAACAGTAGATGTATACTATTGTGGTGGATTTGTTCCATTGTTTGTGACTATATGTCACTGATCAAGTATATGTGTGCTACTTGGTGTGGTAGTGTACCACTGGATTGTAGTTGTGTACTACTATGGATAGACATAGTTGTGTTCTATTGAATGATATAGTTATGATTTCCTTGAAGACTATCAATAGTGTTGAAAATGATTATTAAATAGATGGATGATCAATGAATAGAGATTTCCTAGACAGAAAATGGTTCAAAACATTTATTCTTCCAGATTAGAAGAATGGCTCTTGTGTCACTCTGTGAAGTGAGCATCATGTCTGATTACTCAGATAGAGTATGGTTCTGAGAGATGATGCAGCTCATGACACTGATAGTGATGATGGTGCTCATGATCTAATCATGAGATAGTCTAGACAATTATGTTGATGCTACCGGATGAATGGTATGTTTGTGCTCAAGACCATTACCTGTAATACCTCCCTATCTAGGAGAGAGTGTTGACATTATGGTAGATACGGGAGGTATTTACCTCCACATGTAAACCTAACGAGAATAGAGTACTTCGAAAAGAAAGAAGAAAACCCTAATGAGTTGGATAATAACCCTAGAAGACATGTCGGCTCAAAAGGATAACTTGTATTAGGTTATTAGCCTCCAAGAGAAGAAGTCAGCCAAAAGAAATAATATATATATTGAACAGACAGATACCCAGAATGAGAATTCAGCCCAGGAATTTATCTAGAATTACTATAA
Organism: Picea engelmannii; assembly: GCA_009831015.1. NCBI lineage: Eukaryota > Viridiplantae > Streptophyta > Pinopsida > Pinales > Pinaceae > Picea > Picea engelmannii. Next base: position 406,390 of record ML790306.1, on the reverse strand, counting down.
ATACAGGAGGCCAGTCTTCATTCTGGCAGGCAATCTCAGAATTGCAGAGCAGCACTTGTGCGCACTGCAGTGCCCAGTTTTGTGCGCAGGTTTGGAGGAGAGCTTCCATTGTAGTTGTTGTTGCTAGCAGATAATGTTTGGCTTGGTCTATCTCTTGGTTAGGGTTTGGACTATCTGATCAACTCTTGTTGGTGTGCTATCCTTGGGAAAAGGTGTGCTACCCTTTGTTTGGCTATCTAGCCTAGGGTTTGCTTCCGGAGTGATTCTCTATCAAGGTTAAGGTGCTCAGAGGGTGGATTCGGCCTATGGTTAGGTGAAAATAGTGATATTGTCAATGGTAAAACAAGCACATCCATTATGTTCTAACAACATCTTTCTAAGTGCAATGCGCAAGAATGAAGCACTTGACAAAATCATAATAAAGAAGTCATTCATTGTGAACGTAGCCCATAGTTGGGTGAACCATGTTAAATCCTATGTCATGTGTATTTTATGTGATTTCTTATACTTCTACATGGTTACATGGTATATTAGATTTATCTTATGTTTAATCATGGCGCATTATTCATAACAGGTAAAGTAACGAGTTTATGCAATTAATTGGAATACACCGATAATATGAATCCGATTTGCTAAGTAATTTAATATAGAATAGGAACAAAGTTATGCACACAAAATTAATAAGGAAGAATGAATTGAATGTTTTCCTCCCATTCCCTTACTACTGTAGAAGCCTAGTTATCGTAGTCCCAATAGATACCTCGGGTGAGACTTTATCTATGCAAGCAGGTGATGTCGAAAGGGTCAATGTCTGGTGGGTTTTGTTTGTCACAGATAAATTGAACATAGGGTCTTATAAACCATGCGCAGCACCAACAAATGGTTACATTTCCAGCCAGAGGAAATGGCATTGAAAACTTATACAACATGACGACATGGATGGATGATTATGTCAACCCTATAGCAGATGGTGCGCTAAGTTGGTGAAGTATCAGTTCATGTGCATTTGTCTTGGAAGAAGGTCTAGATAATTGGCAGTATAGAATCCATGAAGCCTCCACTAGATGATGTGCATGTATAACCTGATCCCTGCACTGGATCAGAACAGATCTATGTGATCCACCTAGGTATGATGGATTAACTGATATAAGCATGTTTGTAAAGGAATTTGAGTTGCATGTACCTGAACCAAAAAGGTTGTTAGCACTAGATGTTGTCCTAAAGCAACTCCATCCAGATGGTGGGATGCACACAAAGAAGGAATGAAATACTGGTCATAGTGTAGCAGACCAATGGGGTTATGGTTTGGCATTGAGGAAGAAAATATTACGAAGAAGTATATAGGAGAGAGTGATCCAGTAGATCATGTTGAAAAGTACAGAGATTTATGGAGTTCAATACCACAAATAGAATGGACACAAATATTTGTACACACACTAGATACAATTCCGAAGAACTGGTATTTGGAATTGGAAATGCACAGGGAGACATCAAGATGGGAAGAGCTGTTCCAGAGGTTCAAAATAAAATTTACATTTGAACATGAATCTCCATCAATATATTTAGCGCTATAGGTTATTCGAATGAATATCTTCTTAGAAGAAGGGACGATGGAGGTGGTACTAGTATGCAGTGTGCACATAGCCAAGATGATTGGCCATGAGATATTGGAGTGTTGCAATGTAGCTAAGGAAGATCATGATGAAGATGATCCCATAAATGTACAAGTACCTAAGATAGAAGAAAAATGAGCAGTAGAAGGGTAAGATCTATAATCTTCCACATATACACATCCTATAAATACGTGAAAGGAAAACATTGGGATGGCAAAGAATCCCATGTTTTTTCATATAGGATATTATTGGAATGATGAGACAATTGAGAATATTGCATATGTACTGTGAGAATATCATGACCTATTCCCAACAACATTTTCTTAGATGAAGGGAATAGTAGGAGACTTAGGCGAGATAAAGATCCTACTGAAACCAGAAGCTAAGCCAGTGTGACAGAGGCCTTACAGGTTAAATATGAGGTACAAGGATAAGGTTGGGGATGAAATAGATAGGATGTTGGATGCAAGAATCATTGAACCGGTAGAAGAATCTATGTGGATCATTCCAATGGTGGATCAGGACAAGAATACAAGAGAGATATGGATCTGCATAGATCTAAGGAAGTTGAATGATGCATGCTTACATGACCCATTCCCAACACCATTAACGGATGAGGTACTGGAAAACTTAGGAGAATAAGAAACTTATCCTTTAATAGATGCATTCTCGGGGTACCATCAGATAAAAATTGCATAAGATAATCAACATAAGACCACTTTTGCAACTGAGTGGTAGAGCTACCAATATACGGTAATGTCATTCAGATTGAAGAATTCCCCTGTGGTGTTTTCTAGAATAGTGGTTGCAACGTTCAAGGTGTTCATCAATAAGTTCCTCAAAGTATACTTGGATGATTGGATTGTGTTTAGTCTACTGAACGATCATATATAAGTTGTTAGACTCATGTTGGATCGGTGCAGAAAGTGTCAGATTTTGTTGAACTTGAAGAAGTGTATTTTTTGTGCACCATTTAGGATTTTGCTGGGACATGTAGTGTGCAAACAAGGATTAATAGTAGATCCATCCAAGATTGCAATAATTTTGGAGTTAGAACTTCCTACATCAGTAATACAACCAAGGGAAACTTTGGGTCATGCAGGATATTACAAGAAGTTTATCAAGGGATATGCGCAAATCACAACACCAATGGAAAAGTTACTCAAGAAGGAAGTAAAGTTTCAATGGAACGAGGACTATCAGAAGAGGTTGGACACCTTAAATAAGACAATGGTGACTGCACCAATTTTAATTTTTCCATATTGGAAAAGGAGTTCCATGTACACGTAGATGCATCGTCCATAACGTTGGGTGCAATACTATCCCAACCAGAGGAGGGAGACATAGATCACCTAATTTATTTTGCAAGCAGGACATTGTCCATAGAAGAGAACAACTATACGACCACAAAACAAGAAGGATTGGAAATGGTCTACACACTACAGAAATCTAGGAATTACTTATTGGGATCTCACTTTAAGATGTATACAAACATTTTGCATTAAAATACTTAGTCAACAAGCTATTGTTTGGGGGGGAGAATATGCATATGGCTATTATTATTTCGGGAATATGAATTTGAGGTTGTAGTGAAACTGGGAAGATGAATGCAGGACCAAATCATATATCGCACATATTGTGAGGTGAAGGTGCAAGTAACTTAGATGACAACTTCCCATATTCAAAATTATTTGCAGTAAAGATGGTGGATGATTACTTCTCGGATATTGTGCAGTTTCTAAGTACATGTATGGCTCCATCAGATATAATGGTTGCGTAGAAAAATAAATTGGTAGTAAAAGCAATAGATTATCAGTTGATTGCAGGGAATATATACAAGTTGGGTACATATGGAATATTGAGGTGTTATGTGTTGGAACATGAGAGACCAATGATACTTGAAGAAGCGCATGATGGGATTGCAGGAGGACATTATGCAGGGAGAGAAACTACACATAATATTTTGTGTGCATGGATTTGGTGGCCTACACTTCACAAAGATGTGAAGGACTATTGTAAGTCATGTGATGTATGCCAATGAGTGGGAAATATATCTAGGGGGGACGAAATTCCTTTGAATCCACAGGTTATTTTGCAAGAATTTGAGAAATGGGCTATAGACTTTGTGGGTGAAATCAACCCACAAGAAAGAATATTAGGGGAGAGGTACATAATCATTGCAACAAAGAATTTGACAAGATGGGCAGAAGCAACACCAATTACAGATTGCACCGCAGAGACTGTTGTGAGATTTTTGTTTGAGAATGTAGTCACAAGGTTTGGATGTCCATGCATATTACTGAGTGATCAAGGTACACACTTTTTGAACAAGAAAATTGTGCCATTAACTGAGGAGCTCCAAATCATATAATCTTCAGGCCAATGGAACAGTGGAATCTTTTAATAAGATCTTGGAAAATTCCTTGACAAAATTTGCAATGTAGGGCGAGACGATTGAGACTTAAGAGTTCCTGTAGTATTATGGGCTTACAAGACTATAAGTAAGAATCTAATAGGGTAGACACCTTTCATCCTGGTCTATGTGAAAGAATCACTAATTCTTATGGAGTTTATTCTGGATAACCTATGCATAGTAGCGATCAGTGATCTATTAGAATCTCGCACATTAGAGGATAGATTATCACAGTTGGTACAACTTGAAGAAGATCGGTTTGTCATAGGTTTCCATCAGCAAGTGCAGAAAGAAAGAGAGAAGGATTGGCATGATCGACACATTAAATAGAAAAAATTTCAAGTGGGGGATTTGGTATTACTTTATGACAGTAAGTTCATGCAACATCTCGGAAAGTTTAGACTGCATTGGTTAGGGCCCTTTGTGATTCAACATGTCACATAGATAGGTGTTGTGCAGTTGGAAACCTTGAATGGAGAAGTCTTTGGAGGAATGGTGAATGGAAGTCGGTTGAAACTCTATAGAGATGACCGATAGTCTTCATAGTAATACGTTCTGTGCCAAAACAATTGTATTATAGTAGCTATACCATAGTAGCAATAAAAACAAGGAAACACAAATAAAAGTAGAAAAAGGAAGAAAGTCAAATAAAAGGTAGATATAGTAAAAAAAAAAAAGAGTGTTCGGGTTATCACACATCAGCACAGAACTGCTCCAATTTTGAAGACAATACACAAAAGAGAATAGGCTGTGAAGCACAAAAATGAAACAACAAGAAATGGTGTCACTAGTACATATTGGAAAAATTTCGACGTTCTATATGCGAAGTTATGGACAAAATTGGCCATACTGTCGAAAAATAGAGAAAATTTTAAATTGTTTTCTACATATTGCCAGATAACGTCTCTCTTGTGATGTAATACAAACACATGTCGATCTTTTGACGAAGGTAGGAAGACGTCGCTCTTGCGACGTACTAAAAACACATGTCGATCTTTCAACAAAGGTAGGAAGACGTTGCTCTTGCGACGACATTGCATTTTTGTCTCTCTTGTGACATTGGTAAAATATTCGTCGCACTTGCAACGTTATGGAAACTAGGTTTTCCCCATCCCAATGGTCACCTAGTATTTGACCAAGTCAACTTTGACTTGGTCAACTATCGTCGGAAATGCGACGTTATAAAATATATAAATATGTTTCATTTTACGGATGTTGCAACAAGTTTTCTATAATAATGACACTTCAAAAAGGGTATAAGATGGTCTTCTTGGAGAACAAAAAACAGGTATTTTTTTCAGTATATGTCCGTGGGGAAGAATGTCAAAAAACATTAGAGGTGGGAAAAAAAATAAAGAGGGTGAAAATGGTGATGGTAAATGTTATTTCCATTGCAAAAATTGTTGTACTAGACGTCCCGAAAGAGTTTTAACAGCAACAGCTAAAAAAACATTGTAGAAAATATGGGCACATGGACGGGGGATCAAATGAATATTGTCCCATGGTAATTAGCTATATATACATTCATTATTTGTTTTAATATTTATTGTGTTCTCAAACTTTTATATTGTTTTATACATGCACTATTTTTTCATGATTGTATGTAATTATAAAGTTAGATTTGCCCCCTAACTTTATGCACAAATCACCAAGTAGTAGCAGAAATGATGTTGTAGTACAAGATGAAGAACTTGAAGCAGATAATGAAGATCAAGTTAATGATCCCATGGAAGTAGATGACAATAATAACACAGTTCAAGATGATGGGACAAATCAAATGATCCAAGACTTATTCGGTCATCCAGATGAGGATCATGGGGGCATTAGTGATGGTATTTATGATGAACCTCTGATTGAAAAGGAAAATAAACGACTTTATAAAGGGTCAAGAGAAAATCTTCTCTCCACTACATTGTTGTTCGTGAACTTAAAAGTTACGAATCATTTTTCGAACACTTGTATGACACAGATCCTAAGGTATGTAATATGTTTCATCACATATACATAAAGTTTGACTTTTCCCCATTTTTTTTAGTGTTAATTAATCTGTAAAATAAAAATGCAATATTTACAATTACTACTATTTACATTAACTATTTATTTTTTATGTTTTAGATTGTTAGGTTAATTTATGTTACCATCGCCAAATATTTTACCTTGCACATATCGAGATTTACATGCCATTATGAAAGACATTGGAATGGAGTATCAAAGTATAGATGCAAATCTTGATGATCATATTATATATTATAGACAATATGCGTCGAAAACAGAATGCTCGGTATGTGGTATCAATCGATATTGAACCGATCGAGTAACAAAAATGGTCCCTCGAAAGGTTCTCCAACATATTCCCATAATTCCACGTTTATAGTGACTGTTCAGGTGCCAAAGCATAGCACAGTTTATGGATTACCATGCATGAAAGAGAATTGAAGATGGCGTTCTTCGAATTCCTGCAGATGGTTATGCATTTAAGGAAATTGCTGCAAAATGGCCAGAATTTACAAATGAACCTCATAATGTTAGCCTTTCATTGACAAATGACAGTGTTAATCCATTTGGAGAGCTTCGGTTTGTTTACTTAGTGTGGCCTATTTTTGTTATCAACAATAAAATTCCTCCTTGGATGTCAATAAAGAGGGAGCACATAATGTTGACAATGATTATTCCAGACATTTTTTTACATTAATTTTTCGAATTTAAATTTTTCATTTTTCTCTTTTTTTGCATAAAATATTTTATTTATTTATTTACGTATATATACATACCATGGTAGTAATTTTGTGTAATTTCAAACAATTAGGTAAGTACCAAGTTAAATATATGAATGTGTATATCGAGCCTCTTATCGACGAGCTACTAAAGTTCTGGGAGGGCATCACTATGTATGACATCTATAAACCAATTGGGCAGAAGAGATTTCAATGTCGTGAAATACTTTTATGGACATTTCATGATGCCCTAGGACTAACACATTTTTGTGGTATGTAACGTTCCATATTGCACGCTTTAATAGTATATAAATAATTGAATATATCATGTGTGTTGTTTAAATAATCATAATGTATATTAATTACTCACATTAATCTATCTATTACAGGTCTTCAAACAAAGGGTAAATTTGCATGTCCAGTTTGTGGTCCTAAGATGAAATCTCGTCGGTCAAAAAGTTTAAGAAAGGAGGTGTTTAATGAGTATAGACACTTCCTCTCTAAGAACCATAAGTATCATACTAGTGAAAAATATATTTTCAATGGGAAACAAGAGACTAGACTAAAACCACAAAGAATGACACCTCGCCTATGGAAGTTGGCATATGACAAAATTAACCCTCGAGGTACGCATTTTGTTTATGTATCGTAAATGGAATCATGTTTTGAAATTTTATTTTAATTATTCATTTTATTTTACCGCATTTGATAAATAGTGTTCTGATTTTTTTATGCTTCATCAATGTCGTTGTCGTGAAAGTAGTAATAATGGGCTTCCACAAGGAATAAGATGTTATCCCACTCAATTCATGAGGTTTCCTTACTATAAGGACCTTAAAAAAGTTCATTTATTTGATACAATGCATATCGGGAAGAATGTGACAGAAACATTATGGCGAATCATAGATGGCAGGAAGGATAAAGAAAAAATTGTCAAAATTTGTAATGACATTCGAGAAGCCAATCATGCAATGCAAAGTGTGATACGATAAAATAACGATGGAGACCAAAATAACCTTCCATGTTTATTAACGGAGCAGTGAAGCAATGGTGTAAAAGAGGTCATTCAAAAAATTAAATTTCCCATAAGTTTTTGTTCAAACATAAAGAATATCTTAACGAAGAAAGGTGAATTTGGTGGGTAAAAACACATGATTGGCATACCTTCATTAAGGTAATTAATCATTTTAGTATTCATATTTATATATTGGTCGTATACATTTTTTGATATTTTTATTTTTTTGTCTAGTTTTGAACAAGTAATGAATCATTTTTAATGTTACAGTATGTTCTACCTCTATCTCTCCCAAATGAATTTGACAACAACGTCAAACAAGTTATATATGATCTTGGAAAATACATGAGGTAAGTAGCTGCAATATATATGCAAAAAAAAAATTGGTGTACCTAATGACATGTCTTTTACTTGTAATGTAATATGTATTTATATGTTTTGTTGAAACATGTTATTTTATTGCATCATGATCTGTAGATGGTTGTCATTGAAACAAATCCATGAAGACGTTATATAGTATTGGAAGAGAGAAATTCAGAGATATAAGTATTGTCTATAAGTATTTTTCTAAGAGTGTATATATATATATATATATATATATATATTCCAAGAAAAAAAACTAATATTTGTTATTTCATCAAGAAATCAAAATATACATTGTTAAGCCTTGTTGCTATGTTCTGATCCCTTATTTTTTAGTAGTTCATGTTTGGTCATTATAGTATTCAGACTCAAAATTTAAAATTTTCTAGTTGCAAAATTTAAAAATATCAAAAAAAGAAAAATAAATTGACATTTTTTTTTTAAATACATTCATGACGTCGAAATTGCGATGTATGGTAACATTGCTCCCATGGAACATACGTCGGATATATATATATTGTCATCGATTGAGCGACGTTACCATACGTCGAAATTGCGATGTATGGTAACATGGCTCCCATGGCACATACATAGGAGATATATAGTTGGTTGTCATTTGAGCGACGTTACCTTACGTTGGAATTGCTACGTATGGTAACGTCACTCCCATGGAACATATGTCAGAGATATATAGCTTAACGTTGGGTGAGCAATGCTACCATACATCGGTATTACGATGCATGGTAATGTCACTCCCATAGCGTCCACGTAGTGGAGACCGACGAAATGGGATGTCAGAATTCCAATGTCTCTAACTTCATTGTAGCGACGACTATATGGGGTTTGGACAGTAAAATTTGAGATGAAACGTGTTCGCATGAAACATCACAATAGAGACGATATCTATGGCGTCTAAAAAGGGACTTCATGTGAAACAAACATTAAAATACTAGTATGTGTAGTTGAGAAATGACAAGACCATTAAAATAATTAAATCACGGAAACAACGACTGCGAAGCGAGAGTGAAATCTCATAAAAGTGTCGTATAATATTAAATGGTAAAATTCATTGGAAATCACAACAAATTGGCAGTACGAAGGTAAAATCACATGACAGATTTGGTAATAAAGGGGAATTTATTTAACAACTCATCAACCATGGTGGCGGATTGGACAAGGTAGTTAAGGAAGGATGAGACAGGTACAGTTGGCACGAAGGAAAAAAAATATAAAGAAGTCATCAAGTCTAAGTCATTGTTTCATGCAAGCGGGAGAAAACAGAGCAAACCATAGTGAATTTGAGAGCACCATAGTCGAGTTACTGGAGCCAATATACAAATACCCATGAAGAGACATAGAGAAATTCCAGGAATCCGTCACAAAAGACAAATGGAACCACCCAAAGTTGGAGCATCATCTCCAATAGCGAGAAAACAAGCAAGACGACCAAAGAAAACACCAAAGGTAGAGGAAGTAGTCAAAGCTTCAACTTCAACATCACAGGCGAGTTTTCATAGAGATTACTTACCGTCGAGGATGGATAAAGCACCAACGATATAAGTACCAACCAATGGGAAGTACATGTTTTCAATAGAGCCAGTTCCTCCTGGTGTAAGCAGTGAAGGAGAAACACTCGGGAATATTTTTAACTTAAAGTTTATGGACCATGACATAAATGATGCACAAAAATTATTGGAGTTGGCCAAGGAACAATATTTGCACACGAGGAGCATCCCAGGAATAAGAGAAATCATGTTAGAGCCATAGGAGTGGGCATCGGGGTTGGAGAAGGCATATATATTGAACTTATTAGAGATTCTGCATTTCGGGTAGAGTACGGAAATTAATGCATGCCTTAAGGTGTTGCTAAAATGTGTTCATGGGGGGACACTCTATCTTGATTCCCCCAGTATCAATCAATATTGTGTTGATTGTGCATATTACAGGACTATCAAAAGCAGGCGAGGATCTAGGCATGTTGTTCAACAAGGCGAGAGAGTGATCCCTCTCCGATTCGATGAAATAAAAATTCCAGACACATAGAGGAAAGTGGGGGTTGGATGTGAAGAGCATAAATGATAAAAATGTGAGGTTTGTGACGCAGGTACTGGCCTGCAAGCTGCTGCGAAAATGTCACAAAGATGAGGTACTAGTTGTAGTCATTGCAACCATAGAGAAGTGTGTGGAAGGGGTCCAGATGAACTGGGCCACCTTCTTGGTGAATCAGTTCTTACAATATTGTACTGAGGCCCAAGAAAAGGGCATGGAATTTCATTACGCATGATTGCTAATCTTGGTTGCACTAGTCGGGTGGAAAGAACCAGGGTATTACCAATGCATGTGCACATCAAGTAATGAAAATCTGGCTACGAGGTATGCTAATTTATGGCACACAAAAACTAAAAGATGACAAAACAACAATAATGCCACATTTTTTGTCTACTTGCAACATATCACCTATTTAGTTGTGTACACACTGTGCATATCAGTAAAAACGATAGCAACATACAAGGATATCGCATGATTTAGGTTTGGCATGAACCACATGTATGTGCAAGCCAAGAAAGATCTAGTGCACCAATGGTTTCCAACTAGTTACAGGTTGACAATGGAGGACATGAGCTTGATAGTGAATTGTTGGGAAGAAGGCTGGAAGATCCCAACAAAGAAGACATGACAATCAAACGAGGAAGAAGAATAAGATAAAAGTGACAAGGAATAGGATGAATAGAAATTCAAGGATATATGAATGGCACATGTGATATTCCTGGCCCATCCACGAAAGAAGCTCAACAGATAGGAGTCAAGTGGAAGTATCAGGGAAAAGAACCAGTAGGGGGGGCGTGAAAAAAATACCGAAGCGCATAGTGTTACAAAAAAAATTTCCTCACCCTATGAAACTTTCTTAGATGGCCTTTCCATTTCCCTATGAAGACTTGAAGTCCCTCTTTTACCTTCTAGATCCAAAAAAGTACATTTTTCCACATATATGATCCCTATCAATTAGGCAACAAGTGTATACACAGGTTTCTCCACTACAGCCTGCGTACATCAGGTCTGGTGCTCAAAATAAAAAATTATGTCGGGTTTCCATGCCATGTCATGAGATCCATGATCCTTGACCTTCCATATACTAGAAATGCTCCTACTTGACCCTTCAATTCCATTTGAAGGATATAAATTGAGCCATATCCAAGCCTTGGCAGGAGAGAATTCAGCTTTGAGAGCAAGGACACTCTAGAGAAATTTCACTTCATATCGAGTCTGCATCCCTTTGTCCTTGAAATTTTGAACTCATTGTTCATCCCCCAAGCTCTTCCTTCTTTGTGATGGAGAACCTCATTGTCTCTTTTATATGATCTTGCCTTTGGTGGAGGATTCAAGTGGTGGAGGCCCAGCTGGAGGGACTTATTTTCTCGATTTCGATGTGTTGATATTATCGTAGTTACGGGAGGTATTTACCTCCACATGTAACCATGAAAAGAATAGACTATTTCGGGAAGCAAGAAGAAACCCTAAAGCATTAAACTTAACCCTAGAAGACAAGTCGGCTCAAGGAAATAATTAATATTAAGTATTTAGCCTCCAGAATGAGAATTCGGCCCAGACAACTCTGTAAAATAGTATAAATACAAGTAGCCAGACCACATTTTGTACACACAGCTCGAAATTTCAGCTAGGAAGAAGTGCGCATTGCAGAAACTGGGTAAGTAGGCATGTCTGGGGAGCAGTTCCAGCCGGAAAATGTCGCAATCTGTATTATTGGTTTTGGTTATGGTTGGACTTTCTGATCAGTCTTGGTTATCTTTGCTTGATGCATTAGCCTTGGTTGGCTATTGTTTTGCTTCCAGAATCATTCTCTGTCAAGGTTAAGGTGCTCAGGGGTGGCTTTGGCCTATGGTTGGGTGACAATATTGTTATATTGTCTATGGTTAAACGATCACATCTATTACTTTCTAACAGGTTATGGGCCCACTCCATCTTCGGACAGTCTAACCGCTGGAAGATAGATTGGGAGGATTTTCTCAGTTACAATTGCATTTGCAGCCAGTTTTTGTTGTAGTAATGAAACCCTAACCCTCTTGTTGAGGCACCTTAAGTGAAGATATTGACCTAATTTCTAGATAGCCTAGTGTGCCCTAGCCTAGCGCACCTCCTGGTACTCTCAGCAAGCTAAGACGTTAAGTTTGAGTTTTTGGTCAAAATCAAGGGTTGACCAAGTCAAAGCAATTATGACTTACTCTATGAAGTCATAAAACAAGTTAGAAGGGGATTCTAACTTCAGAGCATGGAAGACAAGGATTGAGCTCATCCTTGCCAAGAATAAAGCATTGGATATCATGAAAGGAAAGATTGTGGAACCACAGTTCAAAGAAGGAAAAGAGAAGGAACCTCAGAATGTTTCAGTTATGGAGAAGTTCAAAGACAGTGACACCAATTCTAGGAGTATCATAGTGGACTCTATAAAATACCACCTGATACCCTACATCTCCCATATTGACTCATCTAAGAAGATGTATGATGCCCTAACTAACCTCTTCTCAGTAAGAAACATTCGATAAGTAATGAGTCTCAAGAATGAGATTCATGACATGGAAATGAATGATGATGACAGCATAACATCATACTTTGTGAGAATCTCTCAACTAAGAGATCAACTACAAGTTATTGAAGAAATCATTTCAGAGAAGAAACTGGTAAATATAGTACCCAATGGTCTTCCCAAGACATGGGATGAATTTTCTGCAAGCATGAGCACAAGGAAGGAGTATCCCACATTCGAAGAACTTTGGACCTGTTGTGCACAAGAAGAATCAAGGATTAGTGAAAAAGAGAAACCCCAAAATAAATACGATGATCAAGCCTTCACAACAAGGTTCAACAATTTTAGGAATAAAAGGAAGTTTGGCTCAAGGAAGAAACCAAATCAAGAGAAAGATATGTCAAAAATACAATGCTTTAACTGTCGGAAATATGATCACTACAAGAATCATTGTCCCGAGTTAAAGAAAAGGTAGGAAACACATGAAGCATTAGTTTCCAAAGAAAGGGAACCCTCAAGGAAGGCCAAGCAGGATAAAATAGACTTCTTCTTCTAAGACAAGGTAACAATATTATTCATAATTATTGTACATACCATGTTTACATAGTTTATGTACATATCTTGCATATCTATTTCTTAGAAGATAAGATGTTCAAAGAGAAACAATACCTATGGAAGAATAACAAGATAAGGATTTACATCACGATGACTACAAGTCAAGCAATACACATGAAAAGATGAAGTACATTGACAAGCCTTGGTAACAATTCTTGTGGAAGCTATTAACATAAGTAACAGCTGCAAGATAAGACAAAATCAGAATCAAACTTGAAGAAACCTAAAAGAAGTAAAAACAGAAAGCAGTCAACAATCAAGAGGAAATTATAAAAAGACTTGTGACACTTTGCAAAAGGAAATAAGGATGCAGACGGAAGCGTAGACTCTCCTAGATGGAGGGAGCCAATTATATAATTCCAAAAGAAGAGCATGCATTCATGCATGAAGCAAGGATTAGGAGGGAGCTAATCCTAAATAATATGATCCATTGAGGATTATGAAGTATCTATCCATATTCCCATCAATAGTAGCAACCATGAAAAGAAGCACGTGTTCAGTTTGACTTTAGAAGAAGTCTTCTTCGAAAAGAAGCCTTAAAGTATCCTTGGTTTTCCATCCACATCCATGATCCTATGATGAAAGGAAGAAGTCGGAATCTTCAGGGCATGGAATCTATAAGAAACTCCATGGACCCAAGGGCTAAACAAAAAAATGAGGAAGAACATGAAGATTCCAAGAGAGAAAGAAAATCCCGAACAACCAGTCATTATATCGAGAATCACAAGACTACCAACTTGGTTTTAACCTACTACAAGCAATCAAGCAAAAGAAATGGAAGTTGTGATGAAGAATAGTGTATGAAATACTTATGAATGGAAGCATCGTGATATTCAGAACTAGAGTTTATCCTAGATGGAGGGAGAAGACTATGATCATAGCTTGTTCCAGTAGCCAGACATACCTCTACCTGAGCCATTATATCATACGCAGTATCCATGGGTTGGATTTTACATCAGATGAATGTAAGGATTGTTCTCCTCAATAGAGTAATTGAACAAAGAAGCGTATGTAAAGAAACCTCAAGGTTTTGAGGCATACTAGAAAGATACCCTTGTATGCAAATGGAAGAATATCTTGTATGGATTCAAACAACTTAGTGCAGAGCCTCCAATGCACAACAAAAGTGTGGTGAAAATTTTCTATTACAATGATATTGTATCAGAATGGTTACTCAGAAGTCCAGGATGATGAATTTCTCTCATGATGACAAAAGAAGTGTCACTTAGATATGTTCCAATTTGAGCCTTGCCACGATGTCCTGAGCTAGCATGAAATAAAAGAGTTGAATCCAACCATGATATATTGTAATGATCAAGAATTGTATGAAGCCTTCAGAGAAAACTAGTGTTCCAGAAAGACTGAAGTACATTGAGATCAAGCATTACATTCTTCGTGATGAGGTCCAGAAAAGAGAAGTGGTTCTCCAATATATCTCCACGGATGAGCAGATAGTAGATATTTTGGTAAAGCCTCTGTCCAAGATGGAAAAAGTTTGCGTACTCAAGAAACAGGATGGAGCTTGTGGAGATGACTTCCTTATTAAAAAAGGAAGAGATGACTCCCAGGTTGGGAGGGAGCACTGATGTGTTATTGATTTATGGACAATCATTTTTCAGTTTGAAAAATGGTCCAGGATGAGCAGTTCCTTTCCAGTTCGGAAAGTGGTTTGAGATTTCTAACAGACATGCATTTTCCAGTTCGAAAAATGGTCCAGATTGAACGGTCATTTTCGTAATGAAAATGGTTCGATATATTGTTGATGTACCATAGACATTGATTCCCCTTGTGGACAGTGTGGGGGAATGGTCTAGGAGAATCTTTCTTCTTGGCAGTCACTCTCAGTAGTGATCAACAAGAATGGTCCACCTCACCGGGAAGTCATTCTTTCGAAGATCACAGTTGTGATCATTTTTGAAGAATGCTCTGTTTTGGAGGTTGGTGCAGGAAAATCATTTCCTTAGGAAATGGTCCGGACAATCATTCCCTAGGGCTAACTCATTCTCTCCATGTTTCACTTTGTTTAGTGTCGGAGGAATGGCCCAATTAGGTGAATGGTCCAGGTTCAACAATCAGGGACAAACATTCCCTAGGGTAGACTCATTCTCTCCAGGTTGCACTTTGTTTAGTGCCGGAGGAATGGCCCAGTTAGTTGAATGGTCTGGGCTCAGAAATCAAGACAATTATTCTTCTATGCTTGAGAAGAATAGTCCAGATATCTCATGGCTGATGTTTTACCTTATGAGGGAAGATGTTTTCCCATATCTCACAAATGTGAGTGGAAGAATGGCCCAGATGACTCAGTTTATATCATGATATTTTTGTTTTTTGTTTTTTTGTGCAGGTTGATATCAGATGATATGATTTCTATGGATATTGTATGTCTCTGGACAGTAGATGTATGCTACTGTGGTGGATGTGTTCCACTGGTTGTGACTATGTGTCACTGATTAAGTAGTTGTGTGCTACTTGGTGTGGTAGTGTACCACTGGATTGTAGTTGTGTACTACTATGGATAGACATAGTTGTGTTCTATTGAATGTCATTGTTTTGATTACCATGTAGACTACCAGTTGTGTTGATATTTTCTAAGGCATATAGGTTGAGATGGATCTCTATGACTTGATTATAAAATAATCCTAGATTGCCATTCCTATAGGAATGGTCTTCGAAGTCCATGGCATAGTTTTTAGCTCTGTTGGGATAGTCATTCTTCTAGGACATATGTCAGGATTAGAAGAATGGTCATTGTATCACTTTGTGGAGTGAGTGACGTATTCAACATCATGCATGATTACTCATATGGAATACGGCTTCTAGATATGATGCAGTTGATGCTATCAGATGATAGTGATAATGGTGCTTGTGATCTAATCATGAGATAGCATGTACGGTTATGATGATGCTACCGGTTGAATGTTATGTTTGTGCTCAAGAAAATTACCTTCAATACCTCCCTAGCTAGGAGGGAGTGTTGATATTATGGTATTTGTGGCAGGTATTTACCTCAACGTGTAACCTTGACAAGAATAGAATATTTCGGGAAGCAAGAAGAAACCCTAAAGCATTAAACTTAACCCTAGAAGACAAGTATGCTCAAGGAAATAATTAATATTAAGTATTTAGCCTCCAGAATGAGAAGTCGGCCCACACGGCTCTGGAAAACAGTATAAATACAAGTATCCAGAGAAGTCGGCCCACACGGCTTTGGAAAACAGTATAAATACAAGTATCCAGACCTCATTTTGTACACACAGCTTGAAATTTCAGCTGGGCAGAAGTGTGCACTGCAGAAACTAGGCAAGTGCATAAGTCTGGGGAGCAGTTGTAGTCAATAACTACCGCAATATGTATTCTTGGTTTAGGCTTAGACTTTCTATTGGTTATTGTTGGAATTTTTTATCAGTCTTGGTTATCTTTGCTTGATGCATTAGCCTTGGTTGGCTACTGGTTTGCTTCCAGAATCATTCTCTATCAAGGTTAAGGTGCTTAGGGGTGGCTTCGGCCTATGGTTGGGTGAAAATATTGTTATATTGTCTATGGTTAAACGAACACAACTATTCCTTTCTAACATGATGTGTGTTGGTACAAAAGTTTGTCACATATATACTTATGTTGATTATTTTAATAGAAACATTATTTTCTCATCCAATTGATATCTTGCAAATATTTGAATTATTATTTCACGGGCGTATTTATCATGAATGCTAATGGATTATGCTAACTTATATGATAACACTATACATCACCATATGCTTGCGTATCTTGGTTATTGAGGATAAGTTGTAGGTATAAATTTTTGAGTTGCATGCTCAACAATGGTCTATATCAAACGTCCGGACGAGGTAGGATCTTGGCCTTGTCTTGTTAGCATTTCAATTATATAGAATACTTGGGATTAGAGTTGATTTATGCATTTCATTTTGTATGTTGTGGTTTAACCCATGCCATAGAGATATTTTCCTCGTAACACATAGAGAGACCCCAATCTATACATTAACTAGTGATGATATGAACATAATAGGATATCATGTATGGGATGCCACAAAATAAATATTGGAGGAAGTAGCAAGGAAGCAAGTAGAGCAATAGAAGAAAGTGCAGGATCAGCTGGTAGTACTCCAGCAAATGTTGGAAACACCGAGCATCACAAAGGATTGCAGGTATGAGGACGAACAATCTACGATTCTAGGAAAGGAAGCATAAAGTGATCATCCAGTCATGACCCAGTTAACAGTTGGGCATAGGATACTATAGCTTGAAACAGATGCACTAGAAATTTCGACGACCGAATTATAGCAACAGGTAAACACACTAGGACATCTGAACCTGGTTGTATCAAGGTTTCCCATGCAAAGACTACAAGACTTACAACAACAATATGACATTGTGCTGCAAAAAAAGGAGGTTGAAGTCTGGGTGGAGGAAGTACTGAAGGATACAATTGAAGTTGAGGAAAGGGTCATAATATCCCTTAAGGAGAAGGATGAAGGTGAAGCCATAGCAAACAAAACCCAAGCAACATTCCAGCAGCTATACAAGGCAATTCCAGAAGTCCCCATAATAGTTGAAGCTACCATGGAGGAACACGTGTTAAATATTGGTGAAGTAATTAAGGGCTTCAGAGAATATATATAGGACTTAAAATTGCAGAGCGTGCCAAGAATGCCACTAGAAATGCACGAAGGCAGAGAAAGAATGGCGACAAAAATAGTTTCCAATATTAAGAGGATAGAAGGAGAATGTGCAAAACTCTTTGAGGAGAGCGTGTAGGTGTGGACGAAATTAGTGGAAGACGCTGAGATAAAGTACATAGAGGCCAATTTAAGAGAAGCGCAAGAACAAGAGCACCAAGAAACATAAAAGGTTACTACACTTCCACCAATGAAGCGTATGAAAACCATTTTGGCTCAGAGGAAGGAATATGTAGAAGTTGAGAAGATGAGGGATCAACAAAAGATACTTCCACAGTGATTAGGAACACTATAGGAAGAAGCAATGAGAATAATAGGGGAGTTGGCCATTGTGCAAGGAAAAGTCAAATAGGCAGCATATGAAGCAGAGGAAAAACTCACAAGTTTGAGTACGCAGGGGGGCAAGTAGATCACACAAATAGAGGGAGAGAAAATCAAATAAGTGGAGGTAGAAAAGGCATCATATCAAAAAAATTGTTGTGGCATGGAAAAGTAGGAAACATGCCTGAGTGGCTTGGGTCCAGCCATAGGTGAGTCTTGGGGGCATGTTGGACAGGCAATTTTAGAATACAGTTTTGGGAAAAAATCTTAAGTACAAAAGAAGTGTGAAGAAGAGAAGAAGAAGAAGGATGAGGAAGTGTGTAGACGAGATGCATAGAGAAGGAAAATGTGCAATAAGCAGAATAGAATAGCAACTAAAGAAAAGAGAAGAATAAAGAAGAATAAAAGCAGTAGAAGAAAGAGGATGAAAAGGAAAGATGACAACTCAAAATTGTAAAGATGAAAGGATGCACAAAAGCAACATGCAGATGGAAAATCCAAAGAAAGCATCCAAACATCTAGTTAATTGAACTAGCCATGCAATGTAATGGGCTTTTTAGAGGAACCAAGTAGGTTTTTAAGCCCTAGATTTGATGTATAAATATGTAACGGGTTGGGAGAATAGGGGTTGGCTTTTGAGGGTTCCGGTCTATGATATGTTTTGGAGGTCTATTTGGTTCCTGTTATGAGCCTGTAACTAAGAGGAATTTGTGCCTAAATGTAAGGGATGATGCAGAGAGGGAGAGGCTTTCACTACATAGTGGCTAGGATAGTAGAAGATAAATATAAACATGATACATCTCTGTAATCATAGTGCGCAAGCCTGAAGCACTTGACAAAACCATAATAAAGAAGCCATCCATTGTGGACGTAGCCCAAAGTTGGGTGAACCACGTTAAATCCTATGTCATGTGTCTTTTATGTGATTGTTTATGACTTATGCATGGTTGCATGGTAGACTAGATTTATCTTATGTTTAATCATGGCACACTATTCATAATGGGTAAAGTAATGAGTTTATGCAGTAAAATGGAATATACCGATAATATGAATCTGATTCACTAAGTAAGTTAATACACAATAAGTTCATATTTATGCACACACAATTAATAAAGAAGATCGAACTGGATGTTTTCCTCCCATTCCCTTACTACTGTAGAAGCCCAGTTCTCATAGTCCTAATAGATACCTCAGGTGAGACTTCATTTGTGCAAGCATGTGATGTCGAAAGGGACGATGTTTGATAGGTTTTGTTGGTCATAGATAAATCAAACCTAGGGTCTTATAAACCACACGTAGCACCAACAACATAGCTTATGGAATGGTACCTAGACAGATTGTTTCCCATTGTTCTCGATCTACAAGAAGATCTTCAATTTTAAGCTTCCAATGCTCAAAATTCTAGCCATTGAATTTTTCGATCTCTATTCTCGAGCTACTCGTCATTCTTTGAGGACAATATTTAAATATTTCTAGCTTACGACTCTTACTAGACCTAGGGTTTAGCTCATATCCTAGGTTGTTAAAACAAGCTCTAATACCAGATGTTAGGAAATGAGAAACACTTCCACACTAAACCTAGAAGAAGAGAGGAAGAAATATTTAATCCAAAAAGTAAATGACAAAGAAAACACAAAGTACACAAAGATTTTACCCTGGAAACTCAAATGGGAAAACCAACATTCCTTGAGACATCATACCTTCTTTCTTTACACAAGAACAACCATGTTTCCAATTCATCTTACATCTACATGACCAACAACCTATAAAATGATTTCTCTAAAGATTAGCTTTTACAACATTGAAACATGCCTTATTATAGGCTTTACAATAGGAAAAACCCTAAAGAAAGGCGCCCAAAAATGGTTACAGCTCCACGCATATCATTGGCTACAAATCTCACGAATCTTGGGGTTCTATTACAATCAACTACCAAGTCAGATTACTAGTCATCCTTCATTCGGTCTTCAGTCGGTTGCCACACGACCGCCTATCGACCTCTTATTGGTCAACCTCTTCGATTTGTTGTCGATCATTTCAACTTCAAACTTTCCTAGTTGATCCACCTCAACCTTTGACTTTCACTGCAAAGAATATAACAACCCAACATCTACGACCCATGAATTTAATGCCCCCTAGATCTTTCTCTACACTTGAATAGCTAGATGATGTTTTTCTTTTATGTATCTCATCTCTATAAGCTTCACTAACCAAAGGTATCTTAATGGTTTTACTACATCAAAATTATGATGGAAGATAATAATGTAAAGTTGTAATTGTAGCCTCCTTAATACTCCTTCACATAGCTTCACACACTCTATCCTTGTCTTGGATATTGTAACATGTACTCATTGTATTAATGTGCATATTATTAGAATGGTTAGAAATTTTCTTTGCACCCACTTTTTGACCTTCTTCTAAATATTTCTACCCTCAAAAAAATMAAAAATAAACCTTGCCATTCTTACCCATTGTTTTTTTTGCTAGGGTGTGACATGYCAATGAAACAAAGACATTCTCTTCTTCATACAGAGTGTMTGTATAGTCTACCAATTGTTCTTCATCAAAYYCCATCTTTTATYAATAATCCTTCCTTCGATAATTTATCCCACTTATGGGTGGGGATTCTTAAATTAATCCCTTGCCTAGTAGTATTAGAAATATTAAAAGTGTTATTTAAGTTTATAATAATTTAAAATCTTATAGAGTTTAAAATTAAGTCACTGAAAGATTAGTATCTATTGATTCAAAATTTGTACATAATGCTATAAGACTTAAAATTGCTTTTGATTGGCTAAGAACTCATCTTCTTGAAATATAAGAAGATAGGTTAATGACCCAAGACTCAAAGGCATTTAGCAAGAGTGAAAGTTTATTCCCTTATGGACCACCTATAGGTTATTTTGAGTGGGGTGATTTTCTTTGAATAATTATGATGAATTATACTAAATTTTCTTTGAAATGATTCATGAAATAAGTAGATAGTGTTTTTAGATAAAGTAAATGAAAACATATTGGCATTAATGACGTTTGTATGGAGAGTTAAAAGGATTTATCAATATGCAAAGTTATGGCCTGGGTAGGCTAGGTGTGTCCTTACAATGAGGGTCCAGAAAGCATGTACCATGAGCTAGGTTCTAGGCCCGGTTACTTAATTAAAAAATGTTTTCAAGCCAATGAGCTAGGTTTTCAAGTTTTATTAGTCTCTACATCTAGTAAGGAATGGAGCAAGCACTCACCTCGTGGTCAACTCCCCCAGCAACATACAATGATAGAACTCCCCCAAGCAATCTGCTTACATGCCTTAACTCTCCACGCGGCACCTGAGTTCGCGGAACCCGACGTATTGAGCCACGATTCGGGTGTGTTAAGATAAATCATAAATTTAAATAAAAATAATAAAATAAAATTTCCATTTAGTATGTAAAATTGACCATTATTAATAAATCATAAACCCCAACCAAAATGATAAAGAAAAATCCAAAAAGGCTACATTTATTAATGTAATGAACATGTAAATAACAAAGAAAATTTTGATATTAATATAAATTATTATCTAGTTAGTAATATTATTTTATTATTATAATGATGATGATTATGGTTAGTTTAGATCAATTTTGTTTAATTCCACTCAAAAAATTCATAAAAAATTAATTGAATTATTTTAGTATTTTGTGTATATGATCTTGTGAGAGAATATTTCTTAATTTTTTTTTGGTTCTTATAAGTTAACCAGTTATAAAACCAGGTCATGTTATAAATTTTGTGAATTGAGTTTGGATTTACAGTGATAATGAAATGTAACAATCTAAAAAGTGTTTTGTTTACTTTTTTTAGTATTATAAAGATTATATATTATTTTTTCATATTGTATTTTAGATTTTATTCAACTTCCAATTTCACTTTATAATTTATAGAAATTCATTCAAACAATATTGATTTTTTTTTTCTTAACTATTTATAAACATTAAAACTAAAATTAATTTTAAAAATTAAAAAATTATAATAACACAAAATGATAAACAGAAAACTCACTGAAATAATTAAAAAATAATCTCTAATCAATTTCAACTTGTAAAAGAAATGGACCTAAATGTATCATGGCATTTATAATGGAATGGAGAAAATAGGAGGGATGTTATCAAGTTAGTTTTTTTTATTTTTTTTTCCACTTGTTTGTTTTGTTTGTATAATTTAAGTGAAATATAAAATAAATAATTGTATGTATAATTGTATTTAAAAAAGTAAGGGACAAGTTTAAACTTTGATAAAAAAAATTGTCACAGAATCTCATTCTATAATTGTTGATGAAGGGTAATTTACTGAATCCCATTATATAATTGTTGATGAAGGGCAATTGTCACACTTAGACAGTGTCATTTTCTATTATTTAAAATGTATTTTAAAATGTTTAAATTGATTTAATGTGATGTCCTCGTTCGTTTAAGAGTCACAAGGGGAGAATTCCACTAGCCTAATTAAGTTTTCGTGGGCTAAGGCGAAACAGTGAACTAGGGGACATATTTCGCCTAGGAGAACTTTATAAAGTAAAAGTGGGAAAGAGGGGACAAGGGTCCTAGGCTAATTAAAAAGTCACTTTAAAATTATAAAGTGAGAAACCCATTAAAGTGGCTTTTATGCCATTTAAATAATAAAGGAGCGGGAAAAAGGCTCAAATGAACATAAAAGGGGAAAAAAAAGGAGGAATTTCCTCTCATTCTTGTCATTGTCATTTGAGAAAAAGATTTTGGAGAACTCTCGAGAAAAGAGTCTAGGGTTTTGGAGAAACCCTTCATTGCTTCTGGTTTCGGTATTGCAATGATACACCCTAGCTAGTATTAGGATCGAAATCACTCAGATTTCGACATTGTGTTGCATTGATAAGGAGAGAATCATTCTCGGGATTGGTTTATTGAGTTTGGTGGAGAATCTTCTTAGTGGTTCTTCGATGCATATTTGGCAAATCGATTTCTTGGTTATTTGTTGATTTTACAGGTGTGGGCGCTAATATTCTTATGTTGGGCGCTTTGTCACTCCTTGGGCAATTTGTGTTGCTTGGGGACCGAGCTGTTGAAGAGAGGAATCGAAGACATCATTGCTAGCTCGTATATAATCCTTGTGGGGCACCAATCCTCTGAACTGAGCAGATCTTTAGCATAAGGAGAGAAACAAACTACTTTTGCTAGGAGGCCAAGTTATATCTTCAAGCTGGGCGCATTTATTCTCTACTTCTGGACTGTGGATCACTACCACTATTCCCTAGAGTCTATTTTGGTGCTTGGTCGAACACCAACAAACTTTCTGGGTGTATTCTATCATTGTATGTTCCTATATTTGCAACTGCATAAACATATACAGTGTTGATGTTTCCTAGAGGGGTCGAATCTCTACTTTGAAGTGTTCCTTTGCTGCTACTAGATAATAGTATTCCACTATCAGCTAATTGCTACAAGAGTTCACCTATTCGCCATTTAACTTAGGTTCTATTTATTATTACAACCTGTGTATTTGTTTGCTGAAACTATCATTGGAATTTTCATTGTGAACGTCCTGGGACAGTCTATGTATGATCTTATTGATCTTTAATAAAATAAGTAGCCACTACTTCTAGCGTTTTTCCTTGTAGTAACATATTCAATGACAATTATTATTGGAAATTACTTATGAATCATCATGAGGTCTCTTCATTGTAAAAAGATATAAGAAAATTACATCTACAACATCTAGTATACAAACTATTTGATGAAATACCACAGTGACAATCCTTTTCTTAAACTCAGAAAAAAATTACATAAACTCTAGAGAATACCGAGGTGTGGATATTACAGTGGTATCAGAGCATGTTCCTCGACAACTGTGGGGTTTGAGCTCACCTTTGAGTAATTTTTATGAGAGGGGGAGATGACAGAAACGTCACATACAGGAGATGTAGGTACAGATCTCAAGAACCTCCTCAAGGACATAGAGAAGAAGGGGTGTTGAGTGAAGAAGGAGTAGCACATTCTAGCACAGGTAAAGGGAAGGAGCACATGGGGGAAGAAGAAGACACATGAATTGGCAACCTCTTCCAGATGATGAACGATTTGGCCAAGGGCCAAAAGATGATGATGGACCTATTGGGGCAGCTAGCACTTAACACCATAGAAGGGAAACCTAAAACAAATCAGAATGGTGAAAGGGGCTCTAGCAACGGGGAAGGGACTCATTCTCGTACTACCATGCAGAGCCACCCTCACTTATACACCAAGACACCCAGACCCACCATGGAACAGTTCTTGAGTGGCGAGGTTGCACCGGAGGGGCCAACAGAGAAGGATGACTCTTACTTGGCCTATTTGGAGGAGTACAAGAGGTTGGGCAATGAATTTCAGGCAGCTATGTCCTTCACTGACTTTTTCCATCTTAAGCAGAAGAATCGACCAAGAGGGAAAAAAAGGACACCCAACCATGAGCTTCAGAAGACACTGGAGAAAGTGACCATTCCACACTTCGACGGGTCCTCAAAATGTTCGGCAAGGACTTGGGTACAGAAGCTGGACACATATTTCCAGCTACAGCAGATGACAGAGACATAGGCCATCAAATTGGCTACTCTACACCTGGATGGTGAGGCCCATGAGTGGTGGTACCATGGTTTGGTGACGCTAGGTCATGCAGGCATCACATCATACCTCGACTTCACACAGAGGATCATTGAGAGGTTTGACAGGAAATACCCCAAGATTCATTTTCGAGAGTTGGCTCAACTCAAACAGACAGGTAGCCTTGAGGCATTTATCTCTGAGTTCCAGAGATTAGCAGTGATGGTGGCAGACATATCTAAGGCATGACTGGTGATGTTGTTCGTTGACGGGTTATCTGAACCCTTGTGTGGCTGGGTCAAGGCTTATAAGCCAACCACCTTATAGGATGCAGTCAACAGAGCTAGGGACATGCAGGATGTTCTTCCTAAGAGAAGGTTCCCTCTTAAACCCACCATCCCCCAGAAGAACAAGGAAGTCAAACCATTTTAGAAGGATTGGGAAGGAAAACTGAGATTGGATGAGGAGACCAGAAGGGAGCTGAGGAAGAAGAAGTTATGTTTCAGTTTTCAGGATCCTTGGGTTCCAGGACATAGGTGTGCGAGGAAGGACACAGTGGGCAAGGCCCACTACATTGAGGTCTATTCCAACAGTGACAGTGATACAAAGGAGGAAGGTTTGGAATAGGAACAAGGACACCAGACATCAGGTGAGGAGACATCACAGGCTGGGGCTAAAGGCCCTGTTATGGCATCCATGTCAGGACTTCCAAGGTACCACACATTCAGAGTCAAAGGAGTCCTACAGGGGGACAAGGTTACAATGTTGATTGACAGTGGGGCGTCCCACAATTTTATAGATGCAGCCATGGTGGAGAGGCGAGGGATCTCGACAGATGAATTTGAGGGGTTCATAGTGATCATACCCGATGGCCATCATATGGAATGTATTAGGTGGATTCCCAAGTTGAAAATAACCATGGGGAATTATACATTGACAAATCACTTCTTTGTGGTGGATGTGTCAGATACCAATGTGGTACTCGGGGTTTAGTGGCTATACTCCCTTGGGAAATACACAACGGATCAGAGGGCCATGGAAATGGAATTCACATGACCAGATGGAAAAAAGGTAGTTTTACGGGCAATGCACCAGTATCCACCCAATATTGTATCATCCCACAGCATGGAGGTAGTGATGCAGCATGGAGACATAGATTGGGCAGTGGAGTGTTACATCTCTGACAATGAGTTGCTAGATCGTCATCGACAACATCCAGACGACATTCAGGTATTACTTCGTAAACGCCAGAAGGTTTTTGGTGACATTCCTCCAGGAGTACCCCCGGATAGAGGGTTTGAACATATTATAGAATTAGAAGAGGGGGTTCATGCAATCATAACCAACCCTTACTGCCATCCTAAGGTGTACAAAGACAAGATAGAGAAAATGATCAGGGAGTTGTTGAAGATGGGTCACATCCAACCTAGTTCTAGTCCCTTTGCTTCTTCGGTGGTATTGGTCAAGAAGAAGGATGGTACTCTAAGAATGTGTATTGATTACCGAGCCCTTAACAAGAAGACCATAAAGAACAAGTATCCAATTCCGAGGATTGATGAGTTGATGGATGAGTTGAGGGGAGAAAAATACTTTTCAAAGATTGACCTCCATTCAGGATACCACCAAATTAAAGTTTAGGAACAAGACATCACAAAGACTGATTTTCGGTGTCATTATGGACATTATGAGTTCTTGGTTATGTCATTTGGGCTAACCAACGCTCCCGCTACATTCCAATCTTGCATGAACCACGTGTTCAATAAGCAGTTGCAGAAATTTTTACTAGTCTTCTTCAATGATATCCTCATCTATAGCAAGAATTGGGAGGAACATCTCGGGCATTTGGATGAGGTGTTGGGAATCTTGGAGGATCAACAACTATACGCCAAAGGGTCCAAGTGTGAATTTGGTATGACTGAGATGCTTTATTTGGGGCATATAATTGGGGAAAATGGGGTCCAAGTTCACCAAGAGAAAATTAGGGCAATCTTAGAGTGTCCAACCCCCAGAAATGTGACCGAACTGAGAAGCTTCCTAGGCCTCTGCACTTATTACATTACATTTGTCAAGAGGTTCTCATAGCTGCGACACCTCTTACAGATCTCACTAAGAAGGGAGCTTTCAGTTGGATAGATGAGGTGCAGGAGATGTTCGAAAACATGAAGCAGGTAATGAGTTTGTGTCCTGTGCTAGATTTACCAGAATTCGCTCAGCCATCTATGCTTGAGTGTGATGCTTCAGGGACCAGAATAGGGGCAGTGTTAATGCATAATATCCACCCCATTGCTTTCGAGAGCCGCAAAATTAGGGAGTATGAGTGAAACTATTCAGTACACGACAAGGAGATGTTGGCCATCATCCATGCCTTGGCCAAATTCAAACAATACCTGGTGGGGAACAGGTTCAAAATAAAGAAAGATCAGAACAGTTTGAAGTTCCTCATGGATGAGAAGGAATTGAGTAAGTGACAACAGAAGTGGATCAACAAGATCTAGGCCTATGATTTTTCGATTGAGTATGTGAAAGGGGAAAATAAGATAGTGGCAGATGCCCTCTCCAGGATGCCACCCACATTTCCCCTCATGGATGTAACAACAGATTGGAAAGCTTTCCTCTTGGTAGAATATTCAAAAGGTAAATTCGCTTGTGAGATATTAGATGGGAAAATCCAAGATGATTGATATAGAGTGTATTAGCACCAGAAGTCACCTCTGGATTGCGACAGAGGTAAGCCCGATACCCATCAGAATTTTATGTCACAAATTGGTTATAATATGGTCAAATGGGTGCAATATCAAGAAAATATCGTCTTAACTCATAAAACTGGATTGGTATGCACACGCAGGTGAGATCTTAGTTTAACTTCAGTCAATAGGTTGTAGTAAGGGTGAGTAGGAGGAGGACTTTGGTGAGAAAAGTGTATAGGTTTGTTGCAGACATCAGGTCTTCCAGCAACCCAAAGAAGAAAGACTAAAAAAACAAGATGATCTTGTTTTTCAAATCTCAGAGAAATTGAAGGGAATTATAACAACATTACAATCAAACATCCATCATAACACAGTCACAACAATTCATGTGAATCGGTCATCATGAATCCTCTCAGTAACAGAGGCAAATAAGTTGGAGTGAGAAAGCTGACTTTCATTAAACAAGAAGTCTCAAAAACAAATACATAACCAGAAAACGTTAAGCTTCATTAAAACTTTACAATACGAGAACTTTGCTCTACCATCGACCATGACAAGATATCAAAACTGAGTATTTATACTCAAAGAAACTTGCTCCCTTCATAAACACACTCTGGTCATTGCATTCAAGGCTTGGCGTTTGTTGCTTCTTCTGTCAGGCTGCACTTGCATTCTTCTGTCAGATGCAAGATCGGATTGTTATGGGGTTCAGAAGAAAATCTATGACATGAAACTTTCGGCTGACAATCTGCCCTTCACGACCGGCTCTTCCATGCTTTCCATTTATGTGGTGAAACGAGGCTTCAACCACCTTCTCCATTTTCATTAACTACTTTCATTGGGATGAGGGCGAAGCCTAACACCCATGAATGCTCCAGGCAAACTCATAATTCCTTTTAGTTAATTCTGGAGCCTCCAGACCACGCAGATCCTTCTCTGTGACCAACTTGAGCACTCTGATCTTTTTCACAACCCCCTTTCTTTGCCCTACGCAACCACGGGTTGTCCCCCCATGCTTATCCAATGGGAAATCTTGGGATTTCGCGTTTCAGGAGTTTTTCCTCCCCTTGACTTCCAACATCACGATGCCCAAAATCACGAAACCGCCTTTGAGATCGGCAGTCGGTCTTGCTTCAAAATGGATGGCCACGATCCTTTCCTTGACAACACGAAATGCCAGCTGTGTGATGAGTGTTGACCCCTCTTTCTAGACCTACTTCCCATGTGATCAAGTGCTGAGACCGCAGGCCCAATTCTCGGGCGTTTCATGATTTCACGTTTCGGGGGTCTCGCACCATGTTTCACTTCTAAAACATGATCTGTAAAATCACGATCTTGTTGATCCAGCGCCACGCGTCGCTTAATTTGGACGGCCCAAATTGAAACCATCGGCATTTCGGGACATCGCGCTTTATGAGTCTTCATGACTCTTCCCCCTTACTTTCCTGACTCATGAAATCGCGAAAAGTTGATCCAACGATCCAACTCTCTCCTTTGATCAACGGCTACGATATTTTCGCAATTTTGCATTTCGGAAGTTCTGATGACTCTTCTCCTTGACCATTCCATCTCGTGAAACCACGAAACACTGACCGCGTACCACGTTTCCTTCGTAGCACCAACGGCCAGGAGGGACCTCGCGATTTCAGAACTCTTGCTGATGTTAAACTCGGCCTAACTTTATATCTCGATCTACCGATAGTCATCGATCTGATCTACCTGATGGATCCCCGTCGTTGGAAACTGATCTTTGCTTGCTTGCTTGATTTGAGTCCACATAAAACCGCTTCAAGGGTTGTGCTTGGTGGTCATGACTGTGGCATGTGAACGACTACTTGGGTGACTAGTTGAGGGCTCAAAAAACAAAAAGATTAACGATAGAGGTAACGAGAGAAGTGATTGACCTTAGGGAAAACAGGAAGGCTTATGGCTAATATTTCTCAGGAAAGATGCTAAGGAAAAACAGGTCTATCAACCGGGTGAAGACAAACAATAGAAAATTACAAGCCGAGAGGAAAAAAACCTTACTATTGGGTTTGCAAAAGGAAGAGAGACAGACAAAAACGCAGACTTAGGTAGAAACCACAAACCCTTAAGGTTTTGACAAATTTACGTGCTAACATTAGGCTCCATGGGGGATAGAGTCATCCCTGGGAGGCTCTAAGAACTCTTTTTGTGGCTTTAGTGCATTCGTGTTGG
Source organism: Picea engelmannii (assembly GCA_009831015.1). Lineage (NCBI taxonomy): Eukaryota > Viridiplantae > Streptophyta > Pinopsida > Pinales > Pinaceae > Picea > Picea engelmannii. Next base: position 376,632 of record ML790306.1, on the reverse strand, counting down.
GTTGTGGAGTCTCCTATTAAAGACAAAATAAACATAAAACAAGAACGGTATTTACAATGGTAGGATGCCGACTGCGGCTTTTTAAACAAAAAACTTTTTCAGGAAGTGCCCATTTAGAGGGCCACCAAAAACTCCGTCACCCTCCAGATTTTGCAACCTGTAAGTATTATTTTGCAATACCTCAGAAATCTTGAGGAGACCGATCCAAAGGGCTTCAAATTTACCATGCTTGCCCTTGTCCTGTCTGGGCGCATCCCATTTGAGCACTAGATCTCCTAGTTGAAAATCCTCCTTTCTTACTTTCCTGTCAAAAGCCTCCTTGATCTTTTGCTGACGGTCATGTGCTTTGTCCAGGAGTTGCTCTCTTGCCTGCTGCACCTCAACCAGTTGTTGGATTCTTCTAATCATATCATCGGGCTCACCTTAGTGATCTTGAAAGAATTTCGCCATTGGCAAGGCCAGTTGAGAGGGAAAAACTGCTTCAGTCCCATATACGAGCTGGAACAAAGAGACGCTGAGAGATTTTTTCGTTGTCACTCTATCAGCCCACAGAGCAAACTTGAGATTTGATTCCCACACTTTCTTGTTGTCCTCTAACAATCTTTTAATGATCTTGATGAGGCTTTTGTTAGAGGAACTTGTCAGTCCATTGCCTTGGGGGTAGTATGGGGTAGAGTGAATCAACTTGATTCCAAACTGCTCACAGAATTGGATTAATGGTTCGGCTTTGAAAGACGCTACGTTATCTGTGACGATTCTGCTTAGACAACCAAATCTTGCTATGATATCTTCCAGGAAACCGATGATCACCCTGTGAGAAGCACTCCTTGTGGGAATATATTTTATCCACTTGGTAAAGTAATATGTGGTAGTCAGGATCCATTTGTGCTGACCACTGGATGAAGGATGAATTTCCCCAATAAAGTCTAGGCCCCACTGCTGGATGGGCCCTGAAGCAACCACAGGTTTCAATGGCAGGGACTTTAGTTGTTGTTTTCCGGAGAATCTTTGACATTTAACGCGGGCTCTGACTTTTGTGCAAACAATAGTGAACATAGTAGGCCAGAAATATCCATCCCTAAGAATTTTGTAGGTCATCGTTCTCCAGAAGTGATGTCCTCCACACAGACTATCGTGAAAATCGGACATAATCTTTTGTGCTTTGTGTGTGTCTAAGCATCTCAAAATCACCGCCAGGGGGTCTTTCCAATATAAGATTTGATCAACAAGGCAGTATTTAATTGCTTTGAGATTTAAAGATCTAGCCTTGTTCCTTTGCATGTCATCGGGAGGCTGCAATTTCTATAGAAAATATATGACATCCTTGTACCAAGGACATCTTGCTAATGGGGGGTCCACCTGAGCATTTGCATCAGACAACTCAGCCTTCTGACTTTCTGAGTAATTATTGACAAAATTTACCCCCAAATCTTTGCAATTAGATTCAACCAGCAACCTGGCTAAACCTTGACCTTTGATCAATTTGGTGGGCTTGACCTTTGATCTCCATCCATCTGCTCCTCCCATCTATGTTTGCTAAATGATAATTTCCTTAACGACAACTGAAGGGACGTATGCAATGACTTTCGATTGCAGAACATAGACTCTGAAAGCTTTGAGAGCTTTAACCAAAGCATAGGCCTGCTTCTCAATGATGTCATATTTCACCTCAACATCTCTCAATGCCCTACTAAAAAAGGAAATGGGTTGCTCCAACCCTTCAACATTTTTCTACAACAAAACAACCGCCACAATGTCAAATGAAGCAAATGAAAAAAATGAAGAAATCCTTTGAGTAATCAGGATTGATAAGCACAGGTGCTTCAATCAAGACCTTCTTTATTTGATCAAAGGAATTTCGAGACTCGACAATCCATTTGACTTCGTTTCTTTTCCTCAACATAGTTGTTATAAGTTTTACCATCTCAATAAAGTTGGAAACAAACCTCCTCATAAAATTATTTTTTCCCAAGAAAGACTAGACTTCTTTCCTAGATCTCAGGAGTGGCAAGGTTTGGATTGCTTCAACTCTGCTAGGATCAATCTTGACTCCTTCAGTTGATACTATGTGGCCCAACAATTTTCCCTCCTTCATGGCAAACAAAGACTTCTTGGGATTTAAGGAGAGACAAATTTCCTGCATTGGAGGAAAACCCTTTTTAAATGCTCACAGTGCTCTCTATCTGATCTGGAGAAGACTGTAATGTCATCCAGATAGATGACCACAAATTTGTTCTTTTCTCCAATGAAGGCGATATCCATGGCTCTCTAAAAGGTCGCCTCTGCATTCATCAATCCAAAGGGCATTTTGGCATACATGAATGTACCCCAGGGAGTGGTGAAGGTTGTTTTTTCTATATCCTCAAGTAGGACCGAGATCTGATTATATCTTGAAAAGCCGTAAATCATGGATATCCTTGATGCGTCAGTTACCCTTTGTAATATGTGTTCCATTTTTGGCAAGGGGTAATTGTCTTTCTTTGAGCTCCTGTTCAGGTTCCTGAAATAGACACAAAGTTCGATTTCCCCACTCTTCTTTCTCACCAGGACCAAGTTGGCTATCCACTCAGAATATCTCAAAGGGTCAGTGATTTGTGCATCCAACAACTTCTTTACCTCCCTTTCCATAATAGGCATAAGCATAGGATTTATCTGTCTCAATTTCTGCCTAAATGGTGTGGCCTCTTCCTTCAGTGGAATCTTATGTTCAATGACAACCGTGTCATATGTTTTGAGGTCTTTGTAGGTCCAGGCAAACACATCAATGAATTCCATTAATAACTCAGCGTACCCAACCCTCTGTTTCCTTGACAAGTTGCTTGACAGTTTGACATACTTAGGGTCTTTCTCTGTGCCAATATTGCATTCAGCTATGTCATCATCATCAATCGGCCTCTGAGCTTTTACTACCACTTCATTACTGTCAAATATCCTTTCCAAAGGGACTAGTCCCTTCAAAATGTGATTGCTTGACAACTGCACAATACGATGATTAGCAATTTTCTTTAAAAATACATCAGCATGTGAGTTATTTTGAGAATCAAAATCCTGGTCTATGTGTAATGCATAAAATTTGTCAATAGCTTCTAGGAACCTCTTGATCTCAAGATCATCCTCAAATACCTTCCAATGCTTGACATTGTCAGGTATGGAGGGTCTGTATTTTAATTCTATATCATCCCTGAGCTTGGGTGGCAGAGGGACTCTGAAATTGCTTGCCGAAACAGCCAAAGAATCAGCCACTGTACTCTCCTCTCTTGGAATGAATGAAATGTTGAAAGCCAAGAAAAAATTGTCAATTAAATCCCACATTTCATTCCTATAAGATCGAGCCTAAGATGCTTGGCTTGGTAAAGATTTCTGACTGAGTTTACAACTAACTCGACATCCCCAAACACAAATATCTCTTTGATTCCCATGTCTTTTGCAGTCCTCAAACCCAACACAAGAGCTTCATACTATGCTACATTATTGGTAGCTTCAAATTCTAGCTTGTAGGACGAAAGTATGGTCTCTTGAGATGGTGATATGAAAACCACTCCAACACCAACACTCTCCCTGGAAAAGGCTTTGTCAAAGAACATTTTCCAAACAGGGCCAATGGAAGGGGAAGCTTCAAGAGAAGTGGTGGGATGCTTTCTGAGTTTAAGAGGAGGCTCGAGAGCATCAGTGAGCTATAATAAATTGGATCCCAAATCGGTGTCAAGCGCAAAGATAGGATGGTTGGTGGGGTTTGTTTCATCACTAATGATATAGGCCAACTGAACTTCTCTGTACAGTCTTCTATGCTCCTCCCCAAACACAGAGATAGTGGCATATGTGAGGTTCATTTGCAAGGTTCACCCAAGTCTTTTTATCCAAGATCTCAACAACATCATGCCAAACTTGGGGGGAACATCAACTACCACAATATCCATGACCACACTTTTCATGGGCAACTGAAACAAGGTCACGACCAGATCTTTGATGACCCCAAGACATGACACTTTCCTCGAATTGAAGGAATACAAGTCATGGTATGCTTTTGTGATTTCTAGTCCAAGTTCTTCCATGACAGTTTTGGGCATGAGATTATGAGAAGCTCCTGAATCCATCAGACAGTTATGCAACACCTTGTCATGTATCAATGAGGTGTAGAAGAGAGGGGATGGATCATCCCTGTCTTCTACCATAGGACCTAAGATGATTGTTGGCTTTTCATCTTGCAAATTGATTGAGTCGGAGGGATGAGATGAGTGCTCGGATTGCAATAGCTTAGAGAGGCTCCTTTTGAAATCTTCATGTTTGACCAGCTCGAAGAGGGGTACATGGATCCTAGTTTTCTAGATTTCATGCTCAAAATTAAAAGGGGATGTGAGCTTTGGAATTTCTTTTGTGTCCGGAACATGAGTTTTGACCACTGTAGAGGGGGTCTGCACTTTCTTACCTTTGCTGCTATCTGCTACATCTTTAGCATGATTCTCTGCTCTGATAGGATGTTTAGGAACATAAGGCGTTCCTTCTTTCTTCTTGGTCCTGAGATTATATCTATTTTGGTTGTCGTTGACCTTGTCTTCCTTGCTCAGCTCATTTAGTTGACTGTCTATGAGAGACTCCTCGTATGCTGATTGAGTCAAAAGAGGGAAAGAGGAGGTGTCTCCGAGACAGTGGATTTCTGGGTCAAGGTCTTCTTCCCCTTCTCCATCATTAGTCACAAGATTATTTTGGAGAGGGGTCTAGATTTTCTGATCGTCTCTATCTCTGTTCCTTTGTTCCCTTTGCATGATCTGAGGAGCATGGTTTGGCCTTCTGAAATTGCCTCTGTTATCAGCATTATGAGGATTTATGTATGTCTTCTTCCCTTCCAATTCTCGCAGAAAGAGATTTTAGTAACTTGGTTACCTCATCCATCTAAGGGGGGAGGGCAGAGGAACTTGAGGTTGAGGTTTAGATCTTTCCCTTCCTCTGTCTCTATCGGCCTTATTCCTGAGTCGGTCAACTGCCAATATGCTAGACTCTACTTCCAAGGCTGCATCTTGCATATGAGCCAAGGAGGTAGCTCTTTTCTCTCTTAACAGGAGGCAGAAGTCAGGGTTAAAAGCACTGGCATAGGTGATTTTGGCGGAGGCCTCTGTGGGCTTTATCTCAGCAGGGATTTTATTGTACATTTTGTTGAATCTTTTGGAGAAGTCAGAGGCAGATTCTCCCTCCTTTCTCTTTAGGGACCCGAACTCTGTGATATAATACATGAAGTCCTTTTTATCCCCCCATTGTCTCAAGAAGACATCATCTAGAGCCTCAATCCCAGCGATGGATCCAGGGATCAAGGCCCTAAACCACTTTCTGGCTTCTCCATCAAGACCGTGGACAAAAATCCTCATCCACACATCTTCGTCTACTATGACATAGTTATCAGCATAACTATAGAAAGTTGCAAGGTGCTCCTCTGCAGTTATATCTCCCTCTCTTGTAAACTTAGGCAACTGCTTAAGGTAGCCACCAGCTGGTAGGGCATTAAGAGGCTGAGGCAGAACGAGAGGATCATATCAGGCAGCTACAATGGCGTCCATTATGTTTCTAGGTGGATTAACTCTTGCCATAGGGATGATAAGTGGGGGAGAACAAGGAGGGGATGGAGTTCGAGCATGGGAGACTGGAAGTGAGCTTCCAGGAGGGAAAGGAAACAACAGAGGATTTGGAGAAAAATCTACATGACTTAAGGGAACAAAGGTTTCCCTTTCTACAAAATTAGTAACTCTAATAGGAGGAGGAGTGATAAAGCCTATAGTAGGAAAATCTTCTGAGGTTTGGGGTCTAGACAAAGGTACAACTTCAGGGGAGAGAGGAGTGACAAGGATTTCTCCCTCCAAATCCAGACCCGGAGGGGAAAACTCAAAAGGAACACTCCCAAACTTTAAACTTCGGGAAACTCCAACAGACAGTATAATAGGATAATGAGAAGCAGATATCATATTTTCTAAAGGAGGACAGTGAAAATCATCAGAAATACCTGGTTCAACAACAAAAGTACCTTCTCGAGGGGCCTTTCCCTTTTTGACAATTTTCTTTGGGTCAACTTCAAGTGTTGTTAAAGGCAGTTGTGGAGTAGACCTCATGTGTCTGCCTCTAGAAGCCATAGCTGAAACAATGGAGTCGCCAGTGGAGTCGCATGAATGGAGTCACCACAATGGAGTTGCTAGGTGCACAGTTGCAATCTTTGATGTACTAAGCTCTGATGCACCTTCAGAACTAGTAAGCTTTGTCATTCAATCCCAGGGAAAATCTTCAATTTCGTCCCGGGCAGCGACGCCATAAATGTTAGCACCAGAAGTCACCTCTGGATTGTGGCAGAGGTAAGCCCGATACCCATCAGAATTTTATGTCACAAATTGGTTATAATATGGTCAAATGGGTGCAATCTCAAGAAAATATCGTCTTAACTCAGAAAACTGGATTGTTATGCACAAGCAGGTGAGGTCTTAGTTTAACTTCAGTCAGTAGGTTGTAGTAAGGGTGAGTAGGAGGAAGACTTTGGTGAGAAAAGTGTAGAGGTCTGCTGCAGACATCAGGTCTTCTGGCAGCCCAAAGAAGAAAGACTTAAAAAACAAGATCTTCTTGTTTTTCAAATCTCAGAGAAACTGAAGGGAATTATAACAACATTACAATCAAACATCCATCATAACACAGTCACAACAATTCATTTGAATCCATCATCATGAATCCTCTCAGTAACAGAGGCAAATACGCTGGAGTGAGAAAGTTGACTTTCATTAAACAAGAAGTCTCAAAAACAAATACATAACCAGAAAACGAGAAGCTTCATTAAAACTTTACAATACGAGAGGTTTGCTCTACCATCGACCATGACAAGATATCAAAATTGAGTATTTATACTCAAAGCAACTTGCTCCTTTCAGAAACACACTCTGGTCATTGCATTCAAGGCTTGGCGTCTGCTGCTTCTTCTGTCAGACTGCACTTGCATTCTTCTGTCAGACGCAATATCGGATTGATATGGGGTTCACAAAAAAATCTATGACATGAAACTTTCGACTGACAATCTACCCTTCACGATCGACTCTTCCATGCTTTCCATTTATGTGGTGAAACGAGGTTTCAACCACCTTCCCCATTTTCATTAACTACTTTCATCAGGATCAGGGCAAAGCCTGATGCCCATGAATGCTCCAGACAAACTCATAATTCCTTTTAGTTAATTCTGGAGCCTCGAGACCACGCAGATCCTTCTCTGTGACCAACTTGAGCACTTTGATCTTTTGTACAACCCCCTTTCTTTGCCCCACACGACCGCGGGCTATGACCCCATGTTTCGGGAGTTTTTCCTCCCCTTGACTTCCAACATCGCGATGTCCGAAATCGCGAAACCGCCTTTGAGATCGACGATCAGTCTTGCTTCAAAATGGACGACCGCGATCCTTTCCTTGACAACATGAAACGTCAGCTGTGCGATGAGCGCTGACCCCTCTTTCTGGACCTGCATGCCATGTGATCAAGTGCTGAGACCACGGGCCCAATTCTCGGGCGTTTCACGATTTTGTGTTTCGGGGGTCTCACACCACGTTTCACTTCTGAAACCCGATCCGTAAAATCGCAATCTTGATGATCTAGTGCCATGAATCCCTTAATTTAGATGGCCCAGATTGAAACCATCGGCAGTCTTCAAGACTCTTTCCCCTTACTTTCCCGACTCGCGAAATCGCGAAAAGCTGATCCAAAGGTCCAACTCTCTCATTTGATCAACGACTGCGATCTTTTTGCAATTTCGCATTTCAGAAGTTCTGATGACTCTGCTCCTTGATTGTTCCATCTTGTGAAACCACGAAACATTGACCGCGCACCACGTGTTCTTCACAACACCAACGACTAGGAGGGACCTCGCGATTTCATAACTCTTGCTGACATTAAACTCGATCTAACTTTATATCCTAATCTCTTGATGGTCGTCGATCTGATCTGCCTGATGGATCCCCGCCGTTGGAAACTGATCTTTGCTTGCTCGCTTGATTTGAGTCCACATCAAACTGCTTCAAGGGTTGCACTTGGTGGTCATGACTGCGGCCTGTGAACGACTACTTGAGTGACTGGCTGAGTGCTCGGAAAACAAAAAAATAAATGATAGAGGTAACGAGAGAAGTGATTGACCTTAGGAAAACAGGAAGGCTTATGGCCAATATTTTTCACACAAGCTACTAAGGAAAAACAGGTCTATCAACCGGGTGAAGACAAACAACAGACAACTACAAGCCGAGAGGAATGAACCTTATGATTGGGTTTGCAAAAGGAAGAGAGATAGACAAAAATGCAAACTTAGGTAGAAACCACAAACCCTTAAGGTTTTGACAAATTTATGTGCTATCAGAGTGATCGATGACATCATCTACTACAAGGACATAATCTATTTGGTTCCATAATCTAAGCTAAAAGAGAAGGTTATGCACGCAACCCACAATTCGGCATTATTAGGACATCCGGGCTACATAAAAACTTACCGGAAGATCAGAGAAAGGTTTGCATGGAAGGGTCTCAAGAACGATGTTCTGAGATTCATGAAAGAATGTATTAACTGTCAGCAGAACAAAACAAAGCACACCCATCCGACCAGGTTACTTCAACCTTTACCCATCCTAGAACAAAAATGGGAGAGTGTGCCGATGGACTTCATTATAGAGCTACCCCAAGCACAGAGGAAGGATTGTATTTATGTGGTGGTGGACAGGCTCACAAAATTTTCCCATTTCTTCGCCATCCCTTCTAAATACTCAGCAGCATAGGTGGCATAATTATTCTTCAAGGAGGTTTTTAAGTTGCATGGGTTGCCCAAAATCATCGTGAGCGATAGGGATAGTCGGTTCATGGCAGGCTTCTGGCAAGAACTTTTCAGACTGGTCGAGATCGAACTTACACCCAACACGAGCTACCATCCCCAGACTGATGGGCAAACGAAGATCGTAAATAAATGGCTTGAAGGGTATCTGATAAATTATGTATTAGGAGAACAAAAGGCTTGGATTAAATGGTTGCATCTCGGGGAGCACTGTTACAATACGTCCTATCTGTAACGACCCTAATTAAATAAATGTTTAAAGATCATAAAGTAAAATTAATTAAGGAAAGTAATTATGGTTAACCAAGTAATAATTTAATTATAGATCACATTTAAAGACCTGAGAAATATAATTTAAAGGATCAATGAAAATGATATAAAATGGTTGCGTATGCAGGGCAAGAAGCCAGAAATCCCGAGAAGATAAAACATTTACGGGAGGAATAAGGGTGGAAAGAGGGGGATGAGAGCACCATTCGACGGGAGGGGACGGAATGGATGCTGTGGACGGCTGTGTTTCGCCGTGAGCAGAGATTCTGCGTATTGGCTGTGAGCCTGTGATATTTTGTGGACTGTTG
>ML790306.1:349283-366982 GCA_009831015.1 Picea engelmannii | reverse complement strand
CATCTGGCAACGGGAATTAGCATCAGAACCAGGTAACCTGTTAAATTATGCATTTATTTCATTCTGCTATGAAACCGTTAATCTGGATAAATCTAAATTACTGATGTTGCTGTAACGAAAATCAATAGTATGCTATGAAGTTACTGTTTTCAGTTATTAAATAAATTGTTTATGGAAATAAATACTGTTTAGAATTATTCGGTTGTTACACTATCATATGTCAATAGGGATGTCACCCTTCAGTGCTCTATATGGATACGACGCCCCTACATTTGTTGACCAGATCTTTGGGGAGAATCGGGCCCCAAAAGCCAAAGACCAGATCCAAGAGAGTCAAGACATCCTTAAGACTCTCAAAGACAATTTGCAGATGGCCCAAAATCAACAAAAGATGTATGTGGATCGGCACAGGGTGGAGCACAACTTCGAGGTGGGGGATTTGGTGTACGTTCGCCTACAACCTTATTGACAATTGTCATTGAAAATGAGAGGGGAAGAGAAGTTGAACCTCGATTTTATGGGCCTTACAAGATTCAACGAAAGATTGGGGAAGTGGCCTATGAGCTAGAACTTCTGGAGGGGTGCAGGGTACATAACGTTTTCCATGTTTCATGCCTCAAGAAGGCATTGGGACAATATATTGTCACTTCTACCGAGCTGCCACCATTAGATGAAGAGGGACAATTGGTTCTGGTTCCAGAAGAAATTATGGAGGATAGGGAACGAAGGCTGAGAAACAGGACTATCAAAGAGTACTTTGTCAAATGGAAATATCTGCCTATCGAAGACGCTACATGGGAGGGCGAACATGTGCTTCAACATCCCAGATTGAAATTGCTTGTGGACAAGCAATATTGGGTGGGGTGGACTGTTATGTCTCCATCCGCTTAAGAGTCGCAAGGGGAGAATTCCACTAGCCTAATTAAGTTCCCGTGGGCTAAGGCGGAAAAGTGAACTAGGAAACATATTTCACCTAAGAGAACTTTATAAAGTAAAAGTGGGAAAGAGGGGACAAGGGTCCTAGGCTAATTAAAAAGTCACTTTAAAATTATAAAGTGAGAAACCCACTAAAGTGGTTTTTATGTCATTTAAATAATAAAGGAGTGGGAAAGAGGCTCAAGTGAACATAAAAGGAAAAAAAAAATGAGGAATTTCCTCTCATTCTTGTCATTATCATTTGAGAAAATTTTTTTGGAGAGCTATGGAGAAAAGAGTCTAGAGTTTTGGAGAAACCTTCATTGCTTCTGATTCGTGTTGCAACAATACACCCTAGCTAATATTGGGATCGAAATCACTCGATTTCGACATTGTGCTGCATTGATAAGGAGCGAATCGATACACCCTAGCTACATTGTGTTGCATTGATAAGGAGAGAATCATTATGAGGATCGGTTTATTGAGTTTGGTGGAGAATCTTCTTAGTGGTTCTTCAGTGCATATTTGGCAAATCGATTTCTTGGTTATTGGCTGGGTTTACAGGTGTGGGCACTAATATTCTTATGTTGGGCGCTTTGTCACTCCTTGGGCAATTTGTGTTGCTTGGGGACCGAGCTGTTGAAGAGAGGAATCGAAGACATCATTGCTAGCTCGTATATAATCCTTGTGGGGTACCAATCCTCTGAACCGAGCAGATCTTTAGCACAAGGAGAGAAACGAACTTCTTCTGCTGGGAGGCCGAGTTATATCTTCAAGCTGGGCGCATTTATTCTCTACTTCTGGACTGTGGATCGCTGCCACTATTCCCTGGAGTCTATTTCGGTGCTTGGTCGAACACCAACAAACTTTCTTGGGCGTATTCTATCATTGTATGTTCCTATATTTGCAGCTGCATAAATATATACAGTGTTGATGTTTCCTAGAGGGGTCTAATCTCTACTTTGAAGTGTTCCTTTGCTGCTGCTGGAAAACAGTATTCCACTATCAGCTGATCGCTACAGGAGTTCACCTATTCGCCATTTAACTCAGGTTCTATTTATTATTACAGCCTGTGTATTTGTTTGCTGAAACTATCATTGGAATTTTCATTGTGAACGTCCTGGGACAGTCTATGTATGATCTTATTGATACTTAATAAAATGAGCAGCCACTACTTCTAGCGTTTTTCCTTGCCGTAACATATTCAATGACAGTCATTTTTGGAAATTACTTATGAATCGTCATGAGTTCTCTTCATTGTAAAAAGATATAAGAAAACTGCATCTACAGCAGCAAGTATACAAACTACTTGACAAAATACCACAGTGACAATACTTTCCTTAAACTCAGAAAAAAATTACCTCAACTTTAGAGAATACGGAGGTGGGGATATTACATTTAACTTCTTATCAGTATTTGATCACATATGTTATGAAAATGCATATAAATAATTATTAGAAAAATCAACATCTATTTAACTTGTTTTGTTTTAGTACTTAAAAATAACCAAAACAATAACCCTGGAATACTCCTATTGCATTTCCACACAATGGAGTTCCCCTATTGTAACAGACCGGATTTCAAAGAAAAAATGAGGATTTCCCTTCCATTATTTTAAACGGTCAGGAAAAGACCAAGCATATTATCAAAATGCATATGAATAATTAGAGAAAACAACATTTACTTGACTTGCTTTAGGGGTGAAGATCAGGGAAAACAATATCAAGCGATGGATCTTTGAAGTTTCAACTCATCTTCCTACTTGAGAGAGGTTGGAGCTGTTATCACTCCACTCCATCTTTCTGGGTATGGACTCCAGCCTTGAATGGGAACTGCTCGCTTGCGAATCTCTATGTTCAATATCGATCCCCTCTGAAACTGGAAGAGGAATATTATTCTCATTTTCATGCATGATAGCCTCTTTTATCTGTGTCGCTACCTCAGACACGCTTGGCCTGGAAGATGGTTTAGCCTCCAGACATCTAAATGCTAGTTTAGCAACTTTAGTTATTGATATAATGTTGTAGTTTCCATCCAACCTTTTGTCTATGATTATCTCTATGTCGCAAGCGTTTTCATCCATCTTCACATATGGAGTCACCTGTACATGACTTGCTGTTTAGATATCATTTTTAAGATTATTTTAAGTAATTATAAATTAATGATTAATTATAATCGGATTCCTTACCCATTGAATGAGATTAAGTTCTTCTTCACATAGATTTGCATTTATAGGTGGTCTGCCACATATCATCTCCAACAAGACCACACCAAAACTATATACATCACTCTTCTCAGTCAACATTTGAGTTCGAAAATACCTGCAAGAACATGCCAAACAAAAATAAAATTGCCTTTGCTTTCAATAATTAATTGAATTCCTACAATATCAAGAATATTGCAAAGAGAAAGAGAGTGCAGGGTATATGAATAGATACTCTGGATCGAGGTATCCTATTATTCCTTTCACTGCAGTGTTAGCATAAGAAGCCTCTCCATCCAATGTGATCCTTGAAAGACCAAAATCGGCCAGCTTTCCATTCATGTTGCGGTCTAAAAGAATGTTAGCTGTCTTAACATCCCTGTGAATTATCTTTGGGGTGCAACCCATGTGAAGGTATTCCAATCCTTTCAGCATAAAATAATAATCACATGAAAAATAAATAGAGTTAGGGGATCGCATGAAAAATATATATTGGAACCCAGAGGTGGCTAGGGAATTTGCACTAAATTTCAATGGGACCAAAACCAGGGTTGGAATATTGGAATTTGAAGTTTCAGAATTGTCCATCTCCACTGCAACAGAGATACCTAACACTGGAGAAAAGTGGTTCAAGGCTATGACACTAAATTCCTCTTTCTCCAAGGAGTTCCTCAAACCAGAATACCAGGAAGACAATCTGTCCAAAGGGGTACCCAAAAATCATATGCTTGGATTTTTTGATAAAATGTTGAAGGTGATTCAAAGGTATTTCACATGTGAAGGAAGATTTAACATGGTATATCAATACCATATCAAATTTTTGTTACACTTCATAAGGAAAGAAGTTATAAACCTCCCTTTTTATTCGTTTAGAAGTATTGGCAAGATGGCTGACAGAGTTCAGGCCAAATCCAAGCAAGTGGACACTAGTGTTTTCCACTCAGGTCTTATCAAAATGATAGTGATGGAAGAATTGAGAAAGACAAACACATATTGGGAAACATTCATCACTTCTTCACAGTTTCAGTTGAATGTTGCCCCCACTCCACAGTCCAAGCTTCAAAGCCATGTTATTGATGAGAAGACCGTGTATTCAGAGGTGAGCAAGAAGAGAAAGAGTACTATGACTGCTAAAGTTGATAGAGCCAAAAAGGGAGATGAAGAAGGAGGACCTTCACAGTTTTCACAGAGGGAAGCTTCACCCATGCCAGATCTCATTCCAATAAAGGTTCCTTCAAGCAAATCCACAGGCCTAAAAGGTAGAAATTTGGTGTTTCCTTCACCCAGTACAACTGACAAGGTCAAATCTAGGAGGCCTCTTACCAAAGCAGTAGCCAAGCAAGAAATCCATGTGAAGGATGATGCAGTAGGAGTTTCAGCCCAGAGGAAAGGTAAATCCATAGTTGTTGAAAAGCCTGTTGAAATTGTTGACATCACTACTCCTCAAGAAGAGAACAATCCTACTTTTAAGAGGCTCAAAAGACAACTTCAAGAGGCAAGGGATGAAGTTGATGAACTGAAGAAGGAGGAGTTGGTTTCAAAGAAGAAACTATTGACAAAGCCATATTTATAGCCAAAAGGTTCTTTTCTCTCCATAGGCAGCTCAGAAACCTCTACAGACAGAATAGAGCTCACCAAGCACAAATCAGAGAAATAAAGGCAGAGCTACAACCTTTCAAAGAGGAGTTATCTAAGAGAAATATAGATATGTTGGCTAAAGTTGTACCAAGAGGAGCTCCAGAGTTATAAAATGAAGAAGTTGAACCCCTTAACCCATATCAGTTTTTGACAAGTTTCTTGTCTTTTGTATTTTGCAATTTTGAGAATGGTCATACTTGATAAATCATGTTTAGCTACTGGGGTGTTATATTTTAAGTCATGTATCATGATCATAAGTTATTACAATAGTTGGTGGCACTGGAGATAGTTTTGGAACACTTTAAGGCATTTTCAAATGAAATAAGCTTCTACAGGAAATTTCGCAAGGGGGGAACAGTTGCCAGGTGTCAGAGATCGATGAAAGGCAGTTGTATGATGGTCAGTTACGATCTGGGAGGCCACCTGCCAAAGGGAGAAGTGCTCAAAGGGACACTTCATCATCCATAAAGAAGATGCTCAAGACGTTGCCAACATCAGCCTAAATTTTAGCATTTTGTTGTTTTATGTTATCCACCTGTTGCCATGCCACTTTGAGGGAACATGGATCCTATGATAAAGTTGTTATTCGAATTATAGTGATGTCAGTAATAGTCTAAGTTATAAAAACACTATTGTATGTCTGATAGAGGGCTCGAATGGTGTAAGAGAGGACTCACTTTTGATGCTGTGTGTATTACAAAAATTCCTTCTATTTTATGTATCAGACTTAAGATTCTCTGGATAATGAAAATCAATTCTTTTTCCCACCACCTTATTGTCTTCTAATTTTGATTACAGTTCAATGAAAGATTCATTTGATTGATCTATAACTTGTTACAATAAAGGATATGTTGTAATGTTGTTTACAGATATATTAGAATTCATCTCTTTGATCATAATAATTTCTTGTTTCAGAGAGTCCTGCTTTATATGTTTGTCATACTGCCTGATGTAGATGATAGGCATTTCACTTTCTCCTTATTAAGTCTTCCACCTACTCATCATTTCTATAAAACACTGATCAAAATTATTCAGAGCCTTATTTGCTGGTGCAAATTATGTGAAGTAAGTTGTGATTTACACTATTTTCCTGTGTTTTCATCCATTTGCTACCTTATCATAAAACATATATTTAACCTACTGATGGTGTTGAGTTTACAGTGTAGCAGTTAAAGTGTGACTTTCAGGGCTAACACAATACACATTGAAGGAACCCAAGGAAATCATATCATCTTTTTTTTTTTCATGTTGACATAGTCCACCTCTCTAATAGTATCACAGGTTTTGGTAAACCTCGACTGCCCCGCTATGGGTGTAGCATGAAGCTCAGAAATCACCATGGATTTAGGTTGTGATTATTTTCTTAAATGCAGATGGCCTTTATAGTGAAGCTCATTATTGTGCCAAGAGTACCCTGGGGAAACTGTAGAAATGGCTTGCAATTGTTGGATTAGACGTGGAATTTCAATATCTTATAGCCATTCTTGGTTAACAACTTGGATCCAATATGGTACAATGAAAGAGAGGGAAAAAAGGGACCCTTCATCTTCATATTTTCTTGAAAGAGCGTCAACAACCACATTGTCCTTGTCTTTCTTGTAAATGATCTCATAATCATATCCAAATAGCTTAGCCACCCATATTTGTTGCTCTGGGGATAAAGGACGTTTCTCTAGAAAATAATTGAGGCTCTGATGATCTGTCTTAATTTGGAAGTGTTTCCCTAAGAGATAAGGGCACCCGAGGTCCATTGCATGCAGAATAGGCAACATTTCCTTTTCTAATATTGATTGGCCCAAATGTCGCTCTGAAAATTGTTTGCTGGTAAAGGACAAAGGCCGACCATCTTGCATAAGGAATGCTCCAATTCCTCTCCCAAAAGCATCCCATTCCAGGAAAAAGGTCTTTGTGAAGTCAGGAAGAGCCAGAATAAGAGTGGTGCACATAGTGACTTTCAAGGCTTGAAAGGCCTGATCAGCTGCGGGAGTCAAAGTGAAAGAATTCTTTTTAAGGAGAGTAGTGAGAGGCGTTGTAATATTTCCATAATTATTAAAAAAAATTGCGATAATAATATGTTAAGACGAGAAAACTACACAATCTTTTTAGAGTCTTGGGGCAAGGCAAATCCTGTATAGCTTCAATCTTTTAGGATCCACCCTAACACCTGCCTTGTCAACAATATGGCCCAAGTACTCGACTTTCGAGGATCCAAAAGCACATTTAATGGTTTGAGAAAACATTGGTGGTGAGAGAGTAGATGAAGAACTCCATCCACATAAGCAAGATGGATTGTCTAGGTTTTACTTTAGATGAGAATATCATCAAAGAAAACTAAGAAAAAATTATGGAGAAACTGACGGAAGACATGATTCATGAGGCTTTGGAAAGTCGAGGGAGCATTACACAAGCCAAAGGGCATGGCCAAGAACTCATAGTGGCCCTCATGATTTCGAAATGCAGACTTAGGGATGTCAGTCTCTTTCATACGTATCTGGTGGTAGCCAGAATGAAGATCAATTTTAGTAAAGAATTGGGCACCACTTAATTCATCCAAGAGATCATCAATGACAGGAATGGGAAATTTTTCTTTGATGGTGAGTTTGATGAGGTAGAGAAAGTCAGGACACATGCACAAATATCCTTATTTCTTAAGTACCATGATCACATGAGAAGAATAAGGGCTAGTACTGGGACAGATAACTCCTACAACAAGAAATTCGTTAGAAAATTTCTCAATTTCATTTTTTTGGGCAAAGGGATGAAGATAGGGACGAACATTGGGAGGAAGGTTGTCAGGGACAAGGGGAATGGAATGATCATGAACACCATGAGAAGGAGGAAGTCCCTGGGGAGTGGAAAAAACAACTTGATGTTTGGAGAGGATGGATTGGAGGTCAGGAGGCATAGAGTGTGTCTCAGTGGTGTGAATGGAATGGAGTTGTGCAATAATGTCGGAACGACCTTTTTTGAGGACCTTTTCCATGTGATGGGAACTGATGATCTCAGGGGCACCTGTTGTGATGCCTTGGAACTTATATTGTTGGCCCTCTTGGTGGAATTGCATGATTAATTCCCTAAAATCCATAAGAATGGGGTCCAAAGTCCTTATCCATTCGACACCCAATACAATATCACAACCACCCATGTCGATAGAAAACAAATGAGATTTCATGTGGTACTGACCAATTTGGAGATGTACATTTTCACAATGCCCCCCACATTTCATGGACCCGCCATTGGAACTCATGATTTGAAATTTGTTGACTGGTTGAATATAACAATTAGTTCCTTGGGCATTGCAGCTATGAATAAAATTCTGGGTGCTTTCACTATCAACTAGGATGATGACCTTCCGATGCTTAATGTAACCAATTAGCTTGAGAGTTTGGGGAGCAGAGAAGCCAATGAGAGTATTCAGGGAAATGACCGGTTCAACTTCTGGAGGGTTGGAAGGTTGAGTCATGTCAATGGGTTCATGTGACTCGGTCACAGGGGGAGCCTTGACATCTTCTTCATAAACATCATCAAAGATGGCCATAAAAATATTTTTTTCCTTACACTTGTGCCCAAGAAAATATGTGTCATCACAATTATAACAAATGCCCTTGAGTTTGCGTTCATCCATTTCTTCCCAGGTCAATTTATGGATCTTTAGTGGAGTGGAAGGAGGAGGGGCAGTGACTGGTTTAGGGAAAGCAATGAAGGAGAGTTTTTTGGTTTGAGAAGAGACAACTTGTTGTGCTTCCTTAGCTATTTTAGTAGCTTCCACCCAAATTTTAGGGCAAGCCATGAGGACATGGGTATGGATCTCATCCTTGAAGCCACTGATAAAACATTCTCTGAAAAAAACATTAGACATTCCCTATGTCTGGAAAGCCAATCGCTCAAAATCAATGATAAAATATTCCATTATGTCAGATTGTTTCAACTTTGTCAAACGACCTAAATTGTTGGTGTCGGTGTCAAAGCATTCATAAAGCTCTGCAAAAAATTGTGTCCAAGCCACATACCCTTGGTGAGAATTTTCTCCATTGCCACCATTGCCACCATTCTTTAATAGATGGAGAACACCATACTGGAGTTTGGCCAACTCATCTGTAATGTCGTACAAAGAGAAATAATGTTCCATTTGAGTTACCCAACTGGTGAGATCCGTTCCATCAAATTTATTCACATCTACTCACATAAGGCATAGGTCACGTTGAAAGTGATGGGGTTGAAAAGGCTCGGAATTGGAGGTAGTTTCATCTTCACGGTGCAAAGGTGGGTCAGAGAAGGTAAGGTCTACAGGGATATCCAACTTGGCACAAATCATGCCAGTGAATGATGCAAGATGGGTAGAGAGGGCCTATTTGATGGTTTCCATTTTTGTGTCTATCGAGGAATGCATGTTTTTATTAATGTTGGAAATATTGGCACTGAGATGTCATACCTCCTGCTAGGTCTCTATGAAAGCAGAGGATAGGGAATTGAAGCGGGCTTCCAAGTCTTGGCTACAGGTGTGGGCCATGATGAAGGGGGAAGACGGAGAGGGACGAGTGGGACCACAGAGAAAAGGGGTTATGGGTGAAGTGTATCATGGCGATCAAGGTGACGAGGGAAATCCAATGGGTTAAGGCCCAAATAAGGGGGTCGGAAGGGGTTCGGGTCCACGGGAAAAAAAAATGCTGAAAAATGATAGGTATGTCTGTGATTAGGGAGAAGAGAGGAATCCAATGGGATAGTGCTCAAATAATGACGCTAGAAAGATCCATAATTTTTTTTTACTCCTGGGAATTTATATTCCGATCTGAAGAATATTACGGTGTTGAAATGCCCAAATTCTTAACAGGAAGAAATGTGTAGTAATTTTGCAACCAGATTGCAGGAGGCACAATTGCGTGGCAATAGATCTTATATGTTCTCCTTTGGTTTCTCTCCCAAGGGTTAGGGTATTCAGGGTCTCTACAGACAAGGGTTTGCCTTATTCTATAGCTCTCTGATATACGTGCGAGGTCCAATAGTAATACTCGGCCCAATATCTCAAGGCACTAACTAAGGAGGCTAGATCGTGCCCTTAGTCGTACTACCTGACTAGCCAAGCACTAGGCAGTATATTCCCAAGTGTTATTCTCGGTGGCACTATAACATTCAGGTGGTTGATCGGTTTATCTACAAAGGGCTTTAGGATATCTAGGCCAATCCATATACATGTTTCATTTGATGCGCTACCACTCGAAGGGGTACCAACATGGGTTACAAGGGTGGCCAACAATGTGTGCTTGAGTACCACTTGTAGTTCTTACGTGTATGCTTCCCCAACCATGGATTTATGCACTGAATGACATATCTTTGTAGCTTTAAGACGCCAGGATACGTCTCTACCCTTGAAAAAATTAACTCACAATTTTCTGTCGAGAAGAGTGCTCTGATACCACTTGTAAAGTACCAGATTTATTAAAATAGTTGAAAACATAAATATTGCAGAGAATAACAGTGAAACAACACAATAGATGAAACCATGGCACCAAAATAATACCTTTATTGATAGGAAACAATGTTCACTTGCCTCTTCGAGGGGGAAACCTCCAGAAGAGCAGAGCTCTATTACAATAATTCTCAAGAAAAGACTTATCATGCCCTCGACTCCTATTTATACTAAATCTAACTGCCAAAAGAACAATATAGAGGAAGATCTTCTAGAAGCAGAAGCTTCTGTTAGGTCTTCTTACAATTGACTTATTCTTCCTTATTACTAGGCCTTGTTAATATTGGCCATTATTACGTGGAAAATATATTATTCTACGTACGTGAGGGGTTAGGGAGGTTAGCTCCCTAAGAACATATTACAAGAATTGATTATCGATGTAAAAGATTTACAACACAATTCTTCAATCCAACTATTACAAATAGGTTCTTTCATTCAGTTCAACAAAACAAGTTTCCAGGAATCAGGCAACATGGGTTAATGTATATGCTCAATCAAAACAAATTTTCAAAAACCAATTTCCTAAAATATTCCATAAACCCATATGCTCTCAAGATTTCTTGACATAAGCAATCCCTTTGCAATTTTGAAAATGTTGAATTTTCCAATAAAAAAAATTACATTTCTCCCCAAAGCATCATTTTCTCTTTGCCATAAAAAAAATCATGAATACCAAAGATTCATTTTGATAATGCAAAGAGATATTACAACTATCGAGGTTATCAAAATAGTAATTAAAATGAATCCAAACAATGACTAGATTAGAAAACAATATGAGAATAAATAAATGAGGAAAAATATATTTCTGATCAACTATTAAGTTGGTGACAATTTTGGTTTATCAATCCAAAAATGTCGCAAAGGAATCTGAGCATCCAAGTTTAGATTAACACTTCCCTAAGTTTCCTTCTTTTCAAGAGAAAAAAATCAAAGTTGTTAATTGCACAAGCCATTTTCTCATCCTCAATACAAAAGATAATGTTTTGATCAACTCTTAGACAATTTGGAAAGAAATCCTCTTGTAAATGACTGACTTATTGAAATGAAATTAAACTAAAAAATAAAAGTAAAGACTGAATGCTAGCGGGAAAATCCCCCTATAACTATACCCGGGTTTAAGATATAGATAGAGCGAATGACCGTCTAAAAGTCAACCTAGTTTCTACACTACCCCAAACATACCAAAATAAATGAACAGAAAGCAATAGAAGAGAAGATTGGTAACTGTACCTTTTATCCCACGTTTGGTGATGATCTCCTCAAAATCTGTAGCTCTAAATACTGCTAGTCTCCTCCTAAGGCTGACCTGCATCCAAGACTAGGAAAACAAGGGATACAAGCATGCTATTTCTATTCATAAATTAGGGTTAGATATCAAATGCTATGTATAAATAAAACAAAATACACAAAACATCCTCATTTGGGACAGGGAAAAGATATTCTTTTATTCATCAAACAAAGACTGAAACTTACAATCCGTGTTGGCCACCATTCCGTAAATCTGGTTCGAGCTCCTCTTTACAATGCTCCAAGTGCACCTTCAATAATCCTCTTCTCAAAATCTACTAATCACCTCAAGAAAAGGGAATGGTTTGGATGGAAGAAAATGGGCTGAAGAGGGAGTGTTGAGGCAATAACTCACAAAAGGTAGCAAATGCTTGGGTAAGGAAGGGAAGTGAAATTGGGCAGAGTTTCATTGTTCTTATGCTTAGTTGTGAAATGAGACCCCACCACCTCCTTTTATATGACAAAATGATTGTTATTCGGTTGGGGGACGAGCTATAGCAGGTGAATTGGTTGGGAAACCTCCAATAGCCCACGAATTCCACCGAATTCCTTACAACTTTTTAATTTTCGCAACTTTTGGAGGAATACGTGAGCTATGTATTGTGCAACAAGCGTATGTAAGCAAGCTTTCTAGCATGCAACAATCCTATGTACGCGTGGTGTGGTGGTGCAAGGTGTGTACATGCTCTAAAAATTGTTTTTTTAAGTAGAGCTTCTCAATAGTGATTTGGAAAATTAAGCAAGTAAGAGGGCCAATGCCATGTGTGCATGAGTAGGGAATTTTAAGGCTATAACATATGGGCCCTAATGTATGAGGTCAGAAGAGAAACTAATGGCCAAAATATATTACAACATCTTCACCAATGAACAAAATCGAGTGAACCCGGGACCAGAGTTCAGGAGGTGTCATCTGCAAAACAACAATTGTCTCTATGAGGCGGGCATACCCATGCTCGGGATGAACTAAATCATGGCTGCTAATCAAATACACTACAAATCCATGTCATATAAGTATATAAAGTGTAGCCACGAGAAATACACATCGAATCTACATCTCAAAATCAGTCGAAGATATACGAGCATAGTATGTATCTTCAAGAAGCTAGTGACAACTGTAGTTGGAGATAAAGTCTTCATAGCTCGAGCAACAACTTCAAGATCTTCAAAACTAAGGTAGGAGTACAATGGGCGTGTATAATTCACTACCCCGAGGTCTTCGAAAATCCGTCGGGAAAATACTGGAGGATCTCGATGATCAAGCAGAGAACTTCATCGATTTCGAATCTAAACTTGACTGGATTCTCAAGATGGCCGACTCAGGTTGGGTAAAACTTCCCTTGGACAAAAGCATGAAAGATGATCAGACTCATGCATCATGACATTGACATAATTTTGTGATGCAGGAGGCAACGCAAACTCTCCATATGTTTGGAAGAGTAACCAAATGGAGGAGGACACAACTCTTTGTAGCGAGAACAAATTCCTAAGGTCATACTAGATCCCAATGCTTGATGAAAAAATGGAAGGATGTTCTTTGCCCAAGGGCAACTCTCTTTGCTGCCGAAAAAAGAGCGTATATTTCTCCCCTCTTTTTGGAATATTTGATTTTTTTTTTGTCTTTTTCAATTTTTTAAAGAGCTTAAAAAAGAATAAAAGAATGCTACGTTAAAAAGGATGAACGAGTGTCGCGGGCAAGCAAACTGGTTCCAAGCGCATGGAACATACTAATGCTCAGGGCAAGGAGACATGTGCAGGATAAGGACACCCGAGGAAAATTCCTCCATGGGTCAAGGTGTCAAGTCCCAGAGGCAAGAAGTGTTGCAAGGCTTGCGTATAAGGAATGCTTCAAAGGTTCATTTGAGAGCAACATGGAGCCGTAATTAGGCCAAAGATGCAAATATGAGACCCGCAATGAGATTAAGCAAGACATAGTGAGACCCCTTCTATGTAATTTTTTACGATCCCAGAGAAGGTAAGCTCAGTAGTTTTTTCATGTTTAGAGAGTCTGAAAAAATGCAAAAGAAGACTCCAGTGAGTAACTTTTTCGAAGGTAGTCTAGTCGGTTCGAAAAAGGGTTAAACTTGCACCAAAAAGACGTCTATTCAAAACCATTTTAACAAGTGTGACAAAGACAAGGTCACTCGAAAATATTTTCAATTTTAAGGAGTCTGAAAAAATCTTAACTATGGACTCACATCCTTTTTCTGAGTTTAGTCTCCTTAGCCCGAAAAAGTATAAAAATAACCAAGGAGAACTCTCTTGACAAGACGAATCTCCCGAAGCGTACCTTTTTCCGCTATAGTCTATTGGCTGGGGAAAGGGTTAAACTCATGCCAGTAGATGTTCTTCTGGGCCAATTTAATGAGTGTGAAGGAACAAGGTCACTCGATGATATTTTCAATTTTAGGGAGTCTGAAAAGAGCTTAACTATGGACTTCGAGGAGGTTCCTTTTCATAAGTAATCTCTAAGGCCCGAAAAAGGTGATAAACCACAACCAAGGAGAATGTTCCTTTTTCGAAGATTTAGTCCCTTAGGCCCAAAAAAGGGTTAAACTTAAGCCTGAGAATACTCTTCTAGCGAACTAGAGTTCCTAGAGCATACCTTTATTCGTAAAATTATCCATGCAAACCGAAAAATGGGTAAACTATCGCCAGACATATGTGCCTTCAAATTTGAGTTTGGTGAGCGAGAAGGGCAACAAGATCGCTTGACAACATTTTCATTTTTATAAAGTCTGAAAAGGGCTAAAAGAAGACTCCAGTGGGGATACTTTTCTCAGTTAATCCAAAGGAGATTGAAAAGAACAAATACAGTCTCATTGGATGTTTCTTTCAAATTTCAAAGCGAGCTTGAAAGACAACAAATCATGCTCATTAGGAAGTGCCAAGGGTAAGGCCTATAATGATGAAGAAAAACTGAATGAGGCTTCATTACATAATCATGATAGGACTAATCAAGGACTCCCAAGCCTAAAGTCATATCTAACAACATGGACCCAAGCCTAAATTCATGGCTGACAGCATGGATGCCAAAAATACATCAAGGATCTACCTAGGGTATCCATGTAAAGATAGGCTTTACCACCTATATCCATGTAAAGGTAGGTTCTACCACCTAATTATGACACTTCTAAAGAAGCAATGAAGGTTTTATGTTGCACTTCGGTGGGGTTGATCCTATGGTAAAGAGAAAAAAACAACAAGATGTAGAAAGTGGGAATGAAATCCTAACTTATATGCAAAAAGTTGGAAAAAATGACTTTTACCAAAGGATACCAAAAAATGTGACCCATCCCAAAAAATTACCAAATTGAAAGAAAAAGAGTACCAGAACGACCAATAGAAAACTCAAAAGTGAAATCCAGTGATCAATAAGCCAAGAGAAAAGACAAAGGGGGGAAAAAAGGAAAAAAAAAGGGCCAAAAAAGTCTATAAATAGAAGTGGACAACTCATTTTTACCATTGCAATTTGAAAATCAACCAAAAGGTGAAAAGAGCCCTTTGCTAAAAGAGTGGATTCCAGGAGCTTCAGTGGACGAAATGACCTTCTGTTTGGACCAAGTACAAAACACCTACACTCACAATTCAATTCTTTCTTTTAGCTTTACTTTTGTGTTTGGAGGGGGCGCGCTCTTGTAAAAAGAGCGGCCCTGCATGTATGCAGGATGTCCAAGGCCAACCCGGGTATGTACGATAGAAGACTAAACAGGCCACGTACATACATGACTATGTACAAAGCAACCCACGTACACCTTCTAGCACTTTGAAAAAATAAAAAGAAAGTGTTGACTCCTCTATTTTTCCATGTAATAGGATGTATGTTCACTGGAGAGAGAGATAACATGAGGAGCTCAACGTCTTGGTCAAGGAGGACCCTGTAGCCATTACCGTACTGAAACAATGCAGGTTATGGAAGTTCTTCCAGTGTCCGTTTATGAGGGCACAATCAAGGCTTCTCAATTCTCTTTTGGAGTATTGACATCCCGATGTTGAGGCCTTCATGCTAGAGGGTCAATCACTGACCCCAATCACAAAGGATATTTACTTCTTGACCTGCCTCTCGAAAAGAGGGGAACCAGTTAACTTGAGGACATTTCCTCTAGGTAATTTCAACATTGAGGACTGCATTCAGATGTTTTGTGAGGCCGACACTGAGAAGGTAGGTTCTCAGGTGCCAATCCACAAGATCACCAACCTATATTTGCGTGTGATCTTACTTTTGATCGGGATGATTACTAGATCCGCAACCCTTCACCAGGCCTCCCAGGCACACATGCATTGTGCCATTCAGTGCTTGGAGGCCACCATTTTTTTACTGGAGTAATACCCTGCTTGTATGCATGAAGAGACAGCTTACAGAGTATCGGCGACGTACCAACAATAACTTCAGGTTTGGTACTATCTTGTGCTCCTTCTTCTTTGAGAGAGTGTTAGATTTTAGGGTAATAATGCAGAACAATAGTCACTTTTTAAATTCAATGCTAAATCAACTCAGATCTGGAACTTAAACAGAAGTAATAGCATATGAAAGATGGATCTATAATGTATAGTAACAACAGAAGAACTCAGATAGATCTAGCAGCATAGCTTTAAACTAAGATCAAATAACAATAGATCTATATGATGAACAAGTTTCAGATCATAGACAACAGCAACAGATCTATATATTCAGATCATAGACAACAGCAGCAGATCTATATATTCAGATCATAGAACAGCAGCAGATCTATATATTCAAATCTTAGAACAACTCATTAGATACAACAGTAGATCTAAGTAACACAGTGTTAAAGCTCTGCTTAAAATGATCCTAAACAAATCTCTAATAAGATCAGATCTAACACAAAGAAAACAAGAGCGAAACATACCTGGTACAACAACCTACCTCAGAAGAAGTCACAACAACCACAAAAGGTGTAGCTCCAGTTGTTATGCTCAGACAAAGGTTCAGTTCATGGATCTACAAAAGATCTTATATGCCAAAGGTTGAAGGAACTTTCAAGCCACCAAGCTTAAGGGCAAAATCACAGAAAAACAAAAACCCTTCCCAGCCAAAAACTTTACCAAAGAAACCCTCAGGACTGTAAGTAAACCCTTGATCAACAGTGGACAGTGTAGGAGCTTTTCCAAGTAGTAACCCCTTAAGAAGATGCAACCATGGAGTCTACAGCTCGGCACCTCCCAACAAGCAATCCTACAGCAGTATAGAATTCAGCACCCTCAGCAAACAATCTGAGGCAGCACCCTAAGCAAACAGTCCTAAAAGTGGCACGCTCAGCAAACGGTCCTACAGCAAGAATAGGACGCGGCACCACACAACAACCATAGGTCACGACTCCCCTCAGTAAACACACAACAATAAGCAATGGGACGACAACCTTCAAGGAGTCACTACAGCCACAATGGAACAGAACAGCAAAACCACTGACCAAGGCCGCAACTCACTACAGAACAACTACAAGACTTCTCCACAAAATAGGCCGCACCACACTACAGAACAACAACAGGAATATACAAGGACTGAGGCCGCGAGCTCAAAGTATCTCCACACTATCACAAAAGAGTGAGTATCTAATAGGAGTAGGAAGGGGGTCTTTAAATAGTAGATAGGGCAAGGTTAGGGCTAGGTTAGGGCTAGGTTAAGTTACATTAAAGAGTCACATGTTTAAATTAGAAATTTAAACATGTGACAATTAATTAATGTTTAACTTTAAAACATAACCCCTAAATAAATCAACAAAACCCAAAACAAATAACCAAAGGGGGGTTTGCATGGTGGCATTACGCATTCCTTCAATTCATATGGTGAACCTATTACTTTATCATCACTGCATATGGGACTTGTCCCTCTTGTGGTTATGTCCTTCCTCAGGGAATATCATGTACCATCAAGTACTTGATTTAGAATCAAGTAGCCCCAGGTCTTTTCCTGAGGTCTTATACACCAAGGTCAGAGACCAAGGATCGACCCATGCCCCAGGGATGGGCACCCTGGACCCAGTCCAGGGGCCCTAGATATATCTGGGGTCTTTAATATCTTGGTCCTAGACCAAGAAACCCAATGCCCCAGGCATGGGTACCCTGGACCCAGTCCAGGGGCCCTAGATATGTCTAGGGTCTTTATCAACTTGGTCCCAGACCAAGAAACCCTATGCCCCAGGCATGGGTACCCTGGACCCAGTCCAGGGG
>ML790306.1:319500-336695 GCA_009831015.1 Picea engelmannii | reverse complement strand
ATGCTGGCGATATCTATTGCCTTGCAAGTCGATTTGACGGGGATAAAATGTGCGGACTTGCTTAATTTATCCACCACTACCATGATGGCATCATTATGTTTGGTCGATGTTGGTAATCCGGTGATGAAGTCCATGGAAATGGTTTCCCACTTCCATTCCGGGATTGGTAGAGGTTGTAATAATCCTGTTGGGTGCCGGTGTTCTGCTTTAATCTGTTGGCATTCTAGGCACTTAGCTAAATAGTTAGCTATGTCTTTCTTTAACCCATGCCAATAGAATTGTTTCCTAGTGGTCGTGATCATCTTCTGATATCCCGGGTGACCAACATATGGTCTTTTATGCAGTTCATTCATTATGAACCTCTTCAAGTCCTCACAATCTGGAATATACAATCTATTTATGTAAGTTAGCAGACCTCCATCTATCATCTGGTAGCCATATTACTTTATTCCTGTGGGTTCTTTCTCCAGGTACAAGGTCACGGTCTGGAAGAATGTGTTTATTTCTTGTGCATTCCTGACTCTTTCCTTGACATTTGTCTTGTAGGTGCTCACCGCTGCCAGGTGAACTGTTTTCATACTTCTGCTATGGGCATCGACCACCTTATTTTCCTTCCCTTTAACATGTTTGATTTCAAAATCAAACTCGCTAAGGAGGGCCATCCACCTAGCTTGTCTGACATTGAGCTTTGGTTGGTCAAACAAATATCGCAATCCATAGTGGTCTGTCATAAGTACGAATTTCCTTCCCAGGAGGTAATGTCTCTACATTTTTAAGGTGTGCACTATGGCGGCTAGCTCTAGATCATGGGTCACATAGTTGACTTCGTGCTCATTCAATTTTCGGTATTCATAGCAGACTACACTTCCTCCTTGCATAAGGTCTCCTCTGAGCCCTTCCCTATAGGCATCTGTGCACACGAGGAAGTCGTTTTCGGGATCAACGATCTTCAACATGGGTGCATGGGTCAGAAGGTGTTTCAGGGATTGAAATATTTCTTCACATTCTTGTGTCCACTTGAATTTAGCTCCCTTCTTCTGGAGAGCAGTGATTGGACAACCAATCTTGGAGAATCCTTTTATAAATCTCCTATAGTATCCTGCTAAGCCCATGAAGAATCTGATATCTGAAACGTCCTTTGGGGTAGGCCATTCCATGATAGACCTGATCTTGTCAGGATCTACTGCTACTCCCTCTTCAGATATGACATGGCCCAAGTAATGTATTTGCTTCTAGAAAAAATCGCACTTGCTAAATTTGGCATAGAGCTGATGTTCTCTTAGTGCTTGAAGCACAAGTCTAAGATGTTCCTCATGTTCATCTCTATTCTTGGAGTAAATTAATATATCGTCAATAAAAACTAGTACAAATTTGTCTAGGAATTTGCTGAGCACATTGTTCATCATGCACATAAAAGTGGCAGGGGCATTGGTCAATCCAAATGGTACTACTACAAACTCATAGTGACCATATCTCGTCCTGAAGGCAGTTTTGTGGATGTCTTGACCCTTGATTCGGACTTGATGGTATCCAGATCTCAAGTCAATCTTTGAGAAGACGGAAGCACCTCCCAATTGATCGAACAGGTCATCGATCTGGGGTAAGGGGTACTTGTTCTTTATGGTTACCTTATTGAGTTGTCTATAATCTATGCACATTCGGAGGGTACCGTCTTTCTTTTTCACAAACAGG
Source organism: Picea engelmannii (assembly GCA_009831015.1). NCBI lineage: Eukaryota > Viridiplantae > Streptophyta > Pinopsida > Pinales > Pinaceae > Picea > Picea engelmannii. The sequence continues at coordinate 335,003 of ML790306.1, read as the reverse complement.
ACTGGTGCTCCCCATGGAGACACGCTGGGCCGGATATAGCCTTTGTCCATCATTTCTTTTAGTTGTAATTTAAGCTCAACTAGCTCGGGTGTGCTCATCCTGTAGGGTGTCCTAGACACTGGCACCGCTCCTGGTGCAAGTTCTATCGAGAAGTCAATGTCCCTTCTCGGAGGTAAACTCGATACCTCTTCTGGAAATACATCCCTATATTCTCTTAGTGTGGGGTGGTCTTCGAGGCTTGGTTTGTCATCTTCAACTGATTCCAACACCTGTATCACATATAGTGGACATCTCTTTCTGCAATACTTTCTCATTTGAAGGGTTGATATTCATCTCACCGAGACAGGTTTTTGGATCCCTTGAAAGGTTATCCTTTTTCCTTCTTCACTTACACATTCTAAGGTTTTATGGTAACAGTCCAGTCTGGCTTTATATGTGGCTAGCCAGTCCATACCAATCAATAGGTCATACGATCCTAGGGGTAATACATTAAGGGTTGCTTGGGTGGGGAATTCACTCATAGTGAATTGGCAAGATGGTATGACCTCCATTACCTTTCTTTTGGTGTTGGTGGCTAACTGTACCAACCATGGCTTGGCGTGTTTATGTGGTTGTAATTTACACTTATCAACAGCCTTAGGGGCTATATAACTCAAATTTGAATCAGAGTCAATTAGAATAGACACTAGATGGTTGGTGATCATACCTTCCATCTCCACCACTGAAGCTTGGTGGTCAGCTTGTTTATTATCCAAGGCTGCATAAATTTGCGGCACGCTCCTAGCCACGTCATTGACGGTGGCAGCGTCTTGAACATTGTAAATTCTCCAACTGTTCTGTTGTCGGTGTGGGCAGTCCCTCAGTAGATGTTCTTCTCCACAACCCCAACATTTCAAGGGTTCTTTCTTCAAGTTATCAATCTTTCCTGGGGTAGATCCAAAAGGTTTATTCCCGCTCTAGGAGGGGAAATTCTGCTGGTGTACACTTTGGGTTGGGAAGCTCATCCTTGAGTCCTTTTTATAGTTTTTAAATCTTGGGTATTTAAACCCCTTTTTCTGGAATCCCGAACTACTCTTCTGCTTCCAGCCTTCACGAGGTTCTATCCGATGCCCAAGTTATTCATAACAATATCTTTCCTTTCGGATAGTATCTTCTAGGGTCTTTGGCTCGTCGAACTCAATCCTGTTTTGATAGTCCTTAGGTAGTCCACTGATGAATCATTGCACCTTTGCCTTTTCTGCTTTTATATAGGGTACATACCTCAGCAATTCGAGGAATCTGCTAACATATTCCTTTATGGTGCGTTGCCCCAGCTTGAGTTCATAGAATTCTTTAGTCTTTTCGTCGAAATACTTTTCCGATAGATACTTCTTCCTGAAGTACTTCTCAAACCGTTCCCAAGATAGGTCTTCTTCGTGAATCCCTTTCACGTTCTTAAGGTCTTCCCACCAAATGGAAGCCTTCCCATTCAGGTTGAAAGTGGCTACTTGGGCCTTCAAATTTTTTGAGAAGTCATGGACTTTGAAATACTTCTTTAGTCCAAGCAGCCAGGCCTCCTCTTTCTCTCCCTTCTTTATTTCACCGTCGAAAGAGGGTGGTTTGGCCTTCTTGAATTCTTCAAGATTATGATTTTTGGAATGATTTCGCTTATTCTGTTTTCTTCGGGAATAAGAACTAGTTTTGCTACTAGAAGATCCCTCCAAGTCGCTAGTTTCCTTTCCAGAGGAATCATCTGACACTTGTTCCTTATCTCTGGGGTGAACCTTTCTCGAGATGCTCCTCCTAGTGTGGCCACTTAAAGGACCACGTTTCCTTATCCCAGGTGGGCTTCAACTTCTCTTTGTCTGTCGTTGGTCCATGTGACTGGTGTTAGGTCCATGCTATAATTGTCTTTGTATGTCAGATAAGCTCTGCAGCAAGACTACATTAATTTCCATTTGCTTCTCTTGCTCTTTTATCAACCTCTCGTTGTCAGCCTTGCAGCTTTGTAGTTCGACCATGAGGCTTTTCACAGTCTCAGCTAGATCTGGAGAGGTCTCTACCGCTCTCCTTTCATCAGACTCTTTGTCTCTATTGTGGGAGCCATCCCCCACTTCGTGGTGCATCACCATTCTATGCGTTTGCAGTTTCCCGCAGTTGATCGTCCGCTTGTTGTGCAAGAAAAACACTTGTTGTTAGTCAACGTTATATTCATTCACAATCAACACATAATTCATATTTTTCAAATGCATTCACACAATAGAAATTTTCATTCTTAACTTTGGATTTTGATAAGGGGGGTTAGGATAGAGAGCTACTCCTTTTTAAGAGTACTTCAGATGGAGTTCCTGCGCAACTCGTCCATGAGCCCAAGCAGGCCAAGTGTTGTAACCATGCTCTGATACCAATTTGTCACACACCCATTATGGCAACTAAGATTTTTCTCCTTTTTTCTCCCTTTTCTCGAGGGACAGAATCCTCGAATTTCTATGGGGCCTAGCGCAGGCCCTCCCTTCTCTTATGCTCCCCTATGTGATCGTTGGCTATGACCACAGGCCTTACCAAAAAGGTGCTTCTGGCTTTCACGATTCAGGAAATCGCGATGCAAGCGTTCCCCTGTTCTCTGTCTTTCGAAATGCCGAAACCCGAAAGGATCTAACAGGTCCTTAGCTCCTCCCTTGGGTCACTTTTCATATGACCAGTCCTATGACCTGGCACTGTTCCTCTAAATGCTTTCGGGGTTTCGTGATTCGGGAAATCACAATGGGCGCGTTCCTCCTTTCCCTTTAAAATCCCCTGAACCCGAAAGATCGGTATCATCTAGATCTATGGTCCAAATCGTCGACTTGATCAACGACCTGGATTAAATCCCGACACTCTACCTTTCGGGATTTCTGGCGAGGTCTTCACTCCTATTCCTCTGATGTCCAGAACCCCAGTGGCCTTAGATCTTCGCCACGCATCCCTACAAATGGGCGGTCCAGATTCTTTCGGGACTCCTCCTTCCAACCACAAGACCCTGTCTGGTGACCTAGGGATCATTCACAGAGCGCATCGGGGTTTCATGTACCGAGATTTCACGACTGGAAAAGACGAGGGGTCTTGCCCTTGCGTTTCTCGAGCGCCGAAACACCGAAACACCAAAAACTATTCACGTTAAACCATTTTGGGGTTTCGCATATCGGGATTTTGTGACTGGCGAATACAAGGGAACTTGCCCTTGGGTTTCCCGGGTGCCGAAATGCCGAAACACCAAAACCTATTCACGTTAAACCATTTCGGGGTTTCACATATCGGGATTTCGTGACTAGCGAATATAAGGGAACTTGCCCTCGGGTTTCTCGGGTGCCGAAACGTCGAAACACCAAAACCTATTCACGCTAAACTAATTCGGGGTTTCACATATTGGGATTTCACGATTGGCGAATACAAGGGAACTTGCCCTTGGGTTTCCCAGGTGACAAAATGCCGAAACACCAAAACCTATTCACGCTAAACCATTTTGGGGTTTCACATATCGGGATTTTGCGACTGACGAATACAAGGGAACTTGCCCTTGGGTTTCCTGAGTCCTGAAACGCCGAAACACCAAAACCTATTCACGCTAAACCATTTCGGAGTTTCACAGATTGGGATTTCGTGACTGGCGAATACAAGGGAGCTTGCCCTTGGGTTTCCCATGTGCCGAAATGCCAAAACACCAAAACCTATTCACGTTAAACCATTTCGGGGTTTCACATATCGGGATTTCGCAACTGGCGAATACAAGGGAACTTGCCCTTGGGTTTCCCGGGTGCCGAAACGCCGAAACACCAAAACCTGAGAGAACCACTCTCTCTTGTACAAGGTTTCTAGACTCATATCACATGATCCTTCAACGGGTTCTTGGGTAATTATCCCTAGGCTTGGTGACCAGACTGAAAAGCCTTCCTAAATCACCGAGCTATGAACTTCTGTGACAGGGGTGAAGTAAACTCGTGGGTTTACTAAAACGATAGTCTTTTCAAGGAACTCACTCCGGCTCTGGAATGCGAGGGAACTTCCCGGAAGGAGGTGCCTTTGGGGAAATCAAACCAGGGCATAGCGTGAGTCAAGTAAATGGGACAAATCTCTAAGGAACGAACTCAAAATCTGAACTTGTTCATTCTATATATAAACCGATTATGGTCATATAAGTATAAGCATGCATCAACTATTCTCGATCAAAACACCAGGCAAACACTTCTATACAGAAACTATTTATGAGTGTACAAACATGAGCATGCGTTCCAGGATATTCAATTCAAGATACAAGATATAAACACTTATCAGAAAACACCAGGTGCGACGCGACTGCTGAGAGGGATGCTTGTTTCCATCCAACCGTAGGCTCAGTGACTCCAAACAGATTTACCACTAGCCACCCCTGAGCTAGACCACGATGCTTGAGGTTCAATTTTCTACTTCTGACTCAACGGAAGTCAAGGATGAAGGTTACTCTCCTTCTCCTCTGTTCAGAACTCCCTGTGTTTTCGAAGTTTCTCCAGTTCTTCCCCGTGATCCCTATCACGCACGTTCTCCTCTCTTCTCTCCCCCCTTACTACACTTCCTCTCTTGCCTTTTCTCTGCAAGATTGCATGTGGCACAAATTTCCCTGCCCGTGGTCAGGTCTGGGAGCTGTTACGGATGGGCGGATCACCCCCATCCCCTCATTAACTCTTGAGGAGCTTCCCCACCTACCAATCTGACAGGAAATCCATTCCGGGGTCAGAGAGTTGCTTTGGTCTTTGAGCAAGTAAAACCAGTACGGTACTGGCTCGGTGGAAGTTAACGCAACCATTCCAGGTCCCTTCCACCACCTCTCATTAGCCATCGTGGTCTCTTTTAGCACATCCCCCTCCCAGCAGTCATGCAACACATAATCATAACATAATTTACATTCATCGACCTTCTATACAAAGGTCCGTCAAATCAAACATTCACATCTTTTGTGTTTTCCATAGTTCTTGGCCAATATAGTTATTTTTATAGACTGGGGGAAACAGGGTGTTACACACACACACACACATATATATATTTATATTTTTCTTGTCTGATGGATGACATTTTTACAAATGTATTTACATGTGTATGTGTGTGCTTTTATTTTTATATGTGAGCAACTTTCCAATCTAAAACTTGATTAGCTAGAGTCTTGCGAACAGTGGAGCGCAACCTCACTGTGCTCACTCGTGTTGTTCCTATGGCTGATATCGAAGATCTCCCCCTGACTATGAAACCACATGTAGTAGGGGTGCCTCAGTGATCTAGAATGGATCCCAGAGCCAAGATGGGGTCCAGGAAGTCCTAAAAATAAAATTGCTCTGAATCTCTTCAAAATGGACGTGTGCATAGGCCTCGTCGATACGAATCCAACTCAACTTGAATGGGATCAAACAGACGTCGTATGACCAAGATATAACGGTCTGTTTGTTTCGTCAAACATGCAAAAAAAAGATGCTCACTGTACAGTCCATATAGTGTTGACGTGGCAACTTACTATACAGGTCGTACAACTGACGTGGAAGGGTGCATTTGTGCTGACGTGGACAGGTACAGGTGGACTAGTCAGAGTGTGATACGTGTCACCATTGTAATGGTGACATGTGGCACGGGTTGATGTGGCAGGGCCGTACAACCATACAACACGTGGCAGGTACAGTGGCATGTGACAGGGTAGACACCTGGGAAGACATGTGAACAAATCGATGTTGGACACGTGGCATACAAGTGGACGAATAACGTGGTGCCATGTGGCCCAGTCATGGGCTACCACGTGGCACCCATCCATTGGTTAGCAGTTTTTTTTTAAAGTTTGTTGAGGGTCTGTGGGGGTCGAACCCATGACCTTTATGGGCGGGCAAGACTTCGCATAGGCCGAGATACCAGCCCAACTACCTAGTTGTTCTTAACACCATATGACTCCACTTGTATTTAAAGTTATGTGAAAGTTCATTCAGTGGAGAATAGGGTTGGGGTTAGTCCCCAACCCTCGGCGGACGCTCCATGGAACCTCACCACGAGACCCTACCAAATGTATATTCGCGTGCGAAGTTTTTATGGCAATAGCCCTCGGTTTTCGGTGTTCCACCATATGACTACTCTATATACGGATGGCATGGATGTATGGTTAGCCCTGGTCGGTTGGGCTAGCCCGTCGACCAAGGGCGTAACCAGAGCCTTAAGACCTGGGGGTCTAGCTATTATATTCGTGCTTGGAGGCTAGAACCAGGCCACATGGCCATCGATGCGACCGAGGGTCGAGACCATAGGGGGATAAGGACCAGCTTTAGGTCACATGGAGCGCACCAGGTGATCAGGAGCACATGAAAAAGGGATTGCGCCCTATATTTTGCAAATAGTGGGTTTTCAACATTTTATTATGGGTTTTTATTGAATTTTGGCTTGATATTGGGATATTTTGGCCATTTTTGGAGGATGTTGGGCCCTTTTTTAGGCCAGATCTTGGGGGGAAGTTGGGATTTTATTGCCAACTTCAGGCCTATATAAACCATAGGCCCTTGAATCCATGAGGGGAGATTTAGAATAGGAAAATGTTGTTGAATTATTAAGGCAAAGCCATTTTTATACAGAGAAGCTATTGAGGAGCGCACCTTTGCGGGCCATTTCTCGGAGCTTCGTTCATCTGTTTTCAGTGCCGTCAGTTTTGATGGGTTCTTGAGATCTAGAAGAACACAAATAGCTCATTCTGAGACAAGGCCCGGAGATGTAGGCGAGATTGCCGAACTCTGTTATCACTTTGGTGTTTATGGTTTGTTGTTATTCATGCTTATTTCCAGATCTGTATATTTCTTAATGGTTTTTATGTTTCCTCTTACATTCTTCCTCTTTCATCAGTTTCCTAAATGGTAAAATAACTCATGCAAAATAACTCAACCATTGTCATTTAAAATATCTTTTCGGATCACTCGGACTTACGTCTAGTTGTTCCGACGTTTGTCGAACGTCGTTGTACACTATAGCGGGACTAATAGGACTCATCCTTAGATATCATTCGACCATTGATGTGCCGAGGGAACTTGTTGTATTATATGTATTTTTTGAGGGCATAAGCCCAATGATGTAGACTGATGATTTTTTAGGCTTTCATGCCCACCTATGTAGTCATGACACTATTTTTTGGACACACACACACACACACATATATTTACATCTTTCTTGTCTTATGGATGACATTTTTACAAATGTATTTACATGTGTATGTGTGTGCTTTTGTTTTTATATGTGAGCAAATTTCTAATCTAAAACTTGATTAGCTAGAGTATCTATTAGATTATTAAATCTCTTAGGAACATGGATATACGTAATGTAATCGAAAGATCGTTCTAAGAGACGTACCCTAAGGAATCATCAGTGCAGAGTGGGATCATAAACACGGTAAACCCCATTTAACTGGACACAACCTACTGAGCATCTAGGTAGACCTAGAGGCGAGAAATGCCATGTGACAAAGCATCATGAAGCATTTCTATCATTGCGCTATATTCATAAACATTGTTTGTAGTGTCTCCTAGACAAACACCTCCGGAAGATAACAACTGGCCTCCAGGTGTGAAAATCACCCAAGATGTGGAAGCAAGCCTCCGAGTGTGTCGGCTAGCGTCGTTCGTGAACCCAAAATAAACCTCTGATTCAATTGACATCTACCACAGTGAAAAATAAGACATAAATAACTACACATCCACAAAACAAAAAAGAAAAAAAATGTATAAGAGGGTATACATATATACAAGAAGTCACCCAGGTGACCAACCTGAGAGTAGTACTTCTTAAGGTAGAGCCCATTTCTAGGCTCCGCCAAGGAATTTCCCTCAAAATCGACCAGACGATAAGCACCCTTCTCTAAGACCTCTTTCACAATGAACGATCCGATCCACATGGCTTTGAACTTGCTTGCCTCCAGGGGATCTTTGTCTTGATCATAGACCAAGACAAGATCGCCTTCAGAAAAATTTCAAGGACGAACGAATTGATCGTACTAACACTTGACTCATTGCTTATGAGCCTCATTGGATAAGGATGCATCACAGCGCTGCTCATCGAGCTGCTCGAGATATAGAAGGAGTTCCTTAAGCGGTGAAGTGTCTGGAAGTAATTCCACTGCCAAATTTAAAGAAGGAATCTGACACTCAATAGGTAAGACTGCTTCCAGCCCGTATATGAGTTGAAAAGGTGAAAACCCAGTGGCAGTATTCATAGACGTTCGGTAGGCCCACAACGCTGGATATAAAAACAAATGCCAATTTTACTTGGCAGAACTGATCGTCCGCTAAAGAATGGTCTTGAGAGACTTATTCACATCTTCAACCTGACCATTTGCTTGTGGGTAATAAGGTGACGAATTTTCCTGTTTGAACTCGAGCTTTGATGTTAATTCAGTCATCATTTTTTTTTGGAAGTGACTGCCATGGTTAGTGACAATCTCCTTCGGGATACCGAACCTTTCTACTATCTGATTAAATATGAAAATAGCCGCAATTTCTCCATCATTGCTAAATGTTGGCATAGCTTCGACCCACCTTGTGAAGTAATCTACTGCTACGATGATATAACGATTCCCCCTCGCTGAGGCCAGGTGAAATGTAGTAAATTCAATCCCCCACTTAGTGAAAGGACCAACAACAATGCTTGGAAACATAGGAGCATGATGTGCCCACATCTTCCAACAGAAGATCTGGCACGGGTGGCACTTTTTGACCACCTCTACACAATCTTTGATTGACGATGGCCAGAAGTAACCTGCACATAGAATCTTTTGGGTTGTTGTCAACCCAGAAAAATGACCGCCACATGCTCCGGTGTAACAATCGTTCAAAAGGATCTCTTCTTCTCTATGGGTAAGGCATCGCCGAAGAATGCAATCTACTCCTCGACGATACAACATTTCATCGAGGATAAGATAGTTTTGTGCTTGATGTCGAATTCGTTGACGCTCATCGAGGGAAGCAGAAGTAGGGATCTTCAAAGTCTGGAGATACACAAGTATATCTCCATACCAGGGGTTTGAAGATGCAATTAGAAAAAGATCTCCATTGATAGGTTATTCTTCGGCCATGATATCACTAGATTTGACCAGAAGTTCCAATATGAGTTCGACAAAAACCAATGACTTTTTGGATTTCGTAGAAACAAAATCCAAGTCAAATTCATGTAAGATGACTATCCATATACTAATATTTTCGCCAATGACCCGTCTTTTTAACACATATTGGAAGGGGTTGACGACGACGATGACAGTGGTCTTGCGAAACAAAATGTAGTGACAGAACCGTTGGAAAGCATGGATATCCGCCAAATCAAGTTTCTCAACATGAGATTAGTTGAGTTCCAGTCCAATCAGGTCTTAGCTAAGGTAATATATAACGTTCTCTTCAAGTATATCATCTTCCTGAACCAAGACCATGCCGATGGTCGACTCTGCAATAACCAAATACAACAAGAAATCTTTGTTATAATCAAGAGGTCGAAGCAGAGGGGCAGACATTAGGGCACGTTTCAATGCTTCAAAGGAGTGCTGAGCAGCTTCATCCCAACAAAATGGGACCCCTTTCTTCAAAAGATGCATAAACCCTTTAGTGATCTCGGCGTAATTCATGACAAAATGCCAAAGAAAATTTGTTTTCCCCTATAAGTTGCAGCTGAGGTATCGTGCACGGGGGAGGAAATTGAACTATTTCTTCAACCTTGAGAGGATCGACCATGATCCCTGTTTTTGATACAATAAAACCTAAAAGATAACCTAACATCATGCAAAAACTGCACTTGTTAGGATTCAAGTGAATCCGATAATAGCAACATATCTCAAAGATTAGTCGTAGATGGGCGGGATGATCAGATCTCTTGCGAGAACGTGATGAGAGATCATCAATGTACGCCTCGACTATGTGTTTGAGGTCATGAAAATAAATCGACATGGCCCACTGAAAGGTGGCTCCAACATTCTTTAGGCCAAAATGCATCTTACGATATGCGAAGGTACACCAAGGACAAATAAAAGTTGTTTTATGTTGGTCCTCGGGTTTGATTTGAATCTGATTGTATCCCAAAAAACCGTCCATGAACGAAAAGACCTCGCAACCCGCACATTCATCGACAATCTGATCGATAAACATGGTAGATAAATTGTCTTTTGGGCAAGCCTTATTCAAATCACGAAAGTCCATACAAATGTGAATCGTGCCCAGTTTCTTGTTAACCGAAATCGGGTTTGACACCCATTCTGTCAATTGTATAGGGTAGATAAAACTGACTTTGAGAAGTTTTTCTACTTCTGCCTTGATTGCTACTGCTTTTCGAGGATTAACCGGACGAATCTTCTGTCAGACCGGTTTGGCATCAGGATAAGTCGTGATTTCATGCTCGACAATTCGTGGGTTGATGCCTAGAATTTCCTCGTAAGACCAGGAAAAAACATCACATAAATATTTGAATAACTCGATCTAAGTTTGAATCTCTTCGGGGGAGCAATCCTCTCTAACGAAAACATTCTCCATGACGCTAGGGTTTTTGGAGATGTCGATTGGAATCATTGTAGAAATGCTTGCCATGTTACCTTCGACATAAAATCTGTGCATAGCCAGAGGATTGATAGGACAAGGATTATCTCTATTCATGGTCAAAACAAATTCTCCTGCCTCTATTCTCCTAAGCTCGTGAAGGAAGTAAGATCTATGATGTATATCATCCCAAGGTCTATCGGGACCATTCATAGCCTCGAGAATCACCTCGTCAAACGTAAAGACCATGTCTAAAGGATATTGAGTGGAAAGAGAATCCTAAGCCCAAATAGGATCGAGAACTGGATCAAACTCCTATGAGAGAACCAAATCGGGGTTGGCCAAAGTCTGTTGGACAATGTTTTACACAATCTCAGCCACTGATAAGGGCATGGCCATGCCATGATTCCCTATCCCTTCCATCGAGGCCGATGGGGAAGGTAAAATCCACATATCATTAAAGTAACTTATTCTAAACGACGATACTTGCAAAATTGCATCCCTCGACTGGTCGAGAACAACTGATATAAGACTTATATCATAGAAGGTGGCGGGTAATCAAAGGTTCCCATCAATGATGGAAACAAATCGACACCTAATTTGACAGTGCTAGCCTGCGGATTATCAATCCTCGGGACCATGGAAGCCCTCGATGAAGGGTTAGGATGAGAGAAGGACAACTAGTCAATGGTCATAATCCGTCCCTCATGCGGAAAACATAAGACCTGAAAAACCGTAGCAACCACTGCATGCATCGCATAAGTCCAACTTCTTCCTAACAACATGTTGTAGTTGAGAGGCACATCAACCACTTCAACTTCGACACACACAGTTTTACCTCCCAATTGCATGGGCAAGGAAGGAATTATTATGTGTGGTCTAAACGATCGACCGTCAAAATCTGTAAGCAACATAGGCGACGGAGACAACTCAGGTTGGCTAATGGCCTTCCAACATGCCAGTGACATTACAAAATTCGAGGCACCCTCATCAACCACTGTACGAAAAATGTTCCGCATAAAATATTTTGTGGTCTAAGACACTACTATCTAAAAGGGAACGTGGTGAGGAAGACGAGGCTTTAAGTCAGTTGGACCGAAAACGATCGCTCCTTGGTTACTGGCCTTTGCCACTCCCAAGGTGGACAACAGAGATTTTCTCTTTGAGGGGAAACTCTAGAGGACTTCCAGAGTGGACATCGCGCAAGGGGTCTGTGCTAGATCTTCCAAAATGGAGTAGTTCTATGTGACCATCATGTTTGAATTATGAGAAGCCTTCTTAAACACACCTTTAGGGATGTGAGTCATTGTTTCACCCATTACTTTCTGAATTTGGAGAGGATTCAATGGGTTAAGGGCTTCCTTTCCCTTCTCGACAAATTCTGGCATTCTCTAGTCTCGGGTCCTGGTCAATAAACAAGCTTCAAAATTCATCATGTAAATATTCACGACCGGGTTGTTATTGGTAGGCGCGGGAGGTCCCTAAATGCCCCCTGCCGCGCTCATAGATGTGGAAGCCTGAGCCATATTTTTCCCTTGTGGAAAAGGGTTCGACAACACAACAGGTTGTTGTTATGCTAATAGTTTTTTGGCTTCTGCAAGCCAAGGGCACAGGTGGGTCGGGTGGTATTCCGTGCAGAGATTACACGGATACTTTGACTTCTTCTTCTCTGTTTTCCCCCTTCCAGAATTATTGGTAGCCTTTTTATCCCCTTTACGCTTATTATTTCGTTGTTTCTTCTTTCCCTTGGTCTGTTCGTTGGCCTTGGGATTTGTCGAATACACACTGTGTACATTCGATGTCTGGGTAGGGGGAACAACTGAACTCGAAGTCTGATTGGCCACAATCTGTTGTATCAACAATTTTTGCAATTGATTCAACAACAGGTCCATGGACTGGCTTTGTGATGATCCCACAATGTCATCAGCATGGGGCCCAGCCTTTTGCTTGGCCTTATCGAGAGTAGACCGTGACGCATTTGGCAAGATCTCGTAGAGAATGCCATACTGAGAGTAGATCAATTCAAGCTGTTGGGCTCTCATAATCACCTCCTCTTCTGAAAACACTCTGGAAGTCTCTATGTCTTTGGATACGTAGGGCACCAAAGAATTCAAGAACCACTCAAGCAAGAAATAAGGAGGGACCTTGACCTTAATTAAGATATTTCTACACCGCCGTTCTCGGATATGATTAGAGATGTGGTCGGACTTGGTTTTCTCAAAGTTGTTCAGCAATTCGGTGTCAGCATCATATCTCACACGTAACTGGAAATGGTTCAAAAATACCATTGCCAAGTCGTTGAAGTAAGAGTACCTCAAGCCATCGAGCTCAATATATCACTTCAAAACACCCCCTATAAGAGTGCATTGAAAAAGGCGCAACTGAACAGAGTCATCCTTCAGTGAGTTTGACGAGCACCACAAATGAAAGGTCATCACATAATCACCTGGATCTTCGACATGCTTGCCCTCAAATTTTGGGATATCCGAAGGCAACTTAGTCGACTTGGGGGGACAACGCGGATCGTGACAAATCAGGGCATTCAATAATCTTGACAAGTTTGGAAAATGTAGAGTTGCCAGAAATGGTAGTTTTGATTGTGAATTATTTACAGGAAAAGAGGGCCCTGGATTTTGACTGGCACTGGGTTTCCAGGAAAAGTTGGACTACTTGCTAGGGTTTTGGTAGAAACCGTGGCCTTGACCAGCATAGGGAAACTGCGTCTATTGGGGTGTCATTGGTTAAGTCCCGAAATTGGACAACATGGCTTGTGCAAGGATTGCTCCCTGCATTGTGTTCTAAGGACCTTGCAAGGGGATGCCCCCAACCGATCCGACAGGCATGGGTACTGAGCCTTGCCCGGGGCTCCGTTGAATATGGAAGGGGTTACCCCGACCGACATCCTTTGCGAGGGAAATGATCCCTTCCAAGGATTCCAAAGACCCTATGTCGATTAAACTCCAATCATTGCTCCCTTTGAAGGAATAGTACCTTGCACTGGGTTTTGTTGACCAAAGATGGGGTTTCCCCCAGTCAAGAAAGTGACCAAAGAGAAAGCATTGTTCCAAAACACATAGAACAAAGAGAACGACATAGCTCCCATCGACGTTGTATAAGATGAAGGTCCTAAAATTCCTCCACCAAATAAGCTATAATTAAAATTCGGCCCGATCGACTGCTAAAAATCACCGCTGAGTGAAGGGGACAGAGGAGGTATATGACCCCCACCATAAGGGATAGAATTAAAATGGGTAGTAGTGCCCACGGTTGACCCTTGCATAGGAGCGTTTGAGCTCCTTGCCCCCGGACCCATGGTCTGTAAGGTAGAATAAGTAAGAACCGAGTTTGTATCAAATTTGAGCATCCCATATGAGAAGGGAGGGCCCGTCGCACTCTTAGTAAACAGAACAATGGTCGAAGAAAATAAAGGTATCAGATCGTTTCCAAAAGTTGAGGGAGTCGAGACAATTGTATTCATGACTGGAGAAGGTGGGAGAGGAGGTAGGATTCCCCCTACAATAGTAGCCATAACGAGAGTATGAGGACTCCGGGATGAAGTAGTAGCATTCGCTTCCATTGTCACTCGTAGAACTAGCTGTCGCTCATAAGATGTCACCTCGGGAGGGACAATCTAAATCAAGATCGATGTTGATAAGTTGGTAATCGGAGGATTGGCTGGCTTGAAACCTTCGGTTTCAAGGTTAGAGATGGTGGGTTCCTTCGGAGCTGGAAAGTCTCCTCGCGGAGCAGGCTCGGGCATAGTTTCCTACGATCCGGTTGCTTCGAACGACCCTTCTTGATCAAGTCTTCGCCTTAACAGTGGTGGAGGTGGCTCCAAAGTAACTGGCAACAGACCCTAAAGCCTTCGTGGTCGACGAAGCTGTTGATATTCCACTTTGTGAAATGATCAAATGACACAGTAAGGCTTGACTAGCATAGAACACAAAGCACGAACTAAATTTTTTTCTTAAAGATAAATCAAGCAATCGACTAACTAGTGGGAAGGATGGTTACACCAATCGACACTAGAGAAACTAACCGGTGCAAGTGCAACTTGAACATGGAAGCACCCTCTGGGTATACTCTGCGAAGCACGATTTGATGTCTTCCCTAAGTACCGTGATATACCCCCGCTGTCACCTGTGTAAGTTCGTAAAATATGGGCAACTAGGTTTCCAACTCGTTGTCAGTTACCAGGCGGGTACAGTCGAAAATCGGGCAGATCGTAATGAGCAGGATAACAAGTCGGAATCCCTTCAAGGGTATCGAAAAAAATGGTCCAAAAGACAACTGAGGATCTCGAACATATTTGATGTCCACCAAGCTCCGTAGGAAAATGCGATCGGTATTGTTCCCAAGAAATACACTCAATATACAATCCCCACTACATTCAATCAATCTTTGGAGGGGTTATCTCCTCGTCCTTTCCTCACTCGGCCTCGTTTTTATCTTTTGTGTTAGAGGGGGGTCCCAGCTAACTCTTACGACAATAGACTTAAAGCACTCCCTAACTCAGACTCCAATGTTTGTTTTAAAGTGGTCTTGAAGAGTTTCCTCTTCACACCTAATTCAAGGCCCTAAAACCCTAAACTAGTCTGTGAGCCCTACAAACAAAAAAGTCTAATGTATTTTAGATTAAGTGTTAATTTTAAGGCTTGATTTACTCGAAAAGCACGGTAGTGAAACTGATGGTGTTATGAAGAGACGAATAAGGAAGAGAACTTTAAAGAACTTGAAAGAAAAGGATACTTCGAAATTAAAAGCAAAGCTTGTAAACCACTCTTTGTAAATTCAACTTTTCTATTTGATATTTCAAGATCTTGTAAATGAAGAAATCCTAAAACTTGTTTTCGTTTGACTACAAACTACTTATATTTCAGGAAATCGAAAAGAACTTGGAAATGAAGACTCTTTTTTCTTTTGCAAATAACAACCTTGACTACTTTACCAAACTAAATGCAAGAAAATAAATTCTTCATTTTTTTTTTT
>ML790306.1:283492-319495 GCA_009831015.1 Picea engelmannii | reverse complement strand
GAAAAAACTGAAGTAATTTTTTTTTTTTTTTTTAAAGAAAGAAACATGAATAAAGAGAAAACTAAAAACAAGACTGATAAAGACCCTAAACCTACAGCGGATCATAGGGATTCAACCAAGAAACCAAAAGGCAGATCTAAGATTTGACAACTCGCTTTAAACCTTTTAGGGAAAACACAAGAAGACTAAGGAAACAAATAAACCATATATTATACCCAAGTTATGGCCACAGACAGAGACTTTGACTGATTCAAGAAAGTCCTGAGAAGTTTGAACTTCTATTCAGGAAAGAGATAAACTCTCTTTATTAAAAAATACTTTCATGAAACAGAGACGTAGGTTTTTGCATCAGCAGCCTGCATATGTACGTGGGTTGTTTATTGTGCAGAGCGCGTATGTACGTAGGCTGCCCCAAAATAGGGTGCATACACTTATGATACTTTACAAAAATAAAAATACAAGGCAGACTTATAGGGAAGGGAAGGTTGGTATGCACCTTGCAGGTGACCAGAAACCCTAAAAATACTCAGCAAACTTGATTGAAACTCGAAAGGAAAAAAAAAACCAATCAATCAACCCAAAAACCTCCCTAAAAACTCTAGAGATGTCCCCAGTATGGTCACCAGTTCTGCTAGAGGGAAAATCCCCCTATAACTATACCAGGGTTTAAGATATAGACAGAACGAATGACCATCTAAAAGTCAACCTAGTTTCTACACTACCCCAAACATACCAAAATAAATGAACAAAAAGCAATAGAAGAGAAGATCAGTAACTGCACATTTTATCCCATGTCTAGTAATGATCTCTTCAAGCTCCGTAGCTCCAAAGACTGCAAGTCTCTTCCCAAGGCTGACCTGCATCCAAGACTAGGCAAACAAGGGCTACACGCATGTTATTTCTATTCATAAATTATGATTAGATATCAAATGCTATGTATAAATAAAAGAAAATACACAAAACATCATCATTTGGGACAGGGAAAAGAGATTCTTTTATTCATCAAATAAAGACTGAAACTTACAATCTGTGTCGACCATCGTTCCATGAACCTGGTCTGGGTTCCTCTTTACAATGCTCCAAGTTCACCTTCAATAAGCCACTTCTCAAAATATACTAATCACCTCAAGAAAAGGGAATGGATTGGATGGAAGAAAAAGGGTTGAAAAGGGAGTGTTGAGGCAGTAAGTCAAAAAAGGTAGCAAATGCTTGGGCAAGGAAGGGAAGTGAAATTGGGCAAAGTTTCAATGTTCTTATGCTTAGTTCTGAAATGAGACCCCAAAACCTCATTTTATATGACAAAAGGATGGTTATTTGGTTGGGGGATGATCTATAGTAGGTGAATTAGTTGGGAAACCTCGAATAGCCTGTTAATTCCACCGATTTCCTTACAAATTTTTAATATTTGGAACTTTTCGAGGTATACGCGGGCTGTGTATTGTGCAACAAGCGTATGTACATGGACTGTCTAGCATGCAACAAGTGTATGTACACGGGCTATAGTGGTGTAGGGTGCATACATGCTCTAAAAAATGGTTTTTTAAGTAGAGCTTCTCAACAGTGATTTGGAAAATTAAGCAAGTAAGAGGGCCAATGCCATGTATGCATGAGTACATCATTTTAGGGCTATAACACCGAAATTAAAACTAATCCTAAGAAAATCATGCTAAAATAATGTAGGCTGAAACCAAGTGGGATGTTATAAAACTATATGTAAAGGTTAGTGCAGTCATAAAGTATCATTCATTGTGCATTCATCCAAGTATCACAACCTTCTTCCTGAGAGATAAACAATTTCCCACATTTTCCCCATCAACAAGGGAAATAGTGTCATTGATTGTTATGAGGTTTGGATCTTTGGACACAATGTATTTTTCCTGAAATCAGAGTCAATCACATTAAGAAAACAATACCATAAGACTTCAATCCCATTTATCTTCTAAAGATATCGATCCGACAACAAACATTAGTCATAAAAATCTGATTGAAAACTTATCAACATTGCACCCCAAGGCATGTGTTTCCTCTGATTATTAATGAAAATGATGTGAAACATTGTATGATAATCTTAATCCTTGTGAGAAACAAGAGGAAATCATCATGAAAAGATAGAAATCAAGACACTTTAGAAAGATGCAAAATGACCTCAAGTTACAATCTGGATGGATTGAATTCCCCAACACAAATGAAAAATATAATTAGAAATCGAAATTGAATGAAGTATTTTGGATTAGATTTTCAATAAGTGGTAAAATTGGCATGATGAGAAAATCCATGAAACTAATATCTTCAATCTCCCAAGAGTGTTCCAAGTAGAGAAACTATAAATTTCACTTCGTTGGGCTTTGAATATGAAGAAAATGAAGTGGAAAAGAAAAGTGTGTAGCGTATCTCTCTACTACATGATTTTTCGTTAAAAATAACGAGACATGTAATCTGGAAAACAAAAAAATAGCAAGCTCATGAGTAAGAGGGATCAAAATAGAAGAAGTATCGACATGACCCAAACAATGTTTTCTTTTATAAATACGAATAAAATGATTTTTTGGGTTCAAGGAGTGTTGAAGAGTGTCGGCCCAATAGATTGACAAGTTACAACCCACAAAGAAATGACATCTTGAAAAATCATTCTCATGGCTAAAAAATTAAATGATGAAGATTCGAAATTGGAATCTTAGAAGTTGCATTGACATATTTCATCAAGACACTTGCAACTCCTAAGCATTTGAATGGATGTAACATGAGATAATTGTATAGTTCTCAACCATGATAAAAATAAGGTTTCTCAAGAATGTAACCTTAATGAGTGAACCAAAATCAACAATCCTAAATGATGAAAATATATTGTTGAAGAAAATGTCAGGTCTGAAAATCCATTGAATGGGTAGTGGTGAGATCGATTCTTTGGTCATTCAGTGTATTGGGGAATAAAAAGATTGGTTCCCAAGTAATTTTCTGAAAAATATATCAACAAAATATTTAAACAACCATGTTGTCCAGAATTGTCAAAACATGCATCTAGATAGTGTGAATGACTATCTCTTGTTGTTGCGAATGAGGGGAAACATGGGTGAAGAGAGACAATAGATAATAGATGGAAATCATTCTTGAAAACTAACTAAACAGAGCATAAGACATGTGCATCCAGTGCCCAGAAATTAAAACCAAAGGTGCTAACAAAAAACAACTCAAACGAAATAAAAATCAGCTAAGCTCGCTATGATAAAAAATTCTATGCAGAAAATTCATGTCGGTTAAAAGTAGTTAAAGAACGGAGTCAATGGGAAAGAAACATTTTTGAAAACTCCAAAACTAAGGAAAAATAATATTCTAAAAAAATTACAAGTAGTTGGAGTGGCTTGGATTAAAAAAATTACAAGGAGTTGGAGTGGTTTGGATTAAAAAAATTACAAGGAGTTGGAGTGGCTTGGATTTTAGATGGGCAAATTTTAGTCACTCAAATTTTTCATTTACTACGTGTGTGAAAACAAGTTCAAAACTCATAAGAATCTCAATCAAGAAAAATCTTCTGGTTAGAATCATATTCATATGATGATTGAATATCTTTGAGTGCTCATTTTCATTCCATCAGGAAATAAATAGTATCTTCATTTTAAAATATACCACTTGTAAGATGAAAATATGCTTGGACAAGATTTGACGTGATGATCATGCATGAATTCGGTGATCTAAAAATTACCCAGTACATAGAAAAATTTGAGATTGAGATGAAGTAAATTTTCCCCATATCAAATTAAATTGAAAAATCCAATCAAGAGAAAATGAATGTGCAATCCTTCTATTTCTTTCCATCTCGAATGAGAATTACATGTAATTTTCAGCCAACAGTAATGAAAAGGGAATGCAAACATAAAACAATTAAACTAAAAATCAAAGCTAAACTATGTGCAAGGAAAATACACTTATCCTATTCTATGTTACTCCTAATCTACGCTACAATGGATAAAAAAAAACTATGTAAAACCATAATGCCAATGTAGCCATCCAAGTAATCCCAAGCCTGCAAACATATGTTCAAGATAAAAGATGAGTAACGACACTTGGAATAAAAATAGATTAAAAGTAGGAAGAATTAAAACATCAAAAACTCTATTCACCATACTAAAATTGGCGTAGTGACAATTCATGGGAAATCAATCCAAGTAAAATCTCTCCAACCATGACTCGGTTCTATCATAAAATCTTGCACTTATATCATAGAATTTATGGAGGGAGTTCAATGGAAAGTACCATACCAAATGAGAATCATGCATAGAATTCGTGTGAAGTGTGCTTGGTGAGAGAATATTCATGCTTATAAAGTTGTTCATCCCTGAAGACAAGCCAAAAGAATGAGGACCTGACATAACCATCAGTGTAAACCGAAGTGCCTCATCATCTTGGCAAGCCTCGCTGCACTTATGCTTCAATTAAGTGGGATCAAATGATATATGTGGGCTAGTACCCACCATGGTATAAGAGATAATTTCAAAATAATGGTGAGATACACTAGTATCAACAGTATGAAGTAAAGAGATACTTAGAAAAGAAGATTCTCTATTGATCAAAATTGAAGATGGAGAAAAATGAGAAGAGATTGTCTTATACATATTTGTTATATCACTTCCATCATCCCATAAAAAAGGTTGATAAGGCATCGAATTAGTAAGTTCATGGGACGAGGCCTTATCCTTTGTATCTTCCATATTCCTATCACCACCATCAAGTACTTCAAAAGGGGTCATCTCCATTGATTTTATTTGAATCGGATGGTGGGTGGTTTTCTACAAAGTCAAACCATTAAAAAGATCATGATACAAATAATAGTAAGTGGAAGAATTAAGAGAATTAAAATCTTCTCTAGAACAAGAAATTTTTTCAGAAAGTGGCTCCGTGTATGGTATTTCCCCCTCTTTAAAAACATCATTGGATGATTGTGATTCGATGGGTTGCATACTAGGAATGGTTTCAGAACCAACACATTCTTCCTCAAGATGATTTTCCTCATCCAAGCAAAAGGTAGATTGTTGTGATAAAAGAGGTATGTCTTGTATGTTGATTTATTTTCCTGAAGTGAAAATATCAACATGGTTGTCTTGCTCCTGCACAACACGAGGATCTGAAAAATCTTCCAAAGCATATTCACAGTTAGAAGAGGGGAGGAAATGAAAAAAATTATCAGAACAAGAAGTCTTAATAAATGATCCATCAACAATAGGAAAACATTCTTGCTCTATGTCAGTTATATCAGGAGAATTTGTAATGGTAGAATGCTTCAAATCAAGAGGAATTGATTTCAGATTATCCAAGGGCGAGGAAGAATTCATTTCATGAGTGTCCAAAGTTTCTTCATTGACAAAGTGATCATCATTTAAAGTTCACTCCATAGCTTTCTCTTTCATTCCTTGTGATGAAAAAGATGAGAGAGGATAATGAGAACCTGACATAACCATCAATATGACCCAAAGTGTCCCATTGTCAACAGGAAAATCCTCCTCTTGGTCAACTACAGAAAAATATGAACTTGAATTTACACAAGAGGCTTCTTTTTCTTCACAAGGAAATAAAGTGGGAATGGAGTGGTGAGAGGATACATATCTCTCTTCCGAAAAATAATTTTCTATCTGATCTATATCCCCTACATTAAAGAAAGATCCAAACATATGAAGTCCATCTAAACCATTAGTATTTTCAACACTTTTATTTAAATCCAAATCAACATGTAAAGGAACATTAAAACATGATTCATGTTATTCATTTGGTGACTCATATTTTTCCTTGGTAAGAGAGACTAAATAGGAAATCAAATAATTGTTAGAAGTTCTATGATCCAAAGGAAATATACAACAAAGATGAGTAAATCTGATAAAAAAATTTCAATGGATTCATCTTTGTTCTTAAGCTCTAAAATTTATGCACACAAATTATCATAATAATAATTCTCAAAAGCATGCAAAAATTTACACATAAATTATTCCCGTGTGTGAATAGAGGTGGCCAACAAAGTATCACACCAACTCTTAACTCAACCTGCAAAAATGAGAGTGAACAACCAACAAATGGCATTTCTATCAGTAATATTGTGAGAACCACAAAATTTTCAGAAATTAAAATCATGTTCAAATGTGAATATTTCACTCTCGCCATCAAATCTAAGTTGTGACAAAAAATGTAAAATTTTTCTAGGAGGTTTGGGAGGCACATTACCAGAAAAACACATCCATAAAGAGATATGGGATGGAGCCAATAATATATTAAAATAAAATTTAATACAAACGACTCCACTAACTCAACTTGTCATTTGGCCCTCCTTCTAGCGCCATTCTTGTTGACGGGTCCAAATGTCTTATCAAGTAGATGAGAGAGAACGTCTGATAGTAGGTTCCAATCAGACCTACTCTTGTTTGGTATGACGTTTCCTATCAGTTTATGGGCCTTGTTGCCACTTAGAATTAAATGAAATAAAATGGGAAAGACAACGGACTACCCCCCAAATAGATATATTTAATCATACGGCTAATATAACTAAAAGCAAATTAATCTACTCTAACTAATTCTAATCTATCCCGGGAGCAAAACTAGTTGATAAGCACAGCTTAAAATGACACATTGATAGAAGAAATAGTTCATGGTAGCCAAAAGCATGTTATAACAATAATATTACAGATATCATCCCAAATAGTTGAAGTAGAGAATGATAACATCACTCCCACACTCATAGGAAATCACAACAACATAAGGATAGATAGATACTAAACACATAAATAGTTCACATGATCAATACCCAGAAAACTCAAACCACAACTAAAGTGTAGAATAGTTTCGCAAGCATTTGCAAACAATTATGACTTCAAATTTATTTTGCTCTTTATTACTCAAAAGTAATAGTACCATCTTTTGTTACAAAGGGAAACAATCCATTCTCTCTTGTATGAGTTCTCCTTTATCAGACAAGAGAGAGCCTTCTCGTTCTCATGACTCTTCATTTTCTTTTCTTTCCATTTATTTTCTCACATTTCGAAAATAAAAATGTGATCCTTACAAAGAGAAGCTAAACAAACTCATCGGTGATCCATTTCACCCTAGGGCAGTTTACAAATGTCAATATTAGTTAAAACACAATCATCGACTTTGTCCATTCACGTTATCTTATGTTCATCGAAAGTTTTTGGCCATTTATGGCTTTGGCCTCCTGAATGATATCATTTTCTCTTCTTCTCCTTTGTCCTATATTTTTGTTGAGCTATTGTTGGCTCGATTTTGTTGCCTATAGCTCAAGGTATGACTGTTTGAAGTTTGTATGTCTGGTTCTTCATCTGAATTTGGGTTCCACCTATGTTTTGCATTTCCCTACCTTTTTTTCTCTCAATTTGCTAGAACTTGCTATCCCAACCTGTTCTTCTCTCCTCTAACTTTCCATCGAGCCCTATTGGGCTTGATTTTGTCGCCCTTAGCTCTAGATATGACTATTTGAATTGGCATGGGAAATTTCCCCCCCAAATTTGTGGTTTGTCGCTTTTTATGTTTTCTGATGGCTTTAGTCAATTTTTTGGCCTAGATACCTATATCATTGCATTCCTGTATCCAATACCTTTTTAACGAGGTATCACGGGTCTCATTCTGACACCTATAGAAAAAGTTATGGTTGTTTAAAAATAGTCACTTAGCAACTATTTATCAAGCCCACGAGTTAATTTGGACCATTGATTCTTGACCCTGCAAAAGAAAAATTCCACCTACATAAGAGATCCACACTTAGCGAAGAAATGGCTTAGCCCCTATGGATAGTTGGAATAGAAACTGAGCAGCATAGGACCTACGACTTGCAACATAATTTTCTCTAGTTTTCCATTTTATTTTTTTTACTTTTTAAACATTAGGAATATAATTAAAAATAAAATAAAATAACAAAATTATTTACATTATTTCACATTTATTTACAATTATTAAAAAAAATTAACAAAAACCAATTACCCTAAACTCATGTTAAAAATTTAAAGAAAATTAAACTGATTACCCCCCATTAATGAAAAATAAAAACTATCAAGGTTAAAACCAATAAAATAATCACAATTATCCTACCCTCCGTTGGATTTGAACCCGTGACCTCTAAGGAAGAAAAATGTGTTTTTAACTATTAGATCAATTCATGTTGTTTATTTAATTATACTACGAAAAACTATTAATACATTAAAAAAATAAAATAAAATAAAAATTAATTAATTAATTTAAAAGAAAATTAATAAAATGAAAAATTTAAATAAACAAATATATATATATATATATATATATATATATATATATATATATATATATATATATATATATATATATATATATATATAACACATCCCCAAACCATAAAGGTCCAAGCTACATAGAAATGCATGCATGAAAGTGTGTCGAAAGGTTTGTCGAGCTCTCCTGTCGGAATGGATGGTCAGAGTGGGGAGAGTAATGCAAGAGGTCACTCTGATGGGCTATCAGAGCCTGATGGTTGTGGGGACAATTTTATTCCCACCTCTTTTCACTTTCTCCAATTATTATTCCATTAATATTATAATGATATATGGTCATCCTTGTTTTATGTGTATTTTAGGGATAGGATTTCAAATACAAATTAAATAATTTCTAGAAATCCTTATAATATAGAAGTCCCTATTTTCTAGGAAATATCTATATTATAGGGAGGCCTAGAAAATAGGACATGGAGAATACATTTAGGTGGGAAAGGAGAACATAATAAGGGTAAAGTATATACATCTTTGGTTTTTGTAAAAAGTAAAAAGATGAAAAGTGAAAATAAAAATGTAAAAATTAAATTAAAATTAGAAATTTGATTTTGTTTTTCATTTTATTTAAATTTTTTATTGTTTTATTTATTTGATGGAAAATGTGTACATGTTAATTAGGTTAGTTTATCAAACAAGTATAGTTAACAAAAATAATTAAAAATACATTTAAATAAACTACGTAAAATATAAATATTTACAAAATAAAATTAAAATAAAATAAAAAATATATACAAAATTAAAACAAAATATTTATATAAAAAAATTATAAAAATTAATAAAATAAAATAAAATAATATAATTACAAATTCGAAAAAGTTAGAGTAATTTAGACAAGTCGAGGTTCCATGTCCCCTAGATTCCACTAATTAGGGTTCCGCACCTAGGGGCCAACATTTAGAAGAAGGCACATTGTGTAGTATTCATGAAATCATATGTTATGGAGAGGAACGAGAATAGGTGCAATCGAGGATGCAACGATTCAAATAAAATAAAGTGGAAGCGATGAAGGAGAAAGGACGACGCTCCATGAGATAATTTAACGTCACATGTAGCGACAAGCAGAGAAAGAAGATCGATGCTAACCCAACATACAAAACATGATATTCCACTTAATATGTTCATATCACATGGAGGAAAATCTTAGATTGCAAGGAGTGGGAGAGCCATCAAGTCCAAGAAAAGGTCCTTACGTCGGACTCTATGGGTAAAGGCAACAGATAACTAACACGCATGAAGTGACAGCTAGAAAAGGACTCATGATCAAGAGCATGAGTGGGATTTTGGTGTGGTCTTTGGAAAAAAGGTAAGACCAAGAGAGAGCCCAGTATTATATAGTTTGAATAGGTTCAAGGACAAGCTCATGGGAAATATGGATCCAATAGCCTCAAGGGATTCAGACTTTGAGGCAACTGCAAGTGAAGGTAATTCGCTTCCTGATAAAGAGAATCCATGACAAGAATCAAGGTCAAGGGTGTGGACAAGGATCCAAAGATTTCCCCATAGGGTCTTAAGGCTAGAGCAGTCACTCGAAAGAAGTGTCTCTGCAAATCTTCTTCTACAAAACAAAGGAATGATATCAACCATATGATTAAAAGAAGACATGTCAATATAATAAACAATATATTCCCTGCCTTTAAACCAATTTATAAGATATTTTTGGGTTTATTCAACAATAATAAGGTCAATGTAGATGAGTGTCCTGAAACTACATGTGTCAAGTCTCAACTCAAAAGAAAGATCATCCAATATGTGATTTAGACTTAGAGTTAGAAACATGTGAGTAGAAAATGCATGCTAAATCATAAAGATAAAACATGAAACACAAACATGCTCACATAAAGATGCATAGTTTGATTTAGCCAATGAGGACATGCAATAGAACAGACCATGTAGCCACATTAGATCACTAAGCACTTAGGAATTAGGAAACATTCAGAAGATGACATGTTAATTCTATCACACAAATGTCAACAAAATATCATAGGTCAATAAGCATCACGAAAACATTTGAAATCCACAGATTGAAAGGAAAAATCGGGACCCATTGAAGACACTCATCAATCAAGATAAAACTCACATCTCCCTCATTGTAGGCGAAGAAATAGCATTAGGCTCCAAAAGTAGAGGATTAGGAAATAAGATCAAAATTTTAGTAGGGGGGGCCTTTCCTTTTGCTTGTAAAATCAAAAGTAAAGGGGGGTTGTTGTGATCACAACAGATTGCGCAGAAGAAATTATGTAGGTAGCCTTGAGCTAGTGTGATGAATGGTGCAATGGAGTGTGACGAAGCATAGCCCTTGTAACAAGTGATGGAGTGGAATGCGACAGGATGAACGAAGTGATTAGGTGAGTGCACTACAGGGAAAGTGCGATAGGATGAAGACCTGTGACTTGAGTTTTGGGCTCTAATTATATCTGTGCAGTAGATGCTATATAAACCAAATTGTGAGTTGTTGCATCATTTATGAGGAGATGATCTAATAAGACTAAATTCTGTTGTTGAAGATTAGTTTGAGCTCATTCATAGGAAGATTTAGTCCATTTGATTTACTCATAGAATGTCTAGTTGGATCTGGTCAAGATTTTTCCACAATATAATCATCATGCATCCACATACTTTATTTAGACGGAAGTGTAACTGACAAGACCTTGATATGGTTAAAATATGTCCACATTTTAACTATTATGCATCCACATACATGAAGGGGAACTCATGAAAATCATTATAAATAAGGATGTGTTCTGTTTGATTTGTGCGCGGATGAAAAGAGAAGAAAAAAGATCTGTAATTGTTCAACAAAAATGAATTGGAGACATATCAAATTAATTTTTGTAGAGGAAGTTCCATTTTTGTAAGAATAATTTTTCTCCAGGGTGGAAGAGTGATGCTAGGGTGAGTTGAATCTCATTGAGGATTTGTGACCTCATTATCTGTGACGGGTTGGTGCCTTAGAGGATTGGTGTCCTCATTTGTGACATATTTTGAGAGGATTGGTGTCCTCATCCATGACAGATTTTGAGAGGATTGGTGTCCTCATTATTTGCGATAGGTTGGTGCTTGAGAGGATTAGAGTCTTCATTTGCAATAGGTGGGTTCCTGTCAAGCTAAATGATTGAAAATTGTAAGTAGGTGCTTACATAAGATAATAAAGAAAGATATTTTGTGGGTTTTTCTCGCATCAGGTTTCCACGTAAAAATTATAGTGTAATGTGTTTTTGGTGTTGTGTTTTGTTCTCTTCATGTATTGTTGCACTTCTAGATAGCTTTAATTTGTTGAAAGGAAAGAAAATTCAATAATCTAATACAATATTGATTCACCCCCCCTCCTCTTAGTATTGTTGTAAATTATAACAATTGGTATCAGAGCTAGGTTCCTTCAATAAAATCCTAACATCTGGAAGGAATATCACGGAGAAAGTATGTCAAGTCAAGATTATTTTTCTTATCCAACTATACCTCCTCTATTCAATGGAACAAATTTTTCATTTTGGAAAATTAGAATGAAGACATACTTGATGTCTCTTGGTATGGGAATCTGGCAAATTGTGGTAGATGGTTATAAAATCCCAATTACTCTTCCAATTGATGTAGCTAGTAAGAAAAATTACTAAAATAATGTAAGAGCTATGAATGCCATCCAAGGAGGACTTGCAAAAACAAAATTTGTTAAAGTAATGCAGTTGGAATGCACAAAGGAAATATGGAAAAAACTGGTAAACAGTTATGAAGGAGATGAGAAAGTAAAGTTGGCCAAACTTTAGTCTTACAGAATGAAATTTGAAAGCCTAGGAATGAGTGAAGATGAAAATGTTGCAAGTTTATTTCTCAGAGTAGATGATTCTGTAAACACTATGAAAGGGCTAGGTGAGAATATTGAGGAAGCTATAATATTTCAAAAGGTACTGATATCTCTTCCCTCAATACTTGATGCAAAGGTTTCTACTATAGAAGAAATGCATGAAATGGATAAAATGACTATGGAATTATAACTGCTTATGAGATGAGGACTAGGAATGAACAACCAGATCTAAAGGGCACAATATTCAATGCATCAGTCACATCGTCAAAATCTCAAAATCATGATTCATCAAAATACTTCTCATATGAAGAGGAAGCTAACTTTGTAAGGAAACTAAAGAGGGGTTCCAAAAAATATAAAGGTATGTTATCAGTCAAATGTTTTCATTGTGATAAAGTTGGCCATTTTGCATCTAAATGCCCCTTCAAAGAAAACAACACCAATGAAAAAGAAAGAAAAGGAAAGGATAAACCTAGGGAGTCTAAAAATAAAATATCTTTTAAAAGGAAAAGTTTTTATTCAAAAGATGATAGCAGTAACTCTTTAGACACTGAAGAAGAAGAATATGAACCAGATACAATTCAAGATGAAAAACTTATCATGGCTTTGAAGCAACACAAATATGATCAGGAAAAAACACACACAGAAGAGTGTGAAGCTGTAGTAGACATGAAAGGAGAACTCATTAGTGCTCTGGAGGAAATATCCCAACTCAAGAAAAAGAATAAACTAAGAAAATAACAGTTATAGTTTTATAAAGAAAAATACAATTAAATCAGTGAAGATATATTCATCTTAAAAATTCAACTACAAGAGACCAAAAGAAAGGAAAAATATTGATGACTCAGATAAAAGAAAAGGAGAACATCTCTGACAAACTAGAAAAAAAAATAGTGTCCTCAATAAAAGCTCTAGAGAAGTCCAAGACTTAAATGAAATTAGTAAAAGGAGATGAAAATCTAGATAACATTCTCGGTAATCAGAGATCACCATATGACAAGATAGGGCTAGGATATAAGGAAAGTCAGAAAATTATCAAAGGTGAATCAAGGACCAACATGTCAACTAGTGAGAAGCCTACAAGTTATGCAAATTCTCTCAAGGGAAACAACAGTAAGCCTAACAAATCAAAAGATGATAAAAAGAAGCAGCCAGAATTGGATCAACCCAACTATGCAAACAAATAAGAAGCAATGAAACAACAGGTGTTTGAATATTATTAAGTTGACAGACAAAGAACGATTCCTACAAGTAAATTTTTCATTCCAAGGAATCCAATTTTTTTCTATGGATATTGTTGCTCTTGTGGAAACTTTGGACATAAGCTTGTGAGTTGCAGGACTTTTAGACATAACATAAATGTAGGAATAAGATTCAATAAACCTCTAATGGCTATGTATCAAAATGCATTCTATACCCTCTACTAAATGACCTTGAATGCCACATATGCAATAATTTTGGACACAAGGCAAGTGAACATAGAAGCAATATGTTGTATAACTATAAGCAAGAAAGACAAGAATAGTTTCCCAAGGTTTGGAGGAAGAAAAACAAAGAAAATTGTGGATTAGATCTATATGGAAAAAATCAAGAAAATCAATTTTATATGGACAGTGGCTGCTCCAAGCACATGACACGAGACAAGAGTAATTTTGAATTCCTAACTAGAAAAAAAGGTGGTAATGTTACTTTTGGAAACAATTCTCCAACTGGAATTAGAGGAAAAGTAATTGTTGTACTAGATGAAGATAAGAAGGGAAAGACCAAAGAACAAAATGTGTTGTATGTAGATGGTCTAAAATATAACTTGTTAAGTGTAAGTCAAATGTGTGACCAAAGACACAATGTTATCTTTCATTCACAAGTTTGTAAAGTAATGGATGTGAATACAGGAAAGATCATTGTCGAGGAAGTTAGAACTTCAGGGAACGTGTGTGTTCTAGAAGAAGGAAAAGAAAAATATTTCATTGGTAAAACTGATGAGAGTTGGCTTTGGCACAAAAGACTAGGCCATCTTAGTTTTAATAAACTTGTTAATATAGGAAGAAAATATATTGTGAGAGATATGCCAAAATTTTCCAAACCTGAGAATATTGTTTGTAAGTCATGTCAGTTTAGAAAGCAATCAAGAGTTCAATTCAAGGAAAGGGAACACTCCATCACTCAACCTTTTGAGATAATTCATATATATATTTGTTGCCCCACTAGTACACAATCAACTCAAGGTGAAAGATATTTTATTTTGTTGATTGATGACTATACCAGAATGACTCGGGTTGGATTTTTGAAGCACAAATTTGAGGCTTTTGAAATATTCAAAATCTTCAAAGCACGGGTAGAAAATGAAATGGATTTAAAAATAAAATGGCTAATATCAGACAAAGGAGGAGAATTTACATTTGATTAATTCAACAGTTATTGTGAAAAGCATGGGATCAAGATACAATTTTCTATTTCCAGAACCCCTCAGCAGAATGGAGTAGTAGAAAGGATGAAAAAAAAGTTCAAGAAATGGCCAGGGCCATGCTTGATGAATTAGAAGTACCTAAAACATTTTGGGAATATTTTTTTCAAATTGTTGTTAGCATTCTCAATAAAGAACACATAAGAGTAAACATTGACAAAACTTCTTATGAGCTATGATATGGAATACCCATATCAATGAATCACTTCAAAATTTTTGGAAGCAAATGCTACATTAAAATAAATGAAGACAACTTGGATAAGTTCCATTCTAGAGTTGATGAGGGTATTCTGTTAGAATACTCCTTCATAAGTAAAGGATACAAGTGCTATAACAAAAGACTCCATAATATAGTTGAAAGTATAGATGTAAAAGTAGATGAGGGAACACTTCATCCAGTGAAACATCAACATCATAATGATTTGTATTATGAACCAATAATAAATGAACCATAAGATGATGGAATGAACGAGTATTAGGAATAAGAGAATTTCGAAGAAGAAGAGATAATGGAGACACCACAATCAAAGGCCCCATCAAGGTATGTTCAAAAACATCATCTAGAAAGTCAGATTCTTGGTAACAAGGAAGCAAGTGTACTAACCAGAAGAAAACTTGTAGATACATATAGCTCTGCAAATTTTGCATTGTTATCCATGAGTAAACGCAAAAAATTTGTGCAAGCCAGTAAATATGATCACTAGGTTAAAGCCATGAATGAAGAACTAGATCAAATAGAGAAAAATAAGACTTGGGATTTGGTACCAAGACCCAAAAACAAGAATGTAATTGGAACCAAATGGGTATATAGAAACACGTTGAATGAAGATGGACAGATAGTCAGAAACAAGGCCATATTGGTATGGAAAGTGTTTTCTCAAGTAGAAGGAGTGGACTTTAAATAAACCTTTTCCCCTGTTGCAAGAATTGAAGCTATCAGGATGTTTTTATCTTTTGTATGCTACAAAAAATTCAAAGTCTACCGGATAGATGTCAAATCATCCTTTTTGAATGGTGATCGTGAGGAAGAAGTTTATGTAGAGCAACCACAATGTTTTCAACTATCTGACAAAGAGGATTATGTATGTCAATTAAAGAAAGCCCTGTATGGTATAAAACAAGCTCCAAGAGCTTGGTATTACATAATCAACAAGTATCTGCACCAACAAGGTTTTAAAAAGGGAACCACTGATAGTGACTTATACATCAAGAATAAAGGTAATGACATGTTAATTATTGTAGTATATGTTGATGATGTTATTTTTGGTAGTAACATTGAACTAATGAGTAACAAGTTTGCAGCTGTAATGCAACAAGAGTTTGAAATTTTCATGTTAGGATAACTCTCCTTCTTTCTTGGTCTACAAATTCATCAATGAGAAAGAAGAATTTTCATTTCTCAAAGTAAATATCTCAAGGAAATCTTGAAGAAGTTTGGCATGGAAAATTGCGCAACAATGAGCACTCCTATGACTACTAATTGCAAACTCAACAAAGATGATGATGCTCCAAAAATAGATCAAACAATGTAGAGAAACCAATTTACTCTATCTCACAACTTCATGCCCTGACATCATACAAGTAGTTGATTTGGTAGGAATATTTCAAGCAAATCCTAAGGAAACTCATGTTTTTGTAGTTAAGAGAATATTTAGATACTCGCAAAGCACTATTGATTATGGATTGTGGTATCCAAAAGACACAAACCTTATTCTCAAATCTTATACTGATGCAGACTGGGTAGGAAGTATTGATGATAGAAAAAGAACTAGTGGAGATGCATTTTTCCTTGGCAATTTTTTAGTGTCCTTGCTCAACAAGAGACAAAATTCCATTTCTCTCTCTACAACTAAATCCAAATATATAGTTGTAGCATCCTGGTGTACTCAAGTGTTTTGTATTAAACACAATCTCAAGGATATTCAAGTTCCATGTGATCAACATGTCTCCATCATGTGTGACAACACTGGTTCTATTAATCTCTCTAAAAATCTTGTTGAACACTCAAAGACTAAGCATATACAAATCAAGTATCATTTTCTCATAGAACAAGTTTAGGATCAAGTGTCAAATTAGAGTATGTTCCCTCCAAAGAGCATATTGCAGATATTTTTACCAAGCCATTACCCAGAGAACCCTTTGAGTGTCTCAGATAGAAGTTGGGGGTGATCTCGTCTTCCTTTATTCAATACAGAACACAATTCACTAATTCAAAATGCCCACAATTAAAGTTAGCTATGGATCTCGATGGTATTTTGTTTAAGGATGGATCTGTGTGCATAAATAGGATTGGAGGAGAGAATATATCAAGTCCTTATTTTCCATTTCTATCAAAGGGGAGAATATCATAAAGGTCATTGATCTAGAAGTTGCGTACAATATCATAAAGGCCATTGATCTGGCAGTTATGCACATTTGGAATTAGAACATATGTGGAGTGTAACACCCTGTTTCCCCCAGTCTGAAAAAATAACTATACTGGCCAAGTATTGTGGCAAACTCAGAAATGTGAATGTGTGATGTGAATGGACCTTGTGAAAAAGGTCGATGAATGTAAATAATAATATATATATACATATATATTGCAGGACTGCTGAGAGGGGATGTGCTGAAAAAGAGACCACGATGGCTGAAGAAAGGTGGTGGAAGGCACCTGGAATGGTGGCGTTAACTTCCACCGAAACCAATACCATATTTGGACTTCACTGGCCCAGAGAACCAAGAGTGGCTCGCTGGCCCTGAATTAAATGACTTGCCAAGTTGGTAGGTAAATGGCTCATCATGAGTAGTGAGGGATGGGGGTGAATTGCCCATCCGTAGAGTCCTCAGACCTGACCACCGCAAGGAAGATCGTGCCACACGCAACCTCGACGAAAGGATAAAAAGGCAGGAAGAGTGTGCGATTAGGGGGCAGACACGAGGGAAAGAGAAAGAGGAGAAGAAGGAGAGAGTGAGTGATAGCAGAGAAGAAGGAGAGTAACCTTCATTCTCGGTCACTGGCAAACAAAGACGCAGTCTTGCAGCATCGTGGTCTCATCTCAGGGGTGGCTAGTGGTAAATCTGTTGGGAGTCGCTGAGCCTATGGTTGGGTGGAAACGAGCACCCCTCTTAGCAGTTGCAATCACACCTGGTGTTATTTCTGATAAGTGTTTTATATCCTATATCTTGAAGTTTATATGTTGATATGTATGCTCATAATCTATGCAATTTATGAATGGTTTGAGTATAAGACTATCTGTGTGGTGTTTTGACCAGAAATGGTAGCTGCGTGCTTATAATGGAAAGACCACGTATGGTTTATGTTTTATAAATCACTATTTATATGCATACCGATCTAATTCAGACTTCATTTCTGTTCTCGAGAAATCTATACGCTTATCCGTTTCAGGTAATACCCTGGATATATCTCCCCATAGAGACACCCGTCTTGGAAATATCACCAAGAACCTGGAAAATGATTTGAAGGTGCAAGTCTTAGTAACCCGGTATGAGGAAGAATGATCCTCTTGAAATCCCGAAATGGCAGCGTAGGGATAAGTATCGATTGATGAACGAGATCATGTTGGAAGATCTGCGGTCATTCATTACCGTTAGATTGGAGGAAGAAACGAGGGTGTTAGATGCCTTAACCCTTTTCCTTTATCTTCGTGAGTAGCGAAGAAATCGGGACCGTAGATCCCCAAGGTCTGTGGGAGTATCTGGACCATTGGTTTTCCACGTCCAGGGAGCAGCGGGAGAGTGCACAATGCAGGACAGATCTGAACCGTCAGATCTTAGTTAGAAAACCTGACAGCCGTTGGATCTGTCAGGAGATGCATGAGGGTTAAGCCCTCGTGAACAGAGGCGAAAGTCCCGAAAGAGGAGTTGGTATCGGGATTTTGGAAGTCCTGATGACGAGAGGTCGGGAAACTTCACAATGAAAGTCCCGAAATAGATCTAAGCCGTCCATCCGGGAGGAGGAAACATGTCGCGAGATCACCCATCTCGGGATTTTGGACTTCGGGATTTCGAAGGTCTCGTTGACAAGAGATCGGGACACTCCATAGTGGAAGTCCCAAAATAGATCTAGACTGTTCGATTAAGGGAGGCCATGTGTCGCAAGATCACCCATCTCAGGATTTCAGAGGTCTCGTTGACAAGAGATCGGGACACTCCATGGTGGAAGTCCCGAAATAGATCTGGACCATCCGATTAAGGGAGGCCACGTGTCGTGAGATCACCCATTTTGAGAAATCAGAAATTGGGAATTCAAGAGTCCTGTTGACAAGAGGTCAGGCTCTCGTATTGATAAGTCTCGAAAGAAATAGGACGAAGGTCTTATGAGGAGTGGTCACCTGGATCAAGGCATAGCTAGGAGGGCTAATGTGACAAAGGCCATTTCGAGAAATCAGAAATCGGGAATTCGGGAGTCCCGTTGACAAGAGGTCGGGCTCTCGTATTGATAAATCCTGAAGGGAATAAGACTGCGGTCTTATGAGAATTGGTCATACTGGCCAAGGCATATCCCAGGGGGCTAATTGCTGATCAAAGCCTGTTCGACACTTCGGCATTTCGGGGTTTGCAGAGTCGAAAGACTCAACTCGCTTATATCGCCAAGTCGCAAAATGCAAAAAGCCGCCTAGTTGTTTGGCCTGTGGTCATAATTAACAATCACATGGAGGTGGAAAAAGGGAAGAGCTAGCCTGTGCTAAGCCCCGTAGGACTTCGGGGATTCTGTCCCTCGAGAAAATGCGAAAAATTTATTATGCCATAGTGGGTGTGTTACATGGAGGTTATGCACATTGAAAGGGGGAGTAGTTTAGCATATTGATTTGAAAGTTGCGCACATTGAAAGGGAGAACAACGTGTAGTGGCACACATTGAAAGGGAGTACCTCACTATAAAGGCCATTGCTTTGGCAGTCACCTTTCAGAACAAAGATAAAATCTCTTTTGGTTTCCATCAATGACAAAGGGGGAGTTTGTTGCACATATGTTGTCATTGATGTCGAATTGGTCATGGACATGGTCAATTATAGTTCATAAAGTATGGCACAAAGTATGGTGCATAGACATAGGAAGTTGTGAAAGGATGAAGACAGAAGTGCACAGAAGGATTGAAGGACAAAAGGATCAATAGCGTAGACAAGGGTCAATGGCGCAGAAGAAAATATGCAGAGTGTTTTGAACTAGTGTGACGAACGATGCAGTGGAGTGTGCCAAGATGAAACTAGTGCGATGGAATGGACTGGGACAGATTGTGTGGAAGATTGCACAGAAGAAATTCCGCAGGGAGCCTTGAGCCAGTATGACGAATGATGCAGTGGAATGTGACGAAACGAAGTCCATGTAACATGTGACGAAGTAGAATGCAATGGGATGAACGAAGTGATTGGGTGAGCGCACTGTAGGGAAAGTACGATAGGATGAAGACCTACAACTTGAGCTTTGGGCTCTTATTCTATCTGTGTAGTAGATGCTCTATAGACCAAATTGTGATTTGTTGCATCACTTATGAGGAGGTGCTCTGATAAGACTCAATTTTGTTGTTGAAGATGAGTTGGAGCTCATTCATAGGAAGATTTGGTCCATTTTATTATTCAAAGAATGTCCAAGTGTATCTGGTCAAGATTTGTCCACAAATATAACCGTCACGTGTCCACATACTTTATTTAGACACAAGTGTAACTGACAGGGCCTTGATCTGGTCACGATTTGTCCATAATGTAACTGTCATGTGTCTACATACTTTATTTAGACATAAGTGTAACTAGAAAGACTTTGATCCAGTCAAAATATGTCCACATTGTAACTGTTATGCGTCCACATATAGGAAGGGGAACTTGGGAATTTTTTTTTATAAATAAGGATGTGCTCTATTCAATTTATGCGTGGATGAAAAGAGAAGAAAAAAGACCTATAATTGTTCAACAAAACTGAACTGGAGACATATCAGATTAATTTTTGTTGAGGAAAGTCCAGTTTTGTAAGAATATTTTTTTCCAGGGTGGTAGGGTGGTGCTAGGGTGAGTTGAAGCTCACTAAGGATTGGTGTCCTCATTATCTGCGACAGGTTGGTGTATGAGAGGATTGGTGTCCTCATTTGCGACAGGTTGGTGCTTGAGAGGATTGGTGTCCTCATTGCTTGTGACAGGCTAGTTCCTGAGAGGATTGGTGTCTTCATTCGAAACAAGTGGGTGCATGTCAAGATAAATAATTGAAAATTGTAAGTTGGTGCTTGTAGAAGAACATAAAGAAAGATGTTTTGTGGTTTTTTTTCCGCATTGGGGTTCCATGTAAAAATTATGGTGTAATGTGTTCTTTGTGTCGTGTTTTGTTCTTTTCATGTATTACAACACTTCTAAATAACTTTAATTTGTTGAAAGGAAAGAAAATTTAGTAATCTGATACAATATTGAGTCACTCCCCCCGCCTCTCAGTATTGTTGTAAGTTATAACAAAGATGCCATGAAGATAGTCTTTACCATGAGGGGATATTCAATGATTTTATGCCCATGTATTTTATACCTAAAAACGTATTATAAAAAATTGTGTACATCATAGATTGATATAACACTCCACCCCCAACCTATATCTAAAGAATCTTTTTTAGTGGCATGCACTCCACTCTATAAGAAAATATCAAAGCAAGAAACCCTTATGGGCAGTTATTGCAAAACTAGGATTTATATGACACATTAACCTTTAATAACTCTATCACCATTTAGCACTCCTTGTTCAACCTTGTCAAATATACTAGCATAACAAAAATATTCTAATATTCTTAAAGCTGCATCTATAAGAAATGAGATCTCACCAAGCAATCTACTCAAGGATGTAACATATGGAAGAATAGAATCACCCAAAGTTTGTGCCACATTAAGGAGAACTATTTCATAAATTGAAGTGCTTCTAAAGATGAGATAATGTCCTTCTTATATAAAGTCCTCACAAAAATTTATAATGCAGAGACTTAGCTTGTGCAATCATACTTGCATTTTTATAAAATTTCCACAAAGCCCTTCATGATGTTTTTCCACTTTTTTGGACACCCAAATTTCAAAGTAATAATTTTAAAACCAAATTCTTATTCATTTCCCCTTAACAACTATATCAATGATAGAAACAAATTCAAAATGCCCAATTAGAGAAGCATCAAGACCCAAATATATTGATCATAAGTTACTTCTTTATTAGGTCATCAATATCATAAAGAATGTATCTAAAGTATACGAGCACTTCCAAACCTCTATAAATGGTTGTTGAAAGAAAATAAAGGGTAAAGAAAACCTAGATAAAAATAAATAGGATGGCGATGACAAGATGATTAGAAAACATAATTAGACCGAAGAAACTAAAATATTTGGCCTTCTTCAAAGCCCAAAATGTGTACCCAACTAGTGCGAACACCATAACTACTATTAATACCGTGCCTCTAGAACTATCCTTTTGTGTATGAACAAGATATGCCAAGAGTGAGGTTCAAAAACATAGTATGAATTCCTAACAAAGAAATCTTAACTAGGTGCTTCTAATGATAGGCATAAAGAAGTCACATCAATATTAAAGACAATATGGAGATGTCCAAAAAGAGGCCCTTAGTTCTAAATAATAAAAGAATAATGAGGAATAGAAAACCATGGTTGTAGCAACAAATATTGTTAAAGGAAATTTCATACTCAAGAATGAATACACTTTACTTAGGAAACTCTATCACATTTCATTGTCTTTGAGGCCGAGGCCCAAATAAAATACTTCCCCTATGCCATAATCCATTTCAAGATCACCCTTTCTAATTTTTTTGATCGGTATGATGGCCTCCCTTCTCTGCTTACTTGCTACTAAATATCCATCAATTTCTTTGTTTCTTCAATGCCAATTCCGTATTCAAAATATTGATATATAATTGATTGTAATTTTTCTCAAACAAAGTCATCTAGGACTTGTTAAATTCCTAAACAATAAATGCAAAAAATTAAAGCAATAATCTTTCAACTTCCCAAATTGTGAACTTGACATTATAATGCCCCTTTCATATAAAGTGTCTCTTCTCAAGGGATGATGATAAAATAATTACAATATAGTTTCACAACTGAACCAGCCCATGTTGTAAACAACCATGGACACATGGAATTAAATTGAAAATATAAAATACCCCTTCAATTTACATTATGATAACCTTAAAGCACCTTCAAAGGATGAATAAGATAGATAACAATACTAGTGTTTTTTCTTATTTATGACTATGCAACCATGGATACATGGTATTAAATTGAAAATATAAAATACCCCTTCAATTTACCTTATGATAACCTTAAAGCACCTTCAAAGGATGAATAAGATAGATAACAATACAAGTGTTTTTTCTTATTTATGACTATGCAGACCTTGCCTATTAATTGATAGAATATAATGAGGTGCTTAAGGGCCACCAAATCAATAATAAGGCGGTAACTGAAGTTTACAACATTGGCATGAGGTAATAGTTCATTGGTAAAGCCATAGAAATATCCCCATGCCCTTTCAGCACATATTTCAACATGTTACAAAACTTTTCCTATCCAAGAATCAACTCTACATTTTCATTTAAATTTGAATGTATTTATTTGTTCTTTTAGGATTTCATAGTGTGTTAGATTACTATTATAGGTTTCTAGATTCACTATGTTTTGAAGCATATTGTCTACGTTTTAGACCTGCGATACACAATCCATGATCAAGACACATAAATTAATGGAAATAAATCAGTAATAATTGAGGTGTAGATGCATGGATCTCTAGGAGAAACTTGAATTAATAATGAAAACAAAACCCTAGAGAAAGAAAAACCTAGGAACTACAAGTCGACTAGATAAAAATAAAACAAAAAGAGAAAGGGAAAATGATAAAAATATAAAAAGGAATTAAACAAAAGAAAAATGAATGCAAATAAAATAAATAATAAGGAAAACAAAAAAAGAAAAAATAAGAGAACCCTAAAAAAATTTAAACATAAGAAAAAATACTCAAATAACAGAAAGACTAGAAAGATAAGAGAGATAGAATAAAGAAAATCTAAGCAAAAGTAACAAACAAAGCAAAAGGAAGATAGAAACGAAAACAAGGAAACAACAAAAAGGACAAGAAGATGAAAATAAGGAAGAAGAATAAGCACACAAAAGTTAGACTAAAGGTTAACACTAAAGAGTAGGGGGGCAAGATCTGCTTAGCTTTAGGTTGTCATCCATATTTAGGCATTTGTTTCCTTAACAATTTCCATGGCCTCCCTAATACATATTTTGGATAAGTATCCTCCCTTGCAAGAATATGTTGATTTTTCAATAGACAAGGTTTAAGTTCATTCCATTTTAGCATTTTACTTAAACTATAACCAATTATGTTGCAACAACCAAGATCACAAGAAGAAACACCTTGCACAAGTACACAAGAAGTATCCTGGGAAACCCTTCTCAACAAGGGAAGAAATCCCAACCAAATCCTTTGCTATCTTCTTCAACAGAAAGACCTTCACCACCAAGAAAACCTAGCACACAAGAGGGTGCTTGCAAACCCTAGAATACTAGAACCCAAGAGAGGTGCACACTTATCCCAAGAAGATGTACTTGCTGAAATTTCCAAACTCACATAAAAGATATGATTCCTCAATGGGGAATTTACCTTTACTTATATTAGACTTGACATGCCAACAAAAGTGTCTATTAGCACAACATGACCGACCTCTCTATCTCACAATATAATTATTATTAACCAGATTAATTATCTTTTATATTAAGGTGGGGCCGACCTATACCCTTTACATTACAATTAGGGTTACATGTAGGTTCGACTCTTGAAAAATATAGCAAGGGATCTCATACACCCACTAGTGCTCAACCACTAGGAGCACATCCATAGGGATGTTCATATCTCTATCTCACTACATCTCATAGGAGAACCACACTCACTAGTGCTCGACCACTAGGATCACATTCACCTGTGCTCATCCATGGGCATGTCCACTCAACATATCTTCTTTCCCACTACATTACACATGAGAGTCATCTGGAGTTCATCATCTCAACTCTTTGCTCAGAGGAGGTTAATACATAGTCTTCATCTCTTTCTCATGATGATGCACCTAGCTCATGGGAATTCACACGTTCACATTGTGCTCAGCCACAGGCACGTCCAACTCAATAGATATCCTTTCTCACTGCATTACACAAGAGAATAATTTGGAGTTTTTATCAACTCTCTGTAAGGAGGAGGCCATCACTACGTTCCAGTTCTGTCTCAGATAGGAACCACACACCCATCTTAGGGGATCTCTCTTAGGTCGACTCAATCAGTCTGTGTCCTAGAGAATGTCTCATGCAGCTGTAATCATCAAGACTACCTCTCAACTAGGGAGGCATTCTCCATCAGGCCAAGTCTCATACAGAAGTACTTCGAAATTTGTCTTGGTTGTAGTCATCAACACTCCCTCTCAACTAGGGAGGCATTCTTCACCAATCTAATTTGGTGAAAATATCTGCAATCTTCTCATGTGTAGGAAGGTACTGCATGTGTACTAATTTTCCTCTGCATCATGCTTCGATCTATCATAAAACACCGGGTTCTCAAAGAGATTTACAAACATCTATGGTTATCATCATGGAATCCATCTCATGATTAATTAAATATGTCAGAAGCTTGTGAAGCCACACTACTTCACACAATCAATGCTATATAATATTCTTCTGTGGTACTCAAGGACACAGAGCTTTGTTTCCTGCTGCACCAGGAAATGGAAAACTTCACGGTAAAACAACAATCAGATGTTCTCTTCTAGTCCACTGTACTCTCTGCTCAATATGTATCGGCATATCCATGCAACCTCAATTTCACACTGGAGGCATATCTCAGGCTGCATCTAACTGTGCCTTGTGTATATCTCAATACATGTTTTTCTTCTATCCAGTGAGTCTGTCTCGACTAACTCATGGATTGACTAGGCACATTTGTTGCATAGCATATATCAGGTCTGGTGTTAACCATATACATCAATCATCCAATCAGTTGTCGATACACATGTGGATCAATATCGTCTGAATCATCATCACTTTATTATTTCGTCAAATCCATCATCATTGGTGTAGACATGGATTTGTATTCTGTCATACTAAACTTCTTTAATATTCATTGTATATTTTCCTTGACTTAGGAAAATCTCATCAGTCCTCTGTTATACTTCTTGTCCCAAGAAGTAGTGCATCATACCTATATTCTTTCATCTCGAAATCACAGGTTGAGGCTTTCTTGTATCCAACAACACGACTTCCTGAATAAGTCATCAAAATCGGGCTCTCGGTACCAACAATGTAATAGTATAGGTTTGGATAAACAACACCTTTGCTGAAACCCAAACTTCTCAAGAATTCATCTATCTGATGTAGTTTCCAACTCATGGATGGTGGTACAAATGAGAGTGCATCTTTCTACTAGATCAATATGTCTCATCATGGTTCACTCCCTCTTCTTGCGAGAATATTTTGGCCATAGTTTTGTGTTCCTCGATACTTCCATTAACTGTATAGATCCATTTAGAAATCACCATAGATTTTCCTTCTGGTCTCGGAATGATGTCTCATACTGGTATTCTTTTGTTTATGGAATTTTTTCCATACTTGTTCATCTATTACTTCTCCATGACAAGG
Source organism: Picea engelmannii (assembly GCA_009831015.1). Taxonomy (NCBI): domain Eukaryota; kingdom Viridiplantae; phylum Streptophyta; class Pinopsida; order Pinales; family Pinaceae; genus Picea; species Picea engelmannii. The sequence continues at coordinate 293,285 of ML790306.1, read as the reverse complement.
TGTCTCAGAGTTAAAGGAGTGGCTCATGGCTAAAGGGTAACTTTGAAAAACTCTTTTGCTTTCTCAATATGTCCCTTGAGGGACTTGTATGTTTCTTTGCCTTCTTGCAGAGTTTTGTTGACCCTAGGTAGGCCTTTTATGCCCTATTATAATATCTCTGGTCATATCAACTGGAGAAGATGGATTTGCTGAAGTACTGTCTGTCTTGCTCTGAACTTGTTGAAGGTATTATCTCTTCCTTCTTTTCATTTTGTTTTGACTCCCTCTGAGTCAAGTAACTCTCTTGAAGTCTGAAGGATGAAGTCTTCTTTTATTGCTTGTTAGATATTTTAGGTCTTTTTGACCAGCATAATAATCAATCAAATAAGGTTTGGAATCCCGTACCAGGGATAATGGTCCAAGTCTTGAGGGCTCCCATACTGGGGATAATACCCTTCATTTATTAAGAATGCAATCAACTATAAAATTAGAGATCAAATAGTTTTCCTGGGTTTATAGTCATGTTTAGTTTTGTGTTTGGTTTAGAGGAAGTACTTCTCCTCTCTCTTATATTCATTCTTTTGAGGTGGGTCTAGATCAATGTTAGTGGTGGAAGCATACTGTCTTCCCTTCTTCCCGGTTGGACAATTTCTTGCATAATGGCCATATTTGTCACATCTGAAGCACTGAATTTATGAAACATCTCTTCTCTGATTATGACCTAAGGTTAATGAAGACTTCTCATCTATGAATGTTTGTCTGAAGTTTATTTTGAATCTTCCTCCTTTCTTTGTATGAAGTGCAAGAGCATGATTTTCATTAGGGGATTCTTCCACTCCTCTATTTCTAAGTCTAAGTTCTTCTTGAGTACAATATGTCCATAGACGATCAAAGGTTGGTAGACTTTCTCTTCCATTGATACTTTGAAGAAAAGGATCCCAACGTTTTGAAAGGTTGTTGAGAGTGGATAATCCAAGTTCTCTGTTGGACATGATTTCTCCAATGGCTTCTAGTTGTTCTTTAATCTCTGATATCTTCATAAAGAAGACAACAACTTTATCACCTTTCGTCATCTTGGTACTTTGAAGTTGGATCTTCAAGGTAAGAGCTTTGAGGGTGTTGTCACATTCAAACATTTATTTTAATGCTTCATACATTTCAAAAGTTGTCTTCAGGTTGGAAATATGAGGTAAGAGATGATCTCTTACTGAGTAGATGATTATTTTTCTTTCCTTGAAATCTTCTTCCTTCCTTATATTCTTCTCTTCATTGGTAGATGTATCTGGTAAAGTTTTTGTTACCACATCCAAAAGGTCATATTCTTCAAGGGTGACCTAAAGCCTTGACTTCCAGGAGATGAATTTGCTTGCTCCATCAAGCCTATCTTCTACTAAAGTTTTGTTCTTCATTTATTCGGATTTCTTCTCAAACTCTCGCCAACTGGATTTAGAAAACCTAATGGTTATGTTGGGATTATGACTTCCAACAATCAACTCTTGAGAGTGTCATAGGAATGCTTGTTAAGTTGAAATGTTTCTTCAAGAAGTTGCAGAAACCCTAAGATCAAGATTCTGTAGAAAATTTCGGCACCCTAGAAACCCTAGGGTCCAAAACTCAAAATCCTCAGAATTTTACTTTGAAGGTCTCTGGAGATGCACCGAGGAAGGTCGTGCAACTTGGTTCAAGTTTTAGCTTCAACGTCCACTTGTAAAGTGTTGAAAAGGCTAATTAAGTGAGGGTCATACAAATTTCTTTACAGAAACCCTAGAGTTCGTATGGAATTGCAAAAGGAGGATGGTTTACCCTTTTAAATGCTTTTGTAGGGGTTCTTCAAGACCTATTCTATGATACCATGCTGATTTTTCAATAGACAAGGTTTAAGCATGAAGTTCATTCCATTTTAGCATTTTACTTAAACTATAACCAATTATGTTGCAACAACCAAGATCACAAGAAGAAACACCATGCACAAGTACACAAGAAATATCCTGGGAAACCCTTCTCAACAAGGGAAGAAAACCTAGCCAAATCCTTTTCTATATTCTTCAAGAGAAATACCTTCACCACCAAGAAAACCTAGCACACAAGAGGGTGCTTGCAAACCCTAGAAGAATAGCGCCCAAGAGAGGTGCGCACTTATCCTAAGAAGATGTACTTGCTGAAATGTCCAAACTCACACAAAAGATATGATTCCTCAATGGGAAATTTTCCTTTACTTATATTAGACTTGACCTGTCAACATAATTGTCTATTGGCAGAATAGGGCCGACCTCTCTATCTCAAAATATAATTAATATTAACCAAATTAATTATCTTTTACATTAATTATCAATTATATTAAGGTGGGGCTGACCTGTACCCTTTACATTACAATTAGGGTTACAGGCATGTCTGACTCTTGAACAATATAGCAAGGGATCTCATACACCCACTAGTGCTCAACCACTAGGGGCACATCCATAGGGATGACCATATCTCTATCTCACTGCGTCTCATAGGAGAACCACACTCACTAGTGCTAAGCCACTAGGATCACGTTCACCTGTGTGCGTCCATAGGCACGTCCACTCAACAAATCATCTTTCCCACTGCATTACACAGAAGAGTCATCTGGAGTTCATCATCTCAACTCTCTGCTTAGAGGAGGTTAATACATTGTCTTCATCTCTGTGTCATGACGATGCACCCATCTCATGGGAATTCACACGTTCACCTTGTGTTCATCCACATGCATGTCCAACTCAACAGATCCCCTTTCTCACTGCGTTACATAGGAGAATCATCTGGAGTTCTTCTCAACTCTCTGTAAGGAGGAGGCCATCACTACTTTCCAGTTCTATCTGAAATAGGAACCACACACCCATCTCAGGGGTTCTCTCCCAGGTCGACTCAATCAGTCTGTGTCTTGGAGAATGTCTCAAGTAGCTGTAATCATCAACATAATATTGGCATCTTCAATACAAATGAGATGCCTTGTCTTCATAGAGTGCTCAGACAAAGATGAGGAATTTTCACGACTATGAGTAATTGCATCTTTGTGTTCTTTAAATCTAATCTCAAAAGATCTCCCAGTCTCACCAATGTAGTTTAGACCACATGAGAATGGGATGTTGTAATACCCTTTTTGTATTTTAGGGTCCACATGGTCCTTCACCAAACTAAGGAGACTTCTAATCGTTCTAGGGGGTTGAAAAATGGTGTGTATATTCTTCTTTCTAAAGATTCTAGCAATTTTCTCTGATGTGCCTTGGACATATGGGCGCACCACCTTATGGTCTCCTTCATGATTGAGATTCGTATCTCTATGGGTTCTTTTTTCCATTTGAAAATCTCTCTTGACCCGTGAATCCTTATAACCCCTCTTGAGGAAGCAACTAGTTAAGTGTTGCTTTTCTTCTTCCAAATGCTCCTCGTTAGAAATTCTTAGGGCTTTGGTAGTCAAAGTTTTATTGACCCCCAATTTTTGGGATGGATGATGATGGGAATCGACATGAAGATATTGTTTAGAGTGGATTTTCTTATGACATACCTGATGTGCCAAGGAACCATCCTCCTTTCTTGAAATGAGAACATCGAGGGAAGGAATTGAATTATGGACCTTCATTTCCATAGTGAACTGGATATGTTTCGATTGACTATTTAGGTTCTCTACAAACTTGTTCAGGTTCTCTCTTCCATGAGGCCATTTTACATTTGTATCCTCCACATACCTAACCCACAATTGAGGTTTAGGGGGGGAGGAACTAATGGCCTTCTGTTCAAATTGCTCCATATAAATATTTTCCACAACAAAGAACAATGGAGACCTCATCGCTGCCCCACAACTTTGTTCATAGATTATTTCTTGGAAACTAAAAAGCTTAGACCTTAGACATATTTGAACCAGTTTAGTTGTTTGTAAGTCAGCTATTTTTTCGATCACAACTACTGCTTCATTGATTGGTATGATTGTATGAATAAACATAACATCAAAACTAAGAAGGGTGTCCTTATTCTCCTCCTTGATTCTTAATTTTGTTCACGAAGTGGATTGAGTTCTTAACATAAGAGTTTGTGTTCCCAACCAACAATTTCAATTTATTAGTCAGGAATTTGCCCAAAAGGTAAGTGGGGGAACCAATGGTATTGTTGAGAGGAATGTTATCTTTATAAATCTTAGGTAGGCCATAGATTATGGGAATGAGGGGTAGCTAGATATGAGCTTCTTCTTCATATCATCAAGGAATGACGTCTTAATCGCCTCTTATATCTCTTTCATTATTTTTTTCATAGGATTCTTGTGTAATTTCTTAGAACACCCACTTAAATTCAAATGTTCATACATCTTCTTAACAAAATCTTCATTATCTATAACTACGGTTGAGCCTCCCTTATCACCTTTCAAAATAACTATATTATTATTGCTTTTTAATGCTCTCAAAGCTTCCTTTTCTTTCTTGCTAATGTTGCTCTTCCTTGATTTGAGAAGGCGGGGGTGCTCAACGAATCATGCTCCTTATCAGAAAATGTGTCACCTCTTAACTCACTGTTTAATTCGTTTGTATCACCCTCAGACCCAACGTTTCTCACATGTATGCAATCATTACAACCGGTGAGTATTTCTTGTCTGGGATACACGGTGATTATTTTGGAGTAAGCAACGGAGTTAGGGATTCCGACCGTTGGTTACTAGTACATGTGAATGCTAATTTCATGAATTTTCTGCACTGGATCTTGGAGGTGGCCTCATGTAATTTGACGGCTTTGTATAGAAAGAACCATTCTCCACTATAGCCAAGAGATCCGCTCTTAGAGTATGGAAACTAAGCTCAAATGGAAAAGAAACTAAATGTGGCATTGATTCCTCAATCCTCAATTGTTGAGATGTATTCTCAAATAAAATACTAGAGTCAAGAACTTATTTCCAGCAGTTGGAACAGGAAACCATTTTCTATTAACCTTGGTGCTAGAGAAATTGTTGCTTCTAGTTCTTGTTTTGCTGAAACCATAATAGTCCATTCAAGAGTGCTTCGAATAAATAATATATGTGATAACACTGAATTTGAAGCTCTACAAATGTGGCTTTTGCTACGAATTGAAAAGATGTCAAAAAAATAATGATATTGGAATGTGTCTCTACTTAATAGCATGATTTTGGTGCAATACACTTGGTTGTTTGCTACCTACCAAGAGAAATCAAGTAGCTGGAAGAGATTTTTCTTTTTTCTTTTTTAATATATATATATATATATATATATATATATATATATATATATATATAAAGTAGCAACAAACCACATAATTTGAATAACTCCATCATCAATAATCTATATCCCATCAAATTTAAAGCAATGTGTTGAGACATACCCAAGGCAGAATTCCCACTCCCTCACAAAACATAAATGTTAAATAGCTATATAATTCTTGTCTTTAATCTCTTATGACAAGCTCTCTTTCTATTGTGAAAAGCAGTTGAATGGATACAAATAGTTAGCTGCTAGATAAGCAACCTTAGTCTATACTTCTTTAGTGCCATGCATTGCACTCTATAATGTGATATCAAATCAGGTAACCCTTGTGTCATAGAGAAATCAAGCTCCATATGACACTTTAACATTGAGTATGTCGATCACCATTTAGAACTTCATGCTTGACTTTGTCAAATCTACCAGCATAGCACAAATCCTCCAATATTTTTAAATCTGCATCTGGAAGAAATTAGACCTCACCAAGCAATCTACTCAAGGATTTATCAGATGCTAGAAGAGAATTAGACAAATTTTGTGCGAGAATAAGGAGAAATATTTCATAAATCAAAGTTCCTCTAAATATGAGATATTATCCTTTTGACAACAAGGCCTTGAAGCAATCTATAATGCAAAGACTCAGCTTGTGCAATCATACTTTTGTCTTTATAAACTTTTCACAAAACCCTTTGGAAAATTTTTCTACCTTTTAGGACACCTAGATTCCAAAGTAATAATTTTAAAACCAAGTTTTTACTCATTCCCCCCTAACAACTGCAACAAGGGCATTAAAAAATTCAAAATGACCAAGGAAAGAAGCACAAAGGCCCATATGCATTGATCATTGTTGGGCAGTGGAAGCATAAACACAAATAGATTTAATGGTAAACAAAACAGAGATAACAACAATCACACAATGAACATCATGATTTACATGGTAAAACCTTTCAAAAGAGAAACATCCATGGGGAATGATAATCAATTATTTTATTGTTTAAGGGAGAATTACAACAACCAAAAATAGGCTTACAACCATTCCTCACACTCATCTCACATCTTGCCTCTACGGGCTTACATAGATATATGGCATCTTTCAAACAGTTACATAAAACTGATCACATTAATGAGCACCTATCCACATTCTATTTTTAGCCGATTTGTTTCAACCAAAGGCAGAATAATAGGAGCCAAGAAATCCGCCCATATCCAATTTGTGGGAAATTAGTTGGCATGTTTCAACAATCTCCACCTTGACAACAATTTAAACCTGATATATCATGCCCAAATTTACTCATCACCTTTCCCGCAAGCCAAGAGAAACCAAGCACCACCTCAACTTCTCTAACAATACTAGTTTCGTGAACATGTCTACACAATTTTCTTGTGTATGGACCTTTTCCAGAGCCACTCCACCTTCATCAATAACTTATCTTACAAAATGGTATATAATAGGAATATTCTTTGTCTTACTATGATAAGCTAGATTATTAGCCAAATGAATAACACTTTGATTATCACAAAATAGTTTCACCTTGTCATGCATCCTTCCAAACTCACCCATGAAACCTTTTAACCAAATTGCCTCCTTGCAAGCATGTGATGCAACTATATATTCTTCCTCTGTAGTGGATAAAGAAACAATGTTTTGAATCTTTGACATCCAATTAACAAGTCCTCCTGCAAGAGTAAAGACATATCCTGAAGTGGATCTCCTTTTGTCCAAGTCACCTGCAAAATCTGGATTGACATAACCACAGACTAAATCACGACAACCATTATAGGTGATACAATAATTACTTGTGCCTCTAAGATACCAAAGCACTCATTTCACTGTTGACCAATGCTCTTTACCTAGATTTTCCATGTATCTACTAACAACACCAATTGCATGTGAAATATATGGCCTAGTACTTACCATCACATATATCAAACTTCCTACTGCATTAGCATGCGATACATGAGCCATATACTCCTTTTCTTCATCATTACTAGGACATAGACTTGAAGAAATATTGAAATGGGAAGCCAAAGGGATTTTTACTAGTTTCACGTTATTCATACCAAATCTCATAAGTATTTTCTCCACATACTTCTTTTGTGATAACCACAACTTACCATTTTTTATGTCTCTGTGTATCTCCATGCCCAAGATTTATTTTGTTGCTCTTAGATCCTTCATATCAAATTTCCTAGCCAATTGATCCTTTAACCTATTGATTTCAACTATAAATTTGCTTGTTACAAGCATATCATCAACATATAACACCAAAATAATGAATATGCCATTTTCCAACTTTTTAAAGTAAACAAAATGATCATACTCACTTCTTGTAAAATTTTGGCTCACCATGAAGGAATCGAACTTCTTGTACCATTGTCTGGGAGACTGCTTCAAGCCATACAATGACTTCTTGAGTTTGCAAACAAACATTTTATTGCGATCCTAAAAAAACCCTTATGGTTGTTCCATATATATTTCCTCATCCAAATCACCATGTAAAWATGTTGTTTTAACATCAAGCTGCTCTAACTTAAGATCAAGTAAACCAACTAGTGCTAACACAACACRAATTGAAACAACCTTAACAACTGGTGAAAAAATTATGTGSCCTTCCTTTTGAGAATACCCTATTGCCACCAGTSTTTCTTTATACCTCTCAACTTTATCATTRGYACCCTTTTTCAGTTTGTAGACCCACTTGAAAYCTACAACCTTCCTTTCCTTCRGGAGTTCTACCAAGTCCCATGTTTTATTCCTCTCTAAGGCATCCATTTCTTCATTCATTGCTACTTTCCATGTAGCACTATCAAATACCATTATTTCTTCCTGATAACAACTAGGTTCCCCATCATTAGAAATCAAAGCAACAKATGTAGCATAATTKTCATACCTCTTAGGAAAATTTCTGACYCGTGTAGATCTCCGTAGAGATTGTTGCAATATTTCCTCAATTTCCTGGAAATTTGATGTATCATCATCTTCTTCTGCAGGAGATTYTTCATGAACATCTTCATGCTCCTCTCTTGTAGATGATCGAGTCTCCAACTAAATTTGTTGAGTTTGTGGTACTTCTGGTTGTTTCATTTCAACATCTACATTTGATTTTATGAGTGACAATTCATCAAATATGACATCTATGTTAATGGTGATTTTGTGGGCAGTAGGATCCCACAATATATATCCCTTAACTCCATCACCATACCCAACAAAGAGAAGCCTTTTTTACTTGGGATATAACTTAGAACATGGATCCTTAGGAATAAGAGCATAGGCCTCACAACAAAAATTTTAAGATTTGAATAATCACAAGGGTGACCTATCCATACCTCTTCTGGAATCTTACAGTTTATTGTAGTTGATGGTGACCGATTTACCAGATAGCATGCTGTAAGAACTGGTTATTCCCACAATTCCTGCATCAATTTGGAATTATTGAGCATGCTCCTTGCTCTTTCTAGAAGAGTCATATTCATGCGTTCAACAACACCATTTTGTTGAGGAGTATACACTGTGGTTTTATGTCTTTCGATCCTAGATTCCTTGCAATAATTTTCAAATTCCTTAGATGTGAACTCACTTCCATTATCTGTTCTCAAACATTTGATTGACCTGCCAGTACTCTTTTCAACCAAAGCTCTAAATTGCTTAAAAGCATTAAATACATCAATTTTTTTTTTTAATATATAGATCCACACCTTTCTAGAGTAATTGTCTATAAATGTTACAAAATATGACGATCCTCCAAAAGAAACTTTAGGAGATGGTCCCCAAACGTCTGAATGGATATAATCAAGGATACCTTTACTAATATGTCTTCTTGTTTTAAACTTTTGTCTACACTATTTTCCATAAATACAACGCTTGTAGAAATTAAAATTCAGAGATTTTAAGCTTGGAAGTAACTTACGGTCTACCAATACCTTAAGCCCTTTCTCGCTCACATGACCCAAGCACTGATGTGACATGTCATAAACGAGTAGAGTCACTTGCACTTTCAGATACTATCGATGCTTGATTTATTTAAATACTTCCTTCATGATGATAAAGATTCCCGATCTTTTTAGCCTTCATAACTACTAAGATGCCTTTGAACACCTTCAATACTCCACCTTGAACTGTACATTTATAACCACCAGAATCTAGAACTCCCAAATATATTAAGTTCTTTCTAAGTTTGGGTACATGTCTCACATCTGTTAATGTTCTAACAGTACCATCATACATTTTAACCCTGATACTACCAATCCCAACAATTTTACAAGAAATATCATTTCCCATAAAAACATCATCGTCTATAGATTGGTAAGTTGAGAACCAATTTCTATGAAGACACATATGACTGGACGCTCCAAAGTCTATTAACCAGTCCTGACGATGTTGTGAAACATTACAAGTAGGTAATACCTGATCAACCATACCTGAACTTGAACTTGTTTCAGCTGAATTTGCTTCCTTTGTGGAGTCCTCTTTGGATGTTTTTTTCATTTTCCAACAATCCTTCTTGAGATGCCCAGATTTTCCAAGAACCAACATTTTAGCTTGTCCTTCTTTCCTTTTGACTTAGATCTTGATGTACCTCTCAGATTTT
>ML790306.1:238853-280201 GCA_009831015.1 Picea engelmannii | reverse complement strand
CCCTAGATCTAAATCTTAGGGATGATTATCGCTCCCCTTTGACAGGCTTAGGAGTGATAGTCCAAGAAATATCACCCTTGCAATGATTTCGTCCGTCATCCTCCGTCGCTTCAACAAAAAAATTTGTCTTGTCGTCTCTTCCTTCCTTCTGCGCTCTGATACCACTTGTTGGGCAGTGGAAGCATAAACACAAACATATTTGATGGTAAACAAAACAGAGACAACTTCAATCACACAATGAACACCATGATTTACGTGGTACAACCCTTCAAAAGGGAAACATCCACAGGCAAATGAGAATCAATTATCTTATTATTCAAGGGAAAATTACAACAACCAAAAACAGGCTTACAACCATTCCTCACACTCATCCCACACCTTACCTCTATGGACTTACATAAATATATGACATCTTTCAAATAGTTACATAAAACTAATCAAGTTAATGAGCATCTATCCATATTCTATTTTTAGCTGATTTGTTTCAACTAAAAATAGAATAATAGGTGCTAAGAAATCTACCCATATCCAATCCGTAAGAAATTAGTTGATACGTTTCAACAATCGTAAGTGTACTTTATCATTGGTGTCATAAACAATGTATCCAAAAAAATATAAGTTATATGTAACCTCCATAAATGATTGTTGACATAAAACCAAGGGGAAAGAAAACATGGATAAAACCAAATAGGACGATGACAAAGAGAAAATGAAAATAGAACTGTACCCAAGAAAATAAAATATTCTCCCTTCTTCAAATCTTAGAATGTGTACCCATTTATTGAAAACACCGTAGTTGTTCTTAATATCAATGCCTCTAGAACTATCCTTCCTTTTGTGTATGCATAGGATATGCCAACAATGAGGCTCAAAAAGACAATAAATAATCCCAACAAAGAAAGATTAACTGGGTGCTTTTAATGATAGGAATAACAAAGTCACATCAATATTAAATGCAAGATGGAGATGTCCAACAAGAGGGCCATAGTTTTAAGTAAGAAAAGTACGTAACAATGCCTATTTTAAGTCTTACTGCTACAAACGAGAATGTTGTTGATGGGAAAGACCAATTCAGGTTTATTGTGTTCAAAGTTTTTTTTTGATTGCTACCTAGGCATTACATGGAGGAGTTTGCATTTTTTCAGTAATTATGCCCTTTCTTTTGGTCATGTATGGGTGTCTCATCCTCATTAATGGAAAAGAAAAACAAAAAAAATCCCCTAATATCAATGTTCATTGTGTTCACTTTGCGTGGTAATTCTGCCTACTTTTTGTTGCAAGAAAGGCACAGTACCAGTGTAAGTCTATAGGACAAGTAAGATGCTACTTTTATTTCTTGGTTTACACAATAAATAATTAGAAACTCATTAGACTGTACACGTAACTAATTCATGTCATCTAAACCTTGTATCCGAGTGTTTTGGATCTATGGGGAATGTGGTTTAACCTAATCTCATATCTCATTCTGTTGAGGTACTAATACCTAAAAACAATTTTTTTGTCATAGCTACAAGGTGATTGAAAATGTGACCCATGATCAAAACCTAAATAATCAATTTGATGGTGTTACCCAGCAACAATTCTTGCAAATTCATATTGTTCCATAACAAAAACCTTGAAAGTTATCAAGATCCCAGGTTATACTTCATCTTTCCTTTTCCAGTTTGAATTTATCTTATAAAACTATGGATAGGTATCACCCTTGACGAGGAGATAGGGAAAAATAACCATTCAGACCTTTCAGTCCAATTCAACAAGGTCAAAATTGGAAGCGCAGAATTCTTGAGAGACGTTGAAAGGAGAAGATCCATCAAGGTTAGTGTATTGTGTATTTCATACTTAATAGGTTTCTCTTGTTTTAGCATTAAATTATTGATACTGGGACATTCAGATAGAGGTCACTCTTTTCTATATCTTACATTATCTTGTTTATGAAAGAAAGACAATATTTTAGCATTAAATTATTGATACCGGGACATTCATATAGAGGTCACTCTTTTCTATATCTTACATTATCTTGTTTATGAAAGACAAACAATATTTTGTTACATTTTTACATTGTTTAACCTCATATTGTCTAATGATGCTTCTGAATTTTTTTTAATAGTGAAGTGGCATGTTATTACATACTTAGTTTCTTATGAACAGGTTACAGGCTCAAATATATATTTTGGACTTGGTAGTGTTCTTTGCAGGGATTTACTTCTCACTTTTTCCACCTACATTCAACTTGGCTACAAATGACCAATGACACACATTAAAACCAGGAGTGCCATGCCAAGTTGTTTACACAGGTTTCTTCTACTTCTCAGTTTGTTTTTTTGTAGTTGGGATCATTCTCAATATTATATTCCTATATCGTCTAATACTAGGATTGCACAAGTCCTTAACTGCTTATTTAATGGATTGGCATGGTCGTCCATGGGCCCTGCTAGCTGGATTTTTATTTGGATTTGGAAATGATTTTCCATTCATGGGGGGTCAATCAGTAGGGTATGCAGTTGCAGATTCCGTTCAGGTTAATTCTTATAACACAAATGCTATCCCACTTGCAATGTAGCAAATACACTTTGGTTGGCTGGATCCTTTTTTGTACTTTGAAGTTTGAATATTTACTCTCAATTAGTTTTGAACAAGTATCATACTTTTCTCCTGGTCTAACATTCATACTTTGAAGTGCTTAAAGTCTAACATTCATAGTTTGGATCAAGTATCAAGTATCATACTTTTGTCCTGGTCTAACATTCATACTTTTAAGTTCTTAAATTCTAACATTCATAGTTTGGATCAAGTATCAAGCATCATACTTTGAACTTCAAACCCATGCGATTCAACATTATGTCCTAGACTTGTCTCAATGACTGCCACCACTTGTAGAGCCTATAGCTCCAGAAAAGGATGCTTCTGCCTTTCGAATGTTTGAGATATCTACCTCATTAGATTTCACACCTGTTGAACCATGGTCAAGCAATAACTGGTGATTCTCGAGCCAATTCCCCTGGGCCTGTGAATGCTGCTAAGAAGGCATCCACAAGTAGAAGCCCCAACTTTGTGAGTACCGTTGAATCTTCTGATATGCATGATCCATTGGCCATGTCTGGTGTGGATGCCTATGGTGTCTCTATTTTCTCCAGGTATTCTTACTGACAATGCCCCTTTATCTTCTCAAGTTCCTATTCCTTTAAGTCCAAGAACAATGGGTTGTCAACACTTCTCTCTAAAACACTTCTAGTAAAACATAAAGGAAAGTTCATGGACCAGTTTGGGACTTATGTGCTGCTCTTGGAAGAGGACTTGACCTTGACAATTTGGATTCTCAGTCTCGCAAATAAATTAGTGTTGTTCTTAGCCATTATGATAACAAATCAGTTGGTGAGTTGCTGCATGTCTGGAAAGAGATTGACTTGGCAAGTCAATGTGAGAAATTAGGGAATGCCCTTGGAAAGAAAGTTCCAACTTTATCTGATCAAGAGGCATTAATTGCTTCTTTTCCCATGAAAAACAAAGAATAATTTATGGATTTGATTGAAAGTAGTGGAGGAGGTCCCGTTGACACCCTTGAAGTGGGATAAGCTGAGGATTTAGTTTTCAAAATTTTGAAATATTATCTTTCGAATGTCACAAAAAAATATGTTTTCCGAAGAGGGTTTTATTAGGATGCTCTTTCAAAGGAGAGTAAAAGATTCATGTGTTTTGCTATGTTGCAGCTTATCATGGCTTCTAGAACTAAGCAGGACAACTTCAATTGACCCAAACAATATACTAGATATTGGTTCCCCTTGCTTTACAAGACAGTGTTCCAACATATATGCACATGCTGCAACAGTTATTTTGTACTGGCTTGCCAGTAATAAAATTCTTCTAAAGGACAACCTTATAGCAAATTTTGCAAAGACAGCATTGGAAAAGCCTGTTTCGCAAGAGAATGATATTTTCGGATGTTCATACTTGTTGATTCCTTCAGATTCTCATCTTGGAGTAGAAGTTATTGATGGGGCAATAAGAACATGGGAAGAATATCAGGAGGTTCAAAGGGCCATAAAGAAAGGACTGATTTATGGTTCTTTACAGGCTTGAGTTTCTGCAGAAATAGAGATGGGGATAATCTATTCCTTGTTGACAATGAAGAGATTGAATAGGTATATAAGGATGACCAATCATAGCTGTAGAAATTTTGTCAGCTTGCCTTCGTCTGTGATCCAGAAAGTTCAACTTTTATAACTGTTGTTCAGTTTCCAACATCAATTCATAAAATTCTAGAATCTTTCTGCAAGAAGAATTCGAAGGAGTAATAGTAGTCAAAGAGTGGCAAATGTATATTTCAATGTATCAAAGTTGGTTGGAATCAAAATCCATGTACTCATTTCAGAAAATGTTTGCTTTTAGTTATGATATTTAGTTTGAGGTACTCTCGATTAACTTGAATAAAAAAATTGTGAATCCTATTCATGCCATCTTTGTGATAACATTCATAAGTACATCATATACAACAAGATTTAATTATGCTTAAAACAATGATTACATGAGCAACTAGATTGAAAATTTGAAAGCCTTTCATGTTAACTTTCAATGTTTTATCGAGATCGTGAATTTCTAATAAGTATGTGTTAAAATTCTTGTCTCCAGTTTTGAGAAGTTAAAAAAAAATAGGAAGGGTGGAAGTTAGCAACGAAGAATGGGATCAAAATAAATTAATGGAATTGTAAATGTATAATCAACATATAGTAAAAGATGGAATGCCAAATGTATTTCTATTGAAATCTAATAAATTGAAATAAAATAATAAATTGTTCCCATGAAGCATGGGAGAATATGTCGAAACAATTAAATGCGATAGAATGTAAACAAAGTTGTCCTTGCTAACTATCTTGAAGTAGTATTAGAAGCATCGACTATATTAACAATTTGTAGGATGTTCTTTAGGAGAGTAAAAAATGTCATTTGGAACCAAGAAGGGAAGCCAATGGAACTAAACTTGGGTATAGTAGTTGTTATGTTTCTTGTTATGTTCTCTATGTTGGGTATGTGTTATATTTTTTGAATGACTAGATCTAGTGTTTGCGTTGCGTCGGGCACGTGGGGGTCACAAGGGGGCAGAGCCCCCCTGTTCGGCGGGTTCAAAGGGGGGTGGGAGCCCTCGTGCATGGGGGTTCAGGGGTAGCGCCCCCCAATTTTTTTTTTTGGCACTTTTTATGTTCGTTTTTAGTGGTTTTTCGGCCCCTGGTTTTCACCAATGGTTTTCTAATTATGGTTAAGGAATTATGGTTGTTTACTAATCCGAGTAAATGGATTAGAGGTTTTGGATGTCGTAGGATCCTATATATTGTATTGTATTCTAAACAATGAAGATATGATGAATAGAGTATTAGAGGTGTGGCTCTAAAACAGGTTGTTGGTTTTCTCGGTTTGGGTTTCCAGGGTAAAATATTTGTGTAATGTGTGTGTGTGTGCCATTGTATCTTTTCTGTTTTTATTAAGAATATTTGCAGTAATTTATTGCACAAGGTTAAAATCTACATTTGGTATTAGAGTTGGTTTTGGCTTCAACAGGATGCCTTTGTGTCTAAGGGTTTGGCTTGGGTCTATGATAACCTTTGTTACAAGGGGAGATCGACGATATTGATTCTTTGGGCGAAAAGGAATGACGAACAGTTCGAAAATAAAGATCAAGAAATTTAATAGACAAAATTTTGAGCTATGGAAGCTCATGATGGAATATCTATTGATAGACAAAGATCAATGGATCGTGGTGGATCCAGGTACTGCACCTATAGGAAAAACAACAAAAGACTAGAAAAAGTTAGATCGAAAGGAGAAGAGCACAATCTGGTTGTGTTTCTCATATTCAGTATTACTAAATGTGTCAAGAGAAGCTACAACCAAGGCATTATGGGATAAGTTAGGGACTTTGTATCAGTCTAAGTCCCTAGTAAATTAATTGTTCATGTGGAAGAAGCTTTATAACTTGAGGATGAAAGATGGAGACTCGGTGACAAAGCATCTGAATGCCATCAATATAGTGGTAATTTAGTTATTATATGTTGATATTAATATTTATGATGAAGACAAATGTATCAGTTTATTGTGCTCTTTACCAGACTCATGGGACGATATGGTTGTGGCCATAGGTAGTAGTAAAACTATTTTAAGTTTTGATGATGTGGTCTCATCCTTATTTTTGGAGGAGATGAGGTGGAAGAACATGGAAGGACAAAGCACAAAACCATTATTTGCAAGAAGATGCTCCTAGGAAAGAAATAGATCTAAGTCCTCAAGTGGGAGATCTAAATCTAAGGATGGATCTAAATCTGCCAGAAGTTTTGTAAAGACATGCTGGAGATGTGGAAAAGAAGGGCACTACAAGAACCAATGTAGATTCAAAAGTGTTGAGAGGGGTAATGGATCTGAAGATGCTCCTTCTAGAGAATAAAAAACCTCCATGAAAGGAGGGGGTGTGTACTTGGTTTCTTCAATCACATATGTAGATCATGAGGCATGGTTGGTTGATTCAAATGCATCCTTTCATATGACTCCTCACGGGGAGTGGTTTTGCGAGTATGAATGGTATGATGGAGGTGATGTTTTCCTAGGTTATGACTCAACATCCAAAATCATAGGATGAGGAAATGTCAAGTTGAAGCTCATGGATGGAAGGATTAGTGTAACATCCCGTTGTGGCACACTAAGTGAACTTATTCTTTAAGGACACTTGCTCGCAAGTGATCCAGATTATTATAATATTAAAACTTTTGATTTTGATTATGAGGCGTCATGTGATGATGACATGTTTTTCTCTGCCTCGACATAGACAGGTGCTATTGACTCAGTTTTACTGAGTGTCCAGGATTATGGACCTAGAGGATGCCGAGGCATTGCTGGAACCCCTTGGACTCCGAATCGAGTCAGGGAGTGTACCATTGGGGTTTGATTGTTTCACTGTGATTTTAGTGCTTTTGATTAGATGATATGATATAGATATGTTCTGATATGATTCGTTGATGATGCATGCTGACGATAGCTTGCTGACCAGACTCACATGTGGAGTAAAGGGGTCAAACATGACTACCAGAGATGTTGAGGGAGAGGTGTGGTCAACATCCCTGCCACAACCTACTAGCACTCCCGCCGTGGCTCGAACTGCAGGTTAACGATTACCTAGTTTGAGAGAACTCACGATGCCGTGAGGGTAGACTGCGACAGTCGCTCACGATGATTCTGAGGGGCGTGCAATAAGGCGGGGGCCTTATTCCTTAGATGCCCTTAGTCTCCCACAAGTTCACCTGGCGGAGTATTGACTCCAGGGATTATTGATGTCTACCAAGTCAATCAAGAGGCGAGTGGCACCCTTGGAACACGTGGTGTGTTCTGAAGGGCATGTCGCGCAAGAAAAATGGAGAGTGGCGAGTGGCACCCTTGGAGCACATAGTGCGTTCTGAAGGGCACATCGCGCAAGGGAACAGATGAGGCGAGTGGCACCCTTAGAGCACCTAGTGCGTCCTGAAGGGCATGTCGCGTTGTTAATGATAGAGGAATGAACCTAGATGGCCTTAGGACGAATAACATGTTAAGTATTTTTAAAACAATTTCCCTAATTAAATGTCACCCAATACAAAATTTAAGGTTAAGTCTAAACTATACTAGTGGTCAAATTTTATCTCTCTATAAATAATAATAATAATAATAATAATAATAATAATAATAAAAACCACATGAATAATAAATATGACCTTCGTAAAATCTTGTAACATGAAGGGAGTAAGAAATTAATTGTTTCAAAAAAAAAATCTGTTGGATTAAAATTAAAAAGGGGAATTAATTGTTTATTTACTTTGATAATTTAAAATATACTAATTAAATAAGAAAAGGGAAAAAGGGGTTAATTTCCACACTTGCGTTTTTGAGTTCTAAGTAAAAGGGGAAAGAGGGAAAAATCTAAAATATTGGGAAACTAGGAAAAGAGGTAAACATAAAAAGGGAAAAAGGGGAACTTAAGGGAAAAAACGGAAAGTCAAACTTAGTGAAGAATCTACCATTTAAGAGCTTTCTAATTTAAACTGAATTAGCAATTTAAGAATAGGGAAAGCCTTTAAGACCTGTAAGGGAATTTGGGGACACCTAGGAGTGATTCTAGGAGTAACTCTAGGTGGGTGAGGGAAATAAAGATAATTAATTTATTAAAGAAGTTAATTTATGGAGGAATGAAGGGGATGGGTGAGACTTGTACGGGGAGGAAATTTTAGGAATTTAATTATAAAAGCTTAACTAAAAGAGAATTTTTGGAAAGTAAGGAACCACGAAACTCTATATAATGAAGGGAGGTGATGAAGGTTGGATCATCTTCTGTTTGTGTAATGTTAAGTTGCAGAAATATCTGCTTGACTGATTTTACTTGTGGGAGTTGGGATACCCAGCTCGGTGAGGAGTGGTAGCTCGGCCTTGTGAGGCGAGCTGGGAGCTAGTTGAAACCTCTGGATAGTGTGTGTGGCCCCTTTGTGGCTTGGGGGGCTAAGGGGTAGTAAGAGTACCCCTAATGTTGGCTGGGAGGTACTGGTGAAGTCTCGTCGGTCGGCAAGCGGGAGTTGCACGGAGCGCACGAATGTCACTCAGAGCGGGTGAACAGGAAATGGTACGCTTTCTTCATTTGTATGGTAGATTGTTGTAGGATTTATGATTTGGATCTGCATGTTTATTTGGGTAGGTAAACTAGTTGTATAGATTCATGACTAAATTTTTTATGGCCTAGCTAATTGATTGATTGGTTTCCCATGACCTTCGTCTCCCCGCATGTCATGACCGCCCAGTGGTGTTGATTGTGACCATACCGGTTGTTTCCTTTCGTCCCTAGCTCCTTAGTCCTCGCCTGAGTAGTCGGTCAGGAGCCTGATCTACGGTCGTCGCCTTAGCGTTAAAAGACCTATGGATCTCAACGCCTTGCTTTTCTGTGCGAGGATGATGAGCGAAGGATGATCTCGTCAGTCGTCTACCTTTGTTGTTTTCCTTGTCAGTTGTTGTCTTACGCCCTCTAGCAAAAGTACCTTTGCGTTTGGAATTCTTGTGTCATGTTGGTTTTCTGGGCTATCATTTCAATAACTTGTCCCAATGAATCCTTGCGTTCTCTTACTGTTGGTTGTGTTGGATTGGTATCCGGGTGATGAAAAGATTTAAATTCAGTCTGAAGTTTTATTGGTGTCTTGGTAGTGTAACAAATCTAATTTCAGTCGGCAATTTTATTGATATCCTGGAAATGTAAATTTTTTAAATTAAGTCTGTATTTTAGAATTCGCATCTTGGAATGGTTAAGTATGCTATCTTGGATTCTCCTGGCGAACTGCCATGTGTTTTGCTTCCGATATGCCTTTTGCTCTGCCAAACTTTAGCTTACGTTTACCTCCTTAGCTTGCAATGTACTCTGCCCTTGGCCACTGGATTCTTAATTGTTAATACTCCGCAGTCAATACTTTTGTCCACCTGATGGCATTGCAATTCGTTTATTTACCCGACTGCATTTTACTCCAGCACCTAATCTTTGAGAATGATCTTGCCTGCGATTGTCCTGGTATTGACGGTCCTTACCCTTGATTAACCTGCATTTTTTTTTTTATTCTTATTCACCCTGTGATGCCACTCGCCCATCAAATATGCACGACCATATCCCACCTTGCACCTCCTCACATTAAGCTAATCTTGAAGCCTGCACCTTCCTGCCCTTTTTAACCACCGGTCTATGATGGCTGGGGTCAACACCATTGGCTGCCACCTCTTGATTTTATTGATTGTGTTCATTACAGGTTAGCGAATGTTCTTGGTATAGAAAATGTGATGTAGGTACAATGAATACTTATTGTAGCGACTGGGGTGTATGATGAATGTTTACTGTGTAACGAATGTCTACGGTGTAGAAAATTTTATTATAGCAATGTTTAGTGCATACAACAAATCCTTTATCACTTCCGGGCATTTTTAATCAAATGGTTAACCTCTGCAATGTGCGTATCCCTTCCTGCACAGATTGCTTGATTTAATTATTGCCAATAATGACCACGAATTGCTGTTAAGTAGCACAACGAATTTCCTTGAAGTTGATTAAATTTTGTTGATTGACTAACTACGTTTGCCCATTAATTGAGGTTTGTGCCGTTGCTGGAACGACTGCATCTTGCCATTTAATTTGAGGGAATTGCTGTTGAATGGGCTCGAATTTCCACCTTGTGTGTACAATGTTTGCATATTTCATTAATGACAAAAATTATAGAATTCCATTTTGGTGGGTTGGGTACAACGTTTTACCTATTGTCAATGACAAAAATTGTAAGAATCCAGTCTGGTGTTTCCTGTCCTGAACCTCTACGGTTTCGTGGATCAAGTTTTCTTTTTGTAACAAATTTTATTACTTAGATTTCCCTTTTAAAGACTGTATTATGTCCACAATTTACTGCCGGGTGTTTGGTTCTGAGTGCGTCCCATTAATTGACCGCAACACCATTCCTATTTGGCATGTATGTGTCACTTTTTTTTTCTGATTTTAAATGACTGCTCCCTTTTTGTGGCTAGATGATAGCCTTCCCGGAGGGGTGAGTAAAGAGTTCATCATCTCTGGAAACCTAGGAGCAAGGATCCCAACCTCTCCTGCAGACATCAATTTCCATGTTCATTCCATTCGAGAGAAGATAGAGGCATCCAAAGAACACTCTAACTTACACATTTTCCTGATGCAATATATGTCAAAGGTTTGAAGAGTCAAACCTTTTTAGGGGTCACTTTTAATCATTTATCTTTCCATCACTTTGGTCCACACCTACAGCTATAAAAGAGGTGGTTGTATTTTTCTAGTATTATTCATATAATAGACCTCTTTTTCTCTACCAAAAGAAACTTTTTCCGTCCAAAGGAATGAAAAGGCTAATTATATCTGTTTCATGTATTCAACTTCTGCAGATATCTATTTTACGTATTAAAATTCATAACAAAATTTCCTAGAACTTGAGAACTAATGGTATAACCCTCAACAATGATATAAAGTTCAGGACTCCTACAAACTATGCTAATTATATCTTACACTCCAAATCAAGTACTTAGAATGCTAGCATACAAAACTTTCACACCTCTACACGTTGTCCAAGCTGAGATTTGTTGCAGAAGACCTTGATAAATAGTAAAATCTCAAAGCTGACAATAATTCAAAATATTAAACTGAGGTATCAACTCAAAAAATAAGAAAGGAGAGAAAAGCGGATATTGGATGAGTTGTCCTGCATTCCTGGCCCTTCCATAACTTTTCTCTTGTATGGAAGGTGGATTACAGTTAAACTCACTTCAGTAAGGATGAAAAAATAACTTTCAGGTAAGTACGGAGAACCAACTATAGAGTTGGAGCAGAAAATGATCTTTTAGTATTCTAAAGTACAACTTATTTTTGATGGAAAAGGTCATCAACAGAATCGGTATGATTCAGTACAGTCATTTTGTAGAACCTTTGAATTTTGAACCATTATAGCATCTAACTTCTATGTAATTTTTTTGGATCTGTGAGAGGGTGCCATCCGCTTTGATTTTGCTACTAACCTTGCAGAAAAACTATTGTTGCTCCTCAGCCTTTTAGCTTGATTAAAAAAAAAAAAAACAATTTTTTTTTTCCACTTTCTGCTTCGCATGTAGTCGTAACATTTGGGGTTATAACATATGGTAACAGAGTGGGTTCAACCCTGCGACTATGGATCACCATGTTCCCACTGCATTAAATCTTGAGTTGGCTTAGCTCTAACTAAAAACTTAACGTGTTCTTGTGGCAATGTCGATTAGAGGACGCCACAAAGTTTCATAGCGGGTGCCGGGGACGGAGGTGCGACGCCTCCAGAAGTGTCGCACCCTCAGAGTCTAGCCCCAAGGGGAGGAACAAGTCCTTGGGCTGGATCCAATTGTTGTAATGGATGATGATGGATGGACAAGGTGCTTTTGGGGAATGTCAGAGGCCTTGATTCACCATCTGTACTGAGATAAGGCCAATTAGTACCATTAGTATTCGCTTCAAACTCGACATGGCCAATTACTGAGTTCTTTGGTGCCCCGGATGGAACACCCACCAAGGCATGGTGCGAGAGTATGGCGACGTGCTTGCGCTTCACAATTATACTTCCAACACGAAGGTCCGCATGGCGGTCCTCCACTGAAGGGGAGCGCTCTTCCATGGTGGGAGACACTCCTATCATTCGATTATGACCGTCAAAGATCTTTCATGGGAACTATTCGAGGAATGGTTCCAGGAGGGGTATCTTTCTGAGGAATTCATTGAGCGACAACTCAACGATTTTGACGCCTTGCGATGAGGCAACCGCACGACCCTGAGTACGAGGCCCATTTTAGAGCGGCTTCGGTGTGCTCCGCAAAAAATTACCTCGAAACATAAGGTCAAGAAGTTTGAGTTTGGTCTTATTGTTAGAATTCAACGTCTACTTCGGGTACTAGGATTACTGGACCGAAGAAGTATGTTGGACGGTGGGGAGCCACAGTACCAACACGCCTGCCCAAAGGAAAGGGTCGGAGCATCTCGATCAACCAAACCCACTACCGTGGGAGTTTTGGGCAAGGCCCATCAGATTCATGCAGCAGTGAATAACCACCAGGTAGAGAATCAGTCGACTGTGCTCGAGATGGCAGGTACCATCGCTGACCAGACCCTTAGTATTTAATAGATCCCGATGCTACCAAGAGTTTCATTTCCGGTGCAGCGCTAAAAAGGATTAAGGTAAAGGCAGTCGAACAGGACAAGTTTAGCTTTGTTGAGATGGCTTTGGGATCCAAACAGAAGGTTGGAGGAAAGGTTACGGGATGTATCCTTAACCTAGGAGAGTTTGTCACAAGGGCCAACCTGTACGTCACGATCTTAGGATCTTATGATGTCATAATTGGTATGGACTGGTTGGAATCACATGAGGCGATACTCAACTGTAAGACGAAATGGTTGAGCTTGGTCGATGATGAGGGACAGATATGTGTGATTGTAGGACGGAACCAGGAAGTTTCCCTGAGGTTCATCTATTCCTTGCAACTTTGGAAGAGATTTCACAAAGGGTGCAAGCTTTATGCGATCCTTGCGTTAAATGAGAAGGGAGTAGCGAAAGGTCTAGAACACCTTCCGGTGGTGAGAGAGTTTGCAGATGTATTTTCAGAGGAGTTACCTGGGATGCCGCCCGAGAGGGAATTGGAGTTTACCATAGATCTAAAACTGGGGACTGAACCGATAGCAAGAACGCCTTATTGGATGTCGACTCCGGAGTTACAAGAGTTGAAAATGCAACAGAAGGAGTTGTTGGACCTGGGACTGATACGTCCTAGGGTGTCACCGTGGGGAGCACCTATTATTTTCATATGAAAGAAGGATGGGTCGTGGAGGCTCTGCATTGACTACCATCAATAGAACAAGGCCATGATCAAGAATCAGTATCCGTTGTCGAGAATTGATGATCTGTTCGATCAAATGAAGGGTGCGACGGTGTTCTCCAAGATCGATTTGCAATCAGGGTATCACCAGTTACGGATCAAGGAGGATGACGTCCCTAAGACCACCTTTAAGATGAGGTTTGGACATTACGAGTTTATTGTTTTACCGTTTGGACTGACAAACGCCCTAGGGGTATTTATGAGTTTGATGAACAGGGTGTTCCGCAAGTACTTGGACAAGTTCGTCCAAGTGTTTATTGACGATATTTTGATTTACTCTTGGATGACGGAGGAGCATGACAAGCATTTTCACTTGGTACTACGGTGTCTGCGAGAGCACAAATTGTATGGGAAGTTGTCCAAATACTCTTTTTATCAAGCGAAGATTCACTACTTAGGGCATGTCATCTCCGACGAAGGCATCGCCGTGGATCCAACCAAGTTCGAGGCTATCATGGAATGGCATGCGCCAACGAATGTCCCGGAAGTGCGTAGATTCATGGGTTTAGCAGGATACTATCGACGGTTCGTTGAGGGATTTTCGAAGATAGAAAATCTGATCACGGAGTTGCAGAAGAAGAACAAGAAGTTTGTTTGGACCGAGAAATGCGCGAAAGCATTTCGGAGGCTCAAGGAATTGTTGACAACAACACCGATACTAAAGGTCCCAGACATGGACGTAGACTTCTTGGTATGCACTGACGCATCCAAGGAAGGCTTAGGCAGAGTCTTGATGCAAGACGGACGAGTGATCGCTTACATTTAGAGGAAATGAGAAGGCATGTGGAGAACTACACGACGCACGATTTGGAGCTGTTAGCCATCGTTTATGCCTTGAAGGTTTGGAGACACTACCTTGTTGGACGAAAATTCGAACTAAAGACCGACCATTGTGGACTACAACACATATTTACGCAAAGCGACCTGAACGTACGACAACAACGTTGGTCGGAATGGCTTAGCGAGTACGACTTGGAGATTACTTACATAAAAGGAACAATGAACTGAGTGGCGGATGCATTGAGTCGGAGACCACACATCTTTTCGGTGCTACCTCTTCAGATGGATCTGCGTGAAAAGATTCTAACTTTACAACGTATTGATGATTGGTACAAAGAGGTCGAGGGTTTTGTCAGACAAAACACAATGATGGTACCACGATTTGAAGGATTTTCGTTGATAGCGTTGGATTATTGAGGTTTAAAAATTGAATCTATGTACCGCCGAACAACGAGTTGAAGATGTTGATCCTGAGCGAGGCTCATAGAGCAGTTTACATGGATCACCCTGGGAGTCATGAATATGAGGGCAGACCTTAAACCCTTATTCTTCTGGAAGGGAATGAAGGACGACATAGTCCACTGTGTGACCAGATGTTTAGAATGTCAACAGGTAAAGGCTGAATGTAGACACCCAACATGATTACTACAACCACACGCTATTCCAGAATCAAAATGGGAGGTTATTTCAATGGATTTTATTGTTGGATTGCCACTAACGACAAGGAGACATGACTCGATTTTCGTAGTAGTAGACACTCTGATGAAGAGTGATCACTTTATTCCTATGCGTACGACGTATCAGGCACCTGACATAGCTAGAGTTTTCATCAGTGATATTGTGAGGCTGCATGGCATGCCTAAGAGGATTATATCCGATCAAGTATTGATGTTTACTGGACGATTTGGTTGAGTTTCCAGAAGGCCTTGGGAACCCAACTTAACTTTAGTACTGCTTATCACCCGGAGACTGATGGGAAGACCGAACGAACGAACCAGACCTTGGAGCACATGTTGCACATGTACGTGATGGACCAACAAAAGCGTTGGGAAGAGTTCTTACCACTGGTGGAGTTCTCTTACAACAACAATTACCAGAGCACCATTAAGATGGCGCCTTTCGAGTTTCTTTATGGGTGACCATGTCAAACGCCTTTGAGTTGGGATTGGCTTAAGGATAGGGTCTTGGTGGGACCAAAAGTGATCCAGGAAATGGAAGAGAAAATGCAAACAATAAGGAAAAGGATTAAAGAAGCGCAGGATCGACAGAAGAGTTATGCCAATGCACACCGTGTCGACCGTAGTTACGAGGTCGGCGATCGAGTCTTCTTGCCGGTTAAACCGCATAAGAGTTCGATCAAGTTTGGAAAGGGATCTAAACTCTCTCCTAGGTTCGTGGGACCTTTCGAGATTGTGGAGAGAAAGGGCCCGTGGCCTATCGACTAGCCCTGTCGGATTCTTCGAGGCATATGCACGATGTTTTTCATGTATATGTTTTGAGACATTATATTAGTGATCCTACACATGTTATTGACATGAGTTCCTTGCAGGTATCGGATGAGGGGGCGCTCACGGCTGAGCTGATCCGCATATTGGATCATCGCGTTTGACAACTACGACGTCGAACGGTAGATCAGGTCAAGGTCCAGTGGGACAATTATAGTCCGCACTCAACGACCTGGGAGGACGCATATGATATGCGCCAACAGTTTCCATTTTTGTTTGATGATAGGCATATGATACTGTGATACACTTTTTTTTTCGGCATATATTGTGAAACTTCGGGACAAAGTTTAGACCAAGAGGGGGTGTATGTAACATCCCTCTCTGGCGCACTGAGCGAACTTATTCTTTAAGGACACTTGCTCGCAAGTGATCCAGATTATTATGCTATTAAAACTTTTGATTTTGATTATGAGGCATCATGTGATGATGACATGTTGTTTTTCTCCGCCTCGACATAGACAGGTGCTATTGACTCGGTTTTAATGAGTGCGTAGGATTATGGACCTAGAGGATGCTGAGGCATCGCTGGAACCCCTTGGACTCCAGATCGAGTCAGGGAGTGTACCATTGGGGTTTGATTGTTTCACTGTGATTTCAGTGCTTCTGATTAGATGATATGATATGGATATGTTCTGACATGATTCGTTGATGATACAGGTTGACGATAGCTTGCCGACTAGACTCACATGTGGAGTAAAGGGGTCA
Organism: Picea engelmannii; assembly: GCA_009831015.1. Taxonomy (NCBI): domain Eukaryota; kingdom Viridiplantae; phylum Streptophyta; class Pinopsida; order Pinales; family Pinaceae; genus Picea; species Picea engelmannii. The sequence continues at coordinate 263,774 of ML790306.1, read as the reverse complement.
CACACGACTACTAGAGATGTTGAGGGAGAGGTGTGGTCAACAGCCCTACCACAACCTACTAGCACTCCCTTCGTGGCTCGAACTGTAGGTTAACAATTACCTAGTTCGAGAGGACCTGTTATAACCCTATAATTTATAGGATCAACTGGTGACTGAAAATGTTATCTCTTTAGTGTTTTAGTTTGTCAAATGATTTTTCATTCTGCAAATAATTTGAAAAAAGAAAAAGAAAAAGAAAAGAAAAAGAAAAAGAAAAAAAAGAGGGCATAAAAGAAATTCAATAGAGCCCCATGCAATAACAATGACTTGGTCCATACCTTTCAAGCATGGCCAAGTTCTTTTAAATTGATGTTGATAGGAGTAGTGAATAAGCTTGGCTAAACTGTTTAATATTAGCCAAGTGATCTAGGTTAGTTAGTGAATAAATCTGACCAGACTACCTAATCTTGGTCAGATAGCCCTAGGATAGAGTAATTTATTAGTCCAACAGTTTAATCTAGGCTAATTGTCATAGGTAATTAGGTTAGAACACAGGGTAGTTTGCTTTATTTCAATAAAACCATCTTGATGATCAATGTTGAACCATGTCTTTGAGGTTTAAAAGGTTTGATGTCTAACCCCTTGGTGATAGAAACATGGAAAAGCTCAGGAAAAACCCACAATATGCACTTATCCTAAGTTTTTCTGGGCGCATATGCCTTCGCGCTCACAATTATGCACAACTCATGTATGAATGGCGCAGATGTTCATGCCCAGATCTACAGTGGACAAGTCTTTCCGGACCCCCTCGACCGTTCTACCTTTAACGGTGGGGGGGGTGGGGGGTCCAGAATCGGAGATAATATATGCGCACATATGGACGTCTCAGGCTTCAACACCTAGATCTATGGTTTATATTGGATTTCGGACCTCCCCGTCTGTTTTGCTTTTAACAGAAGGGGGGGGGGGGTCCAGAATGTGTTTTAAAGATCACACACAGATCTGCGGTTGAGAAGGAAGTGCGCAAATCAATGACTCATGGTGTTTTTCGGACCCCCTCGACCGATCTGCCTTTAACGGTGGGGGGGGTGGTCCAGAATGGAATTTTTCTCTGGCGGCCCCCCTATCTATACATGGCATGAATCCATTGGTTCCGAATCCCACCACCTATTACTGTCTGACATATCTCGTCACCTCAGGACGTCATTATCCACCTTTTTCTTAAGAGTCACATCCCATAACTCTGTCAGTCTTTCTCCCTCGTTCACCCATGGCAAGTCCCTTCGCCACGGTCTTTTCCCCCAATCAATACCCACCACGTCACTCAGATGTAAACTTCAGTCATTGTCACTTTCCATATCACGTTTTAAATGACCCGTTGGCCATTTATTACTGGCTAACTTATCCGTTAACCTGTTGACCTGTCTCACGCGCCCAATGGGTATTCGTTTGCTCGAAACTACCCTCACCTGTCATTCCCTCACCATTTACCCAGTCGTCACACCAGATAATTTTCCCTGTTTTACTCTCCGTTACTATTAGTTTCCCACATCTATAGTTGTCCCCGCTAACCTTTTGTTTTATTTGCAGGTGTTGTTAGAGTGATGGCGCTAAAATCAAAGAGAACAAAAGGTGTGGAAAATCCTTTTCTCCTGCCTCCTGTCGACCTCGATAGGATTCCTTTGGCCAACAAAGACCATTTAATCGCAAACACCAGATGCGATTTCGACTTCGTGGACTTACATTCATGGCTCAAAGAAGTTTTCCTTGACCAGAGCAACAAAATTGGGCTCTGGGAGTCCAACCTACCCTTGCATCTTTTCCCCCAGATTCACCAATTCCCAGAATTCGCCCTTAAGTGCCAAGCCCATTATATCCCCGAACAAAGAGCCATTGTGTCCTCATCCGGGGAAATTCTTTTCCTCGTCACACCAAAAACCATTGACCAGATGATGCATATATCTAGAGCCGAATCCGCCTCACACTTCAGCCTCGTAATCATCACATAACTCTACCAGAAGCTGTCATTCCCCCAAAGAGCTCAGATTTTGAGCTTTTTCTCCCGCAGTCCACTCATCTCCCCACTACAAACCCCCCTTATCCTTTCTCTCTGTTCTCAATAAAAGGAAACCAGGTCATCACGTCACTTTGTGCCTTGCCTGGATATTTTTCAGATCAATGGATGGATGAACCCATTTTGGGATTTCTGTCCATTTTCTCCACCAATGAGAAACCCACTACATAGTTCGACTTCAGCATGTTCCTGGCGGAAAACATTCACAAACAATTCATAAATTTTTCCACAGAAGGCATGTTCCAGTATTCTTCAATACTGGAATACCTGTTCGTTTTCTTCCAAGCAGACACTTTTTATTTTTCTATGCAGAAGATGGATGAAGATGGTAGACCACAGGTAGTAACAGCATGGACTTCTCTGCTCAGACATAACTCCACAGAATTCAGTTTCAAGCAGTTCATCGAGCATTTCTACCACCCAGTGGTGAGTATGCTCAGCGGTAGACTCGAACCCAGAATTAATGAGGAAATTCAGAGGATTCTACATCTCTCAGACCTTACAAAGACTGGTGATTGGTACCTATACCAAAATCATACTGAGATCAGAGTCTATGGGTGCGAGTTGGCCCCATATAAATTGCCCAGGTACTTACCTGTTAGAATGTTTTCCCTGGAATACATAAGGCAGATGATAAACTCATACGACATACTTTTTGTGTCTTTGAAGAAGAAGCAACAACTCATAATCAAAGGGCAGATTGGGTCTTTCATCTGCAACAGTCAAGGCGCCGGGGAGGAAGTAGATAGTCTACTAAAGGAAATGAAGTTTTTTGTTAGTTTCACATGGCACTATGATCCGTGCGGGATAATTTCTGAGATGAGGATAAAAAATAAGAATATCCCGTATGTTCACATATCTAGGCCTGAGGTAGAGAAGTTTTCAAACCAAACAGAATGGGAGCCGAACACTCTGCTTGAAATAGAACAACAAAACCCTTCGGTCACTGTTTCACAGACGACTACACCACAGGTTCCAAAGGAGAAAAGGCCTAGGAAGGACACTTCGCCTTCTGTGACTGAAGTATCATTTGAAGAGTTCCAATTGCACACAAAGAGGTTGAAAATCACTCAGACACCTGAAACGGCTGGCGAAAAGGCAATTCCATTCACTACAATTATGGAGGTGGATCGGTCACTCCTTAGTACAAGCAACAAGCAGATCATAACCTCAGTATTACCAAAGAAGCCTATAGATATTCCACCAGTCAACCAACCAGGCAAAGCAGGACCGAAGCTGAGTATCTTTGAGAAATACAATTTGATCAAGAAAAAGAATCAGACGCTGACCAGTAGCACATATGCTCAGTTCCAGAAGAAAACATTGACTGCACAACACAGACTTCTATCGGCATTCGACACTGATAAGGGTAGAATGCACATGGAATTTCTCCAAGCACAGGTGCCAGACCCAAAGGTAATTACTGATTACAAAAGGGCAACTTTCGAATTCTAGACTAAAGATGTGCATCCAGCTGATCAAATGGATCTGCACAGGCAGACTGGAGAAATGGTGTTTTCCACATTGCCCAATGCTTCCACTGCTGCATCCAAGCTACAGGTATCTCTGAACAATGTCCAGACTCAGCTGAAGTTGGAAAAAATATCATCCTTTGCCAAGGATAACAGGATTAAGACGTTGGAAGAGCTGGTCCTCAAGATCGGATATGATCCCTCGAATGTGAAAGCAGTCGAGGAGATGATCAAGAAGAAAAATGCCGAAATAACATCTCTGAGGAAACAATTGAAGCTGCCACCAACAATAGAATCACAGGCAAAGGAAATAGCGAAAACAAAAGGAGAAAAAGATGAGATGCTTAAGCTGATCATGGAGCATAATGCACAATTGAAGGAAATGGAAGCTAAACTAGAGAAACTAGTGAAAGAGAAAGAGTAGTCAAAACCCATGGAAGTCATTCCATTGAGTGTATTTCCACTCTAAGGAGTGAGAAAAACATCCCTAGCAGAAATTCCATCGGCAACTCCACTGACATCTCTGGAAAATACTGTTGAACTAGCTAAATCCACGGAGGAGATGAATCTGCAAGAAACAAAGATTAGCAGGCTAAAAAAGGAGATTGAGAACCTCAAGGAACTCAAATCGTCTTACCAAACCAGCTACTCCAAGGAAAAACAAGTTTCAAACCAGCTCAAACAAGAGTTACAACAACTTCGAAAGCAAACAGTGGCAGGCAAAACTCTGGCCGAAGTCAAAGAAAGTGTCTGGACAGACATCACCAAGTCCATAAATGAAATATGGCCAATGATACAAATTATGTTTGAGAAAAATGAATTGGTGCAAAGAAGCAAACAAGCCATCAAGAAGATAAGAGTAGAACTGGGAGAGATTCCCACAGAGGCTACTGAAATCATCAAATTCCTGAATTCTAAAACCAGAGAGGAGCTGGAAGATTTGAGAATAGAAGATAGAACAGAGACCATCCTTGAGGTCAAGAGAGTCCTAACCAAGAGAGGACTGATGCTACAACTAGAAGAAAAGGTTTAGGCTATGGACCTCAAGGTGCAAAGGTTTTTCAGCAAGATCAAGGCTCTACAGAAGAAGGGTCTTCCTGGTGTGAGAGTGATAAATGAAAAATTGATGACGCTCCCCGATTACAAAAAGAGACTAGCCACTGTGGCTAAGGATACCTCAAATTTTTCAGGAATACAAGGCAGTATCACTGGTAAGGCATTCCTGGATGCTTTACAGTTGGACATCAACATACAACATGAAATCTGGTACATCTTCACCACCAAGCCAAATTTTTCCAAGTACACGGAGATGGATAAAGTATATCATAGATTGCTCAAAGTCAGCATTCCCAGTCACCTTCGATTGGAAGAACTTTGCAATCTGATCGAGTAGTCGATGAGCTGTCCAAGCCCCGTCATCTATCCAGTCAGAAGAGGTCGTGCAGAGGCCTCACCAACGGTTCACCCAGAAAACAACATGAAATTACGACACATCATCAAACAATTTCCTATATTTTTGTAGTTTGTTAAGTTAGTTAGCTAAAAATAAATTTACCATGCCCTGATCTGTAATGACAGGATCATTTGTAATGTTGATTATAAATACTTCACACTTTGAATTATTGAGGTTTGATCCTGATACCCAGCAAGCTACAAGACTGTAACATTTTTATCAGAAGATCTTCCATTAATAAAAAGAGACGTTTCACATGATTCTTGCATGTTATTTATTGGTGATGTTTTCTCTTCTCTGTTAAATGTTCTTCTCGCTCAGTTATCATATTGTTTTCTAAATCCAATCTTTGAAAGTAACGAACGTTGCATGATTTATCTTTGTATACCCTGTTTCTGAATTTAAAATATTTTAATGTTCGTCTTCTGATATTATAGTGAATAAATTCTTAACTGCTTCTTTACTTTGATTGATATTCTCGTCTTTTTCGCTTTTCAACATTCTACTGCTAAAGATTCCAACGAATGCATTATCTCGCCCTGTGAAAAGGATCTTTCATTTTATGGTTTAGATCCTCATCTCGAAATACATACCCCATAGCCCAATGGATGTATAAATCTCTCTCCACCAACTTAACAAAAACGACAACAAACAAAACAAACATATTTTATTCAACTAGCCTAATATCTTGAATTTGAAACATAGCAAAATCATACAGAGAGAACCCTCTCTGAAGATAGTAGAGATAGATTCCAGTTTCGAAGTGGTTGGATGAAGTTACCTCCCATAGATTTCTTCTTTTCTGACAACCTATAGGAAATTTATCGAGCGTTAACAGGACCCACGATGCTGTGAGGGTAGACTGCGTCAGTCCCTCACGATGATTCTAAGGGGCCCGCAATAAGGCGAGGGCCTTATTCCTTAGATGCCCTTAGTCTCCCACAAGTTCACCTGACAGAGTATTGACTCCAGGGGTTATTGATGTCTACCAAGTCAGTCAAGAGGTGAGTGGCACCCTTGGAGCATGTGGTGCATCCTGAAGGGCACGTCGTGCAAGAAAAATGGAGAGTGGCGAGTGGCACCCTTGGAGCACATAATGCATTCTGAAGGGCACATCGCACAAGGGAAAAAATGAGGCGAGTGACACTCTTGGAGAACCTAGTGCGTCCTGACGGGCACGTCGTGTTGTTAATGATAGAGGAATGAACCTAGATGGCCTTAGGACGAATAACGTGTTAAGTATTTTTAAAACAATTTCCATAATTTAATGTCGCCCATTACAAAATTTAAGGTTAAGTCTAAACTATGCTAGTGGTCAAATTTTATCTCTCTATAAAATAATAATAATAATAATAATAATAATAATAATAATAATCATAATAAAAATAAAAATAAAAACCACATGAATAATAAATATGACCTTCATAAAATCTTGTAAGATGAAGGGAGTAAGAAATTAATTGTTTCAAAAAAAAAACCTGTTGGATTAAAATTGAAAAGGGGAATTAATTGTTTATTTACTTTGATAATTTAAAATATACTAATTAAATAAGAAAAGGGAAACATGGGTTAATTTCCACACCTGCCTTTTTGAGTTCTAAGTAAAAGGGGAAAGAGGGAAAAATCTGAAATATTGGGAAACTAGGAATAGAGGTAAACATAAAAAGGGAAAAAGGGGAACTTAAGGGAAAAAATGGAAAGTCAAACTTAGTGAAGAATCTATCATTTAAGAGCTTTCTAGTTTAAACTGAATTAACAATTTAAGAATAGGAAAATCCTTTAAGACCTGTAAGGGAATTTGGGGACACCTAGGAGTGATTCTAGGAGTAACTCTAGGTGGGTGAGGGAAATAAAGATAATTAATTAATTAAATAAGTTAATTTATAGAGGAATGAAGGGGATGGGTGACACTTGTACGGGGAGGAAATTTTAGGAATTTAATTATAAAAACTTAACTAAAAGAGAATTTTTGGAAAGTAAGGAACCACGAAACTCTATATAATGAAGGGAGGTGATGAAGGTTGGATCATCTTCTGTTTGCGTAATGTTAATCTGCAGAAATATCTGCTTGACTGATTTTACTTGTGGGAGTTGGGATACCTAGCTCAGTGAGGAGTGGTAGCTTGGCCTTGCGAGGCGAGCTAGGAGCTAGTCGAAACCTCTGGATAGTGTGTGTGGCCCCTTTGCGGCTCGGGGGGCTAAGGGGTAAGAAGAGTACCCCTAGCGTTGGCTGGGAGGTACCAGTGAAGTCTCACCGGTCAGAAAGCGGGAGTTGCACAGAGCATGCAGACATCACTCAGAGCGGGCGAACAAGCAATGATACACTTTCTTCGTTTGTATGGTAGATTGTTGTAGGATTTATTATTTGGATCTGCATGTTTATTTGGGTTGGTAAACTAGTTGTATAGATTCATGACTAAAATTTTTATGGCCTAGCTGATTGATTGATTGGTTTTGACCTTCATCTCCCCGCATGTCGTGACCGCCTTGTGGTGTCGATTGTGACCATACCGGTTGTTTCCTTTCATCCCTAGCTCCTTAGTCCTCGCCTGAGCAGTCGGCCAGGAGCCTGATCTACGGTCGTCGCCTTAGTGTTAAAATACCTATGGATCTCAACGCCCTGCTTTTCTATGCGAGGATGATGAGCAAAGGACGATCTCATCAGTCGTCTACCTCTGTTTTTTTCCTTGTCAGTTGTTTTCTTATGCCCTCTAGCAAAAGTACCTCTACGTTTGGAATTTTTGCGTCGTGTTGGTTTTCCGGCCGATCATTTCAATAACTTGTCCCAATGAATCCTTGAGTTCTCTTACTATTGGTTGTGTTGGATTGGTATCTGGGTGATGAAAATATTTAAATTCAGTCTGAAGTTTTATTGGTGTCCTGGTAGTGTAACAGATCTAATTTCAGTCGACAATTTTATTGATATCCTGGAAATGTAATTTTTTTAAATTAAGTCTGTATTTTAGAATTCGCATCTTGGAATGGTTAAGTATGCTATCTTGGCTTCTCCTGGCGAACTGCTGTGTGTTTTTCTTCCTGTATGCCTTGTTCTCTGCCAAACTTTACCTTACGTTTACCTCCTTGGCCTGCAATGTACTCTGCCCTTGGCCACTGGATTCTTAATTGTCAATACTTTGCAGTCAATACTTTTGTCCACCTGATGGCGTTGCAATTCGTTTATTTACCTGAATGCGTTTTACTCTAGCACCTAATATTTGAGAATGATCCTTTATTATTATAGCAAATTTTTTTATTATAGCAATGTTTAGTGCGTACAACAAATCCTTTATCATTGCCAGGCGTTTTTAATCAAACAGTTAACCTCTGCAGCGTGCGTATCCCTTCCTGCGTAGATTGCTTGATTTAATTATTGCCAATTAATGACCATGAATTCTTGTTAAGTAGAACAACGAATTTCCTTGAAGTTGATTAAATTTTACTGCTTGACTGACCACGTTTTCCCCTTAATTGAGGCCTGTGCTGTTGCTGGAACAACTGCGTCTTGCCATTTAATTTGAGGGCATTGCTGTTGAATGGGCTCGAATTGCCACCTTGTGTGTACATCGTTTTCATATTTTATTAATGACAGAAATTATAGAATTCCATTCTGGTGGGTTGGGTACAACGTTTTGCCTATTGGCAATGACAGAAATTGTAAGAATCCAATTTGGTGTTTCCTGTCCTGAACCTCTACGGTTCCATGGATTAAGTTTTATTTTTGTAACAAATTTTATTACTTAGATTTCCTTTTTAAAGACTGTATTATGTCCACGATTTACTGTTGGGCGTTTGGTTCTGACTGCGTCCCATTAATTGACCGCAACACCATTCCTATTTGGCATGTATGTGCTGCTTTTGTTTTCTGATTTTAAATGACTTCTCCCTTTTTGTGGCTAGATGATAGCCTTCCGAGAGGGGTGAGTAAAGAGTTCATCATCTGTGGAAACCTAGGAGCAAGGATCCCAACCTCTCCTGCAGACATCAATTTCCATCTTCATTCCATTCGAGAGAAGATAGAGGCATCCAAAGAACACTCTAACTTACACATTTTCCTGATGCAATATCTGTCATCCAAAGAACACTCTAACTTACACATTTTCTTGATGCAATATCTTTCAAAGGTTTGAAGAGTCAAAACTTTTTAGGGGTCACTTTTAATCGTTTCTCTTTCCATCACTTTGGTCCACACCTACAACTATAAAAGAGGTGGTTGTATTATTCTAGTATTATTCATATAATAGACCTCTTTTTCTCTATCAAAATAAAATTTTTCCGTCTAAAGGAATGAAAAGGCTAATTATATCTGTTCCATGTATTCAACTTCTACAGATATCTACTTGACGTATTAAAATTCATAACAAAATTTCCTAGAACTTGAGAACTAATGGTATAACCATCAACAATGATATAAAGTTCAGGACTCCTACCAACTGTGCTAATTATATCTTACACTCCAAATCAAGTACTTAGAATGCTAGCATACATAAGTTTCACACCTCTACATGTTGTCCAAGATGAGATTTGTTGTAGAAGACCTTGATAAATAGTAAAAGATGAAAGCTAACTATAATTCAAAATCTTAAACTAAGGTATCAACTCAAAAGATAAGAAAGGAGAGAAAAGCGGATATTGGATGAGTTGTCCTGCATTCCTGGCCCTTCTAGAACTTTTCTCTTGTATGGAAGGTGGATTACAGTTAAACCCACTTCAGTAAGGATGAACAAATAAATTTCAGGTAGGTATGGAGAACCAACTATAGAGTTGGAGCAAAAAATGATCTTTTGGTATTCTAAAGTACAACTTATTTTTGATGGAAAAGGTCATCAACAAAATTAGTATGATTTAGTGCAATCATTTTGTAGAACCTTTGAATTGTGAACCATTATAGCATCTAACTTCTATGTAATTTTTTTGGATCCATGAGAGGGTGCCATCCACTTTGATTTTACTGCTAACCTTGTAGAAAAGCTATTGTTGCTCCTCAGCCTCTGAGCTTGATTAAAAAAAAAGAACAATTTTTTTTTCCACTTTATGCTTCGCGTGTAGTCGTAACATTTGGGGTTATAACAATTGGAACACTCCTCGGTGTTCTGTGCACACCTGGATTAGCTAGAAATTTTATTTCTATATGAAAAATGGACGATGTAGGGGTAAAAATAATGTTTGGGAAAGAAACTTGCAGGATGGTTCAAGGAACAATGGTGTTGCTGAAGGGAGTTCAATTTAGAACTTTGTATAAGCTGCAAGGAAGCACTATTAGTGATGGGTGTAACAATTCCATTGTTCTTGAGATTAGATATGAAGAAGAAAAAACTCCTACAGTCTCTAGAGAAAAGAATATGTTGTGGCATCAAAGACTGGGGCATATCAGAGAGAAAAACACTTAACTACTACATAGTAAAGGTATGGTTGAAGATATGTTTAATTGCTCTCTAGATTTTTATTTATGTGAACATTGCACATATGGGAAGTAGACTCGGGTAAGATTCTGCTCTAGTCCATTGAGGGTAGAGGGAATTTTACAGTTGGTGCACATTGATGTGTTTGGACCTGTGTCGGTTCCATTGTTGGGAAAGTCTTTGTACTATGTCTCATTTATAGATGAATTCTTGAGGAATACATGGATATATTTCCTCGAGAAGAAATCTGAAGTATTTGACATGTTTAAAGAGTTTAAGGCTCTTATGGAGAACCAAACAAAGAAAAGAATTAAGGTGTCAAGGATGGATAATGGTGGAGAGTTCCACGGAAATGAATTCGAAGAATTCTATAAGAAGTGCAGTATAGAAAGGCAAAATACTACTCCCTATACACCTCATCCAAAAGGATTTGCAGAAAGGATGAACAAGACGTTGATGGAAAAAGCAAGATGCATGCTCAGTGGTGTTGGGTTAGGACAAGAATTTTAGGCAGATGCAGTGGATACTACATGTTTCCTGGTTAATCGATCACCCTCATCATCATTGGATTATAAGACTCCACACAAGGTATGGACTAGTCAATGTTCACGTTCCAAAGGAAAACATGAGTAATCTAGATAAAAAGGATGAAAAAGTGTATCTATATTGGGTATAAAGATGGTCTAAAAGGTTATAATATTTGGAACCCAAAAACTAAGAAGGTTGTGTATAGACGAGATGTGGTATTTAGAGAAACGAAAGATGTTGTTAAACAAGAAGTCCTACCAAGGAAGGAAGAACCAAAGAAAATAGAGTTTGAGTTTAAGGATGATGAATCAAACTCTACAAAAGAAGAATAATTAGAAGAAGAAGATCCTCATACTCCAGTATTGAGGAGATCAGTTCGAGAAAGAAGGAAACTGGAAAGGTATACTTCACCTTATTTATGTTCAAATGTTGCTTTGTTTATTATTAAAGATGATCCTAGAACTGTTAGGGAGGTAGTTGATTCAGAGGATGGAAAACTTTAGAAAAAGGCCACTATTGAAGAAATGGAAGCCTTGTACAAGAATGAGGCTTGGAATCTAGTGGAGTTGCCGACTGGAAGAAATCCCATTGGCAGCAAATGGGTGTTTAAGAAAATTTGAATGCAAAAGGCAAAGTGGAGACATACAAAGCTCGGTTAGTAGAAAAAAATTATTCCTAGGTAGAGGGAATTGACTTTGGTGAAATTTTTTCTCATGTTGCCAAGTTAACTTCAATTAAATTTGTTTTATTTGTTGTTGCTACATTTGATTTTGAATTAGAATATATGGATGTGAAGACAACATTCCTACACAAGGATGTGGAAGAAGAAATCTACATGAAGTAGCCAGAAATCTTTGTTGTGAACAGAAACAAAGAGCTGGTGTGCAAGCTGAAAAATTCCTTGTATGTGTTAAAGCGATCAAAAAGGATGTGGTATCAAAATTTTTATACTTATGTGTTGGGAATTGGATTCACAAGGAGCAAAGTCGATCATTGTGTGTATTTTAAATTAATTGGTGATCATCTTCTTTATTTGGTCTTGTATGTAGATGATATGTTGTTGATTGGAAACAATACAGAGATTATCTAGGATGTGAAAACTCAGTTGTCCTCTAAATTTGACACAAAATATCTTGGTTCTACAAATTTCATTTTGGGAAATTAAAAGAGATCGGGAAAACAATTTTTTTTTGTTAAATCAGAGAAAATATGTCGAGACAATACTGCAGAGATTTAATATGCAGGAATGTAAACCGGTCAAGATTCTTATTCTTGTAGGTGTAAAGTTATATGCGGATCAGTGTCCCATGGCACAGGAAGAGGAAAAGGACATGTCCTGTGTTCCATATGCTAGTGCAATTGGAAGTTTGATGTATGTACTAGAATTGACATTGTACATGCAGTGGGAGTTTTGAGCAGATATATGTCAAAACTGAGGAAGGCGCATTGGAAAATAGTAAAGAGGGTTTTCAGGTATTTGCATGGCACTACTAGTTATGGATTGTGCTACCAAGGAAGACCAATATTGGATAGAGTATTGGACGTACATGTGTTTGTTGATGCAAATTGGGTTAGATATTTGGATCGCAGAATATCTACAAGAGGGTATGTGTTTAACTTGTTTGGACGAGCAATCAGTTGGATGAGCAAAAGACTGTCTGTAGTGGAACTCTCAACTACAGAAGTTGAACACATGGTAGCCACTCATGGAAGAAAAGAAGCATCATGGTTATTCTTATCCCTAAAGTTGACCCTTGACTACAATAGGGAAAGATAGGGCACCTCAATAGTTGCAATGGTGGTTTGATTAAAAGGTGGATCAAGTGGGACGAGAAGGGAAGAGTGTCTAGCAAAGGAAATCAGGCTCAAATCCAACTAGAAGGGTAGCATATCATAGGTCAAAGGCAAGTTAATGGACAATAGACAGTTGAAAAGATAACATGAAATGGAAGAAGGTGGAACTTAAATGAATATATAGGCCCTGTAATCTTCTCATCCTTGTACATTCATGGAGAAGATATTCAGATCAAAATGTCATTTTGATGTGAATCATAGTATCTGAAAACAAATCATAGTTTGTAGGAAATAAAAAATAGAATCTCTACTACTACTAAATCTAAAACTGTATAATGATTAGTGCATCGCAAAATCATCTTTGAAAATAGATAAGACGAAGGAAAACTAGTATGGAAAATAAACAGAGGTAAAGTGTTCATTAACTTCATTCTTTGAGCATGATAATGTTGAAATTAAATACAATACAGTTTTACATGAATAATCAAAGACTCAGACCTCTTCTCCTTTGGCTCTTAAACCCCTAGCCCTCTCAGGCCTTCAGAACCCCTTGATCATCTTATTTTTTTACAATTTATATCTCCTATTACAAATATTAGATCCAAAATTAATGGATTGAAATCCCCTTTCCAATCAAACATAGAAAGCAATTACAAAATATAGGATATGATAACTAAAAGATAAGATCTGAGATGAATCCAAGATCCTATTTTAGGGCTTTGCTTTGACTGATCTAGATTCGATGCCAAGTGAACTGGAAATAAGCCATTTGAGTGCCAAATTTTTTCCAAAAGTTAGAATTGATTTTCAAAATTAATCTTATGAGTGCTCAAGCAGGCTCGAAATATACTCTGCCACCTGTGACTTATTTTATTGAGGAAATATTTCAAGAAAATATATTTGAGACTTCATCAATCTTCGTTCATTCTTCCTTCAAATATGGATACAATCCACCATTGGTATGCACCAATTGAGAATCTTTGATTCTCCAAAAACTTTGTAGGATTCAGTTGGCTTGGATTCACTCTTTCTCCATTCATTCTGGTGAGTGCCAACAACATGAGAAAACTCAAGGAACATGCAACCTTCCTCTCTCAAGGAGGATTTGTTTTTGTTTGCAATCCTCCTATGAAAAGAGATGTGCATTAGAAACGATCATGGTTATGTAGTCTTGATGATGCCCCTGAATAACTCTCATAACCTGTCTGATTCCAGTTGAAATGACTACCATTTGAATACCACTTACTAGTATTTTGACTTGACATATCTGATAGATGCCTTTTTTAAATATATATGCTCGTGACAATTACAACAATGAGAGTGATGATACATGTAAAATTTACAAGCACTACGTTTGTATGCTAAGCCAAGTCATGATCAATCCAAGCTTGAATGACCTTGTTCTATGTTTTCAGATTCAGTACGACCCCTTTTGTCATATCGTGGTTTGTATATGGTAATTTAGATTTATCTATTGTCGATGCCTGAGGTTTGTCCAAATTCTTTCAAGCTGTTATATATGCAGTGTGTTTGAATCCAAATGTGTAGCATGGGCTAGGCCATAGAAACTTCAAGGACCAAATCGACCATGAAACAAACATATAATGAATAATTCTCTCACAATATTCCATATTAAGATCTCGATATGAATTCATGAGTAGATCATAACAATATGCTTAAATATACATCGCAACACAAGAATCAAAGAGCAGTGGATCTCCTTTCTTTGTCCCACACAAACTTGATTTTGACCAAATCATATCTTCATCCTCACTTCGATCACGAGCTGCTAGATAGATTCAACATGTGTTGTAGATAGTAAATACATGTCAAGGAACCTTTTAATTTATTCATCTACTTGAAATATCAGATTCCGAGATAGAACTCATTCACTTGGAGTGTTGGCACTTGATTGACTTGCAAGATCATTTGAGAGATGCAACATAAGCTATCACGAACTCATGAGGGAAAACATATTTTACTGTGCATGCCATTGCCATGGCTTGAACCTAACACTTGCATTGACACTTGTTATTTGGTTTATGAGAACTAAAGTTCTTTTGTATGAACTCATGGCATTACCTAGGCCTCTTTCTTTGAAAATCCTTTAATGTTATCCCACTGGCATAGAGACACACCTATTGATACGATCTCGTGACTAGGCAATGTATTCATTTTCAACATTTGACCTTGGTGAGATTGGACATTGTGCTGATGTAAACAACATGCCAATCATCTCAATCATTGTTACCTCCATCATTAGTAATCATAATCACTGTGAGCAACCCATGACCTGGTTCATCAATAAACCTTCCACAAAAATCTGCAAATTATATCCCACATGGACGATGAAAAGGGATTTGAAAGAGTTTATATGTAGTGGGGTCTAGTAAGCCTATCGACGAGTAGTGCATGGAATTTTGGCCCCTTGTGGGCTCCCTCACCTCTTTATGACACGTGAAATCATATTGGCCTTGGCACCAAGCTCCTTGCATTTCTTTCTGTGCATGCGTCACAAAAATGTGTGCTTCAAATATGCCCTGCTTTTGGTAGTGCACTTGTCTTTGTCACATGGGCTTCTAGAGCTTGGCACAAAATTAAAATTTTTAAGCCTGTGGATCTTTGAACTAACATTGGCTCCACCTGGGGATGGTGTCCTCCCTGCGAGGCACCAAAGAATAGCAGACCAAGTTCCAATCCATTTAATCCCTACAATCTGTAACCCTGCTCTGTAACTGAAATCTAGCATTCTACAAACTAAAAATAAACCAATATTGAAACTAAAAAGAAGTTTACCAGTGCCTACATTGGGTTATGGAGTCCTTATTCTTTTCTATTGCACACCAAACCAAACTGAACGGATAAATTCAAAATACAAACTGAAAATTGGAACCCAAAGCTTGTGAAGCGATTTTATTTATATACACATCCTACTTTAACCAACTGCAACTATTTTCTCAAGTGATATCAAACTTCTAGTGCAACCATTCAAGAAATTGATCTACTAACCAAATTTCTTGAACATGCTTTGTTAAGATTTTTTTTTGAAAATGAAACAGTTGTTGATGTTTTGGTAGCTGCGGGAGGTATTGACCTCCAAGTGTATCCATTGTACTTAGAATAGAATATTATGGAAGTAAGAGAACCATTAAACAGGTGTGTGAAAACCATATAATAGAAGTCATCCCAAGGAGAATAACAATAAAGAAACAAAAAACCCCAGAAAGGGAAGTCGACCCTGCCAGAAAAAGTCAAAGTAAATTATATTTTCCAGAAAAGACAACTTGGCCCTGTGGGAAAAGTTCACTAGTAGAATAAGTATAAATAAGGTGATGCCTTAGCTCATTTGTACACTCTCATACACTCACTCAACAAAAGGAGGGCACAATTTTGAGGAGTAGTAGTTGTAGCAGTTGTAATTGCAACAAAAGGAGGCGCAAGTCTGGAGATGGTGGTCTAGCAGTTGTCGTGGTGTAATATCAGTCTTTCTGGTATCTCTATTGTGTGATTCTCTTGGTAAAGGTAAGCTTCTATTAGTAGAGGTATTTTCTCTTGGTATTGTGTTGTTGCTGCAACAATGGTGTTACTGGTTAGGGTTTATTTGTTGGTTCTAGTGTGGACTTTCTACAATCATTCTATCTAAGAAAAGGTTAGTGTGCTTGGGGGTGGCATAGTGAATGCCTATGGTTGACAATGATATGACATTGTCTATGGTTAAATGAGCATACCAAAATTTTAACATGGTTTCAGAGTTGGTTTCCTTTGTAATAGTCTAATCACTAGAAGAAAGATCCTCAGTTTCCCCCATTGTCAATCTCGTTGAGCACTTACTGAACCAATCAAGAAGGTCGCCTAAGTAGGGCGCATCTTTCCCCTGGATCAGATCTCCAAAATTATGAAATTAAAAAATTAAGGTTTCCTCATAAAACTCTAGGTCTGCAGTACCACTTGCAGTTGTAGTGCCAGTTGCTTCATGCCAATTACTTCATGCCAGATGCTTCATGCCAGTCACTTTGTGCCAATTACTTCGTGCTAGTTGCAGTGCTAGTTTCTTCATGTCAGTTAATTCATGCTAGTTGCTTCTTTCTAGTTGCAGTTCTAGTTGCAATGCCAATTGTAGCACCAATTACAGTACCATTTTCAGTACCAGTTGTAGTTACTATGGTCGAGTAAATTTTCTGATAACTCATTGAGAAACTCATTGAAAGGATTTAGAAATTATTCTTACCCTAGCACATCTCCAGCTATCTTCAGATTGCAAGTTGGAGCACTTTGAAATTTTTGGGTTGATCATTACTTACCACTGTTGCCAGATGGTGTCGTTGCCTACCACTATTTGCAGCTGCTACTGAAGGTATGCAATTATATGTGTTTGAACTGTATCACTAACTTGAGGGTGTTTGCAGGAGAAGGGATCTTTTGTCCAAACAAAAATCGTAGATCCAGAGGGATCTCAGATCCAACACATCCAGAGGAACAACACACTCCAGGTTTTATTGTTTTGATATGCCTCTAGTTTTTATGGCATTATTGTAATCTTATGAACATCTAGTTGTATTTTGATCTATTGAGTTATGATTATCATACTAACCTCTGATCAAAGTTAAAGTTATAAGCTGACTTTAGTCAAAGTATTAGATTGATTAAGGTTGAGATTTTAGAGTTTATTTACATTATATTCTCTAACTTAGAGTTATGTCAAGAAATCATATTGTCTTAGTACACGGGAAATGTTGAAGAGAATACTTGTCATCTTGAGTGAAGGAGAATCGAAAGAAAAGAAACAACACTCATTCTTGAAGATAAGACTCCAGGTTCCAGGTTTGATTGATTAAATTGATAAGTTTCCAATTTGAACATATCAAGTTTGATAATTGCTACATTACAAGTAAACACTATAGTTGTGACAAAAATCATTGGAAGGTTCTATTACTGCTAAATACAATGAATACTTGGTAGCATGTGAGTACTATTGATTTAAAATTCTTATTGTACTTGTTTGCAAGATGAACTAACATCTCCTCTAGGAGATATTTCTTGTTTTGCTTCTAGGCAGGTCACCTTGGTAATGTTATACCATGAAATTGTATTTTATTCTTGTTAACATAGATATGTTCTTATGAAAATGATATTATACTTTTTTCTCTTGTTGCTCGTGTATCGGGAAGGTTATCTTGTAAATTCCATGGAGGTTACCATGGAGATATTGTTGTTCTTATTTGTTGTTCCATGTTCCAGGTCACAGGTGATAACTCTAAGGGGAGAGATAGTGACGGTTGTAGGAGGAAACATATTAGATGGTCTCTAGTTTGAGAAATGGAGCAGACTATCCAGATAAGAAATTGTATATATGACCGTATACATCCATGTACCAAAGAAAAAGAGGACGAAGTTAAAACTTTCTGGAAAGAAGGGTGCTTTACAAGATACATAGTATCTCATATGGAGACTGATTGTAAGGAGCAGATGGCTCCAAATATTGTATAGACTCAAAGGGATTCAATCTTCATAGGGAGCATGGAGACTCAGGGTGAGCCTGATCTCAGAGAGATTCAGTGGCTTATAGGCTTTCATTTAGAAAGTATTCCTCCTCAAATTTAGATGGGAGAGAGAGACATCTTCTAGGACTGACAGACAAGTCCCATGAGTTGAAGAGACTAGATTGAAGCTTCAAAGGATTTGAGGAGATATGAGACCTCCTGGAAGATTCCCTTGTTTCAGTGACAGAGGAGGAAGCCATTCAGAAGGACCGGGATATGGAATTTTTCCTTGAGAACAGAAGGGAAGTCAGCGGTGACTTCCAAATTGATCTACAAGATCAAACATGTTGTTGATGGCAACATAGAGATGTACAAATCCTGATTTTTGGCCAGAAGATTCTCCCAGCAAGAGGGAGAATATTATGACGAGACTCTTTCTCCAGTAGTCAGAAGAAGTGCACATAGAGAAGCCATAAGATACATGAGAAGAAGTCTCATGTCTATAGATTGAAGAAAGCTTTGTATGATCTTAAGAAAGCACCCAAGGCAAGATATGCCAAACAATTATTTTGATGAGTCTAGGATTGGTTTCCCTTTGATATCGGATGACCTATTTCTAACAGGGAATGTGAAACTCATCGTTGATTGCAAGATAAATATTGCATCATAGTTCGAGATGAAAGACTTGGGTATGATGCATTATTTCTTGGGTCTAAAGGTGTGGTAGAAACCGGATGAGATTTTCTTGTGCCAAGGAAAATATGTTGTAGAGATTCTAAAGAGATTTAGAATGATAGATTGTAAACCCATGCCTACACCAATGGTGATGAATATGAACTTATTGAGTGATACATCTTTAGAGACAGTGGATTCCACCATGTATAGATAGATGATTGATTCATTGATGTCCTTAACAAACATAAGGCCAACTATATGTTTTGCGTGGAACACATTGAGTCAGTATATGGTTTATCTGGGACGTGTTCACTTGGTTGCGACAAAGCATGTGTTGAGGTACCTAAAGGGTACAATAGATTATGGACTTAGGTATGATGTGGATTGTGAGATTATACTGCATGGGTACACATATTTAGATTGGGTTGGTAACATTGCAAACTAGAAAAGTACATCTGGATGTTGTTTCAATTTGGGATCGGGTATGATCTCATGGATCAGCATAAAACAATCCAGTGTAGCACTCAGTATGACTGAGGTAGAGTACATAACAACGTGTTCATCTAGTAGTGAAGCACTGTGGCTTCAGAAGTTGTTGGCTGGTGTGTTTTATCTCAAGTTAGAGGTGACTTGCATCTAGTGCGACAACCAAATTTGTATGAAGTTGTTGGAGAACCTAGTGTTTCATGACAAGTCGAAGCATATCGAGATCATGTATCACTGTATCAGGAATATGGTGTAGAGAGGAGCAATGAAGCTCCAATATGTGGCTATGGATGATCAAGTAGTTGATGTGTTAACCAAGCCTCTATCAAGGGTGAAGTTTGAGTACTTCAGGGACAATCTTGGTGTGGTATGGAAGGACGTACCCTTGTGATAGGGTATGATGTGTTACAAATGCAACTCCAAATAGTAGCATGGTATAGTGTGGACAACAAGTTGTCATGCCTGGGCACTGACTATGGCACCAGTCAATATGTTGTGTACGCAGATCCTTTGGGGAGATCGTGTTTTCCTAGCTGTGGAGGTCCAACCGGTCTGTGTGGTTGGAGGCTTCATGCATTTCCTTTGGGGAGGGTGTGCCTCCGAGATAGCTAGAGGGCCCACCTAGTGTGTTATATGTTTGCTACTCCATTGAAGTAGTCTGGTACGAAGATACTCCAGCGAAATAGTCTGCACATAGCTACTCCAGTGAAATAGTCTGGTATATTGCTACTCCAGTGAAATAGTCTACTATGCATAGCTACCCTAGTGAAATAGTCTGGTACGCTGAGGCATAGCTACTCCAGTAAAATAGTCTGGTACACTGAGGCATAGATACTCCAGTGAAATATTCTGGTATGCAGGTACTCCACTGAAATAGTCTGGTACACATAGCTACTCTAGTGAAATAGTCTGGTATGCTGAGACATAGCTACTCCAATGAAATAGTCCAGTATGTTTTTATATTGCTACTCTATTGAAATAGTCTAGTATGCATGTTACAATGGTGTGCCAACCAGTGGGACTTATTCATATGAGAGCGCACTCTATGAGATCCCACATGAGACTTAGCCCCTTGAGGACTTATTCGTGTGAGAAATATGTCTTTGTGAGCTGGGAAGACTCCATATGAGGCTTAGTCACCCTATTACCTAGTTCTACATGAGATGGTTGTTTCTATGACTGTATATATAGTGCCTATTTATTGTGGACCAGAAGAAAGTCCCATCATGACTGGTGTGCCAACTAGTGGGATTTGGTTTATTTTGGATGCATGACTATGACATGACCATCAGATAGTCTATGTATGTGACTATGACAGAGCATGTGTGGCTATGATGGTGATACTTGTGACATGATCTGTTTGATCATGGGATGGCATGTGTGGCCATGCTACTTGAGACATGATCTGTTTGATCATGAGATAGCATATGTGGCTATGGTGATGCTACTTGTAGACTAGTTTGCAAGACCATGTGAGTCTTTCCCATGCCATGTGAGATGGATGGATGTGTTTGAGACCATTACATGAATACCATCTTAGTTAATACCTCCCTAGCTAAGAGGGAGTGTTGATGTTTTGGTAGTTGCGAGAGGTATTAACCTCCAAGTGTAACCTTTGTACTTAGAATAGAATATTCTAGAAGTAAGAGAACCATTAAACAAATTTGTGGAAACCATAGAAGATAATTCATCCCAAGGAGAATAATAATAAAGAAATAGAAAACCCCAGAAAGGGAAGTCGACCCTGCCAGAAAAAATCAAAGTAAATTATATTTGCCAAAAAAGACAAGTCGTCCCTGTGGGAAAAATTCACTGGAAGAATAAGTATAAATAAGGTGACACCTTAGCTGATTTATACACTCTCATACACTCACTCAGTAGAAGGAGGGCACAAGTATGCGGAGTAGTAGTTGCAGTTGCAACAGAAGGAGGCACAAGTATGGAGAGGGTGGTGCAACTGTTGTCATGGTGTAATCTTAGTCTTTCTGGTATCTCTCTTGTGTGCTTCTCTTGGTAAAGGTACGCTTCTATTAGTAGAGGTACATTCTCTTGGTATTGTGCTGCTCCTGCAGCAATGGTGTTTCTAGTTAGGGTTTATCTGTTGGTTCTAGTGTGGACTTGCAGGAATCATTCTATCTAAGAAAAGGTTAGTGTGCTCAGGGGTTCCAAGTGAATGCTTATGGTTGGGTGAAAATGATGTGACATTGTATATCGTTAAATGAGAATACCAAAATTTTAACAACAACAACTCATTCTGAAAATGAACCCCGCATTGAAAGTGAAACCATGACGGAGGATTGAAAATGATAAAATCTTCTAAGTATGCAGCCATAGGATCATAAAATCATGACAAATTACCTCTGGATTGTCAGTAAACTCATGGTATTTATACTCCAAATGAACACAATTCCCTTGTGAATAATTTTCTCCTTTGATAATGTTGATATCTTCATTTTTGAGGCCTAAAAATGGAATAGGAAAAGGATGTAATATACTTCCACTGCTGATCATATTTTGTTTGATGTTTTCTGCAGATCCAAGTTCAAGAATGGAATATGTAATATTGCTAATTTATGCACATTGTTTCTCATTAGTTGGCGGGGAAGAAAATCTCTTGGAAGTCATCATAATCTCCTTCGTTGTCTTCCCAAGAATCTGCTTCATAGATTTCATAAACATGGTGATTGTTGCAGAGAGATTCCATATGTGCTGATTTAGAAAACTGCTCCTCCTCATCTACTTGTTGCTTCTGTAGGAAATTTCTTGGAGCTTCTGGAGATATTTGAATATTTTCATCAATCACAAGAAAAAGAGTCTCAATATGTTCAACAAAATCTTGACTTGATCAATGGACAATGCCTCTTCAGCAGATTGACAACATTCCTCTACAAAGTCATCTTCATGACAATCATCTGCATAATTAGCCTCATGAAAATCATCAATAAAGTTCATAAAATAATCATCCTTACATTCATAGCTGGAAAAACTTTGTACTGTATATAAAACATCATCTTGTTGATGTAAATTTTCTAGATCTTTGATAGTAGAGAAATTTGATGGAATGATTTCAAGATCTAGGGAAAAACATGAATCTGAAAATGATGCATCAATGCACTGAAACAAATGAAAGTCCAGATCTGATCTCTATTGTTCATACTCTTCATCCAGTTCTTGTGTATCCACATCTTCATCCCAAATCTGATCTGAGAGCTTTCTGCAAGCTTGAAGGTTGTCCTCAATTTCCTCAACATCTGTAAACATTTTCTACAAGGTTAAAGTTCTGCTTTCTCTGAGGAATAAAGTTAGATAAGGATGATGATGAACTACGGTGTAAAACACACTAGAAATAGCTTCAGATGGTTTGATATCAATAGGCATACTGAGATAAAAATTCTTAAATATCCTATTAAGGATGACAACAGTCTCATCCCTCCTCTTCATGACACTAAACTCAGAAAGGTACTACTCATAAGATTTTTTCTCATCCTAATATCTTAGGAAAAGATCATGAAAATATGCCCATGATCCTATTGAATCAACATTCAAGTTTCTAAACAATAACCTAGCATTTCCGTGTAAATACTGGGAGAATGTTCTCATAAACACATCCTCATGAATGATTTCAAATTTTTTTGTGAAACATTCAAAGGATTCCATGTGTTTCTCGGCTATAACATGATCTTATCCATTGAACCTAGGAAGATTTTACGAGGGAAATCACTCTATGGCATGGGGTAAAACAAAATAGATAGAAATGACTGTATAAATCAACCATAATCTCAAGTATGCTTACTATTAAGTGTAATAATATAGATCATTACCCCTTAATTGGGGCATATTATATTATTAATGTTATTTTATTTATGTCGGCTTTAGTCCATTAGTTGTAATTATACCTCCTAGTCTCCTATATATACCAAGGAGACATTTTCATTTGGAATCGTCTTGTAATTGACCATTTATTTGGGCATACAGAGTTTTCCCCCTCGAAGAGGCTTATATGTTAATTAAGGGGTAATGATATAAGGATGAAGAGGCTTAATTATATTATTACCCCTTAATTATATTATTACCCCTTAATTATATTATTACCCCTTAATAATATTATCTTGGAACAAGTGTTGTCCGCAATGCTTGAGTAACTCTGGATGATTCTGTATAAAAGACTCATCTTCCCAAGTGGATACTTCAGTCGGTAGTTTCCTCCATTTAATGAGATACTCTGAAATGGATCTATTCCTCAGCTGGTGAATTCTTGTGTCAGTGATGGCTTCAGGTTCCAATATGATTTTTCCTTCCTCGTCAAGTTCTGGAAATATAGTTTGAACTGGGATATTGTCACCTATAACCTTCTTTAAGCATGAAACATGGAAAAATGGGTGTACTCGTGAAGATGCATGCAACTCCAATTTTTATGCCATAGTACCAATATTTTGCAACACCTTATAAGGGCCATAGTACTTTGGTGACAATTTATTATCCTTCTTGGATTGCTTGAGGGACATTTGTTTGTATGGTTGTAGTCTTAAAAACACCCAATCCCTTACTTCAAAACTTCTTTCACTACGATGTTGATTTGCTTTTAATTTCATTCGATTTTGTGTCATGGTCAGGTTGTCCTTTAATATTTGGAGAACTAGTTGTTGATTCTCGATGTGATCTTCCACTGCTTGAACCTTAGATTTTTTTATTTTAGAGAAGAAGTGATGGAAGGAGGGTGGTATCCATAGAGTGCCATAAATGATGTCGTTTTTGTTGCAGTATGAAAGGAAGTGTTATACCACCATTTTGCCAAGGGTAACCATTTGAACCATTGTATTTGTTTATCAGAGACAAAGCAATGAAGGTAACCTTCCAGACATTTTTTCACTATCTCGGTTTGTCCATCAGATTGAGGATGATAGGATGAGCTATGAGCCAATTGAGTACTCAAAGAAGAAAATAATTTTGTCCAAAAATGTCCAGTGAAGATGGGATCTCTATCGCTTACAATAATATTTGGGCTGCCATGTAGCTTTTGAACTGTCTCCATGAATGCGGTGGCAACTATACTAGCTTTGAAGGGATGAGAGAGTGCACAAAAGTGTGTGTACTTGGTCAGTCTATCAACAATCATCATGATGCCACTCTTTCCTTCAGACTTCTGTAATCCTGTGATGAAATCCATGGAAACCTCCTCCCAATGTTGACTTGGGATGGCTAATGGTTGTAAAAGACCCAGGGTCTTAATTTTTCCCACCTTATTTTTTTGGCAAACCAAACATTCTGCCACAAACCTTTGAACATCAGTTTTATGTCCATCCCAAAAAAATTCCTTCTTGACCCTATGGTAGGTTTTCAAAAATCTCGAGTGCCCTCCTACTGGAGAGGTGTGCAATTCTAATAGTACATTTTGTTTGAGTTGGGAGTTCTTACATAAATATAAGAGATCTTTGTACCATAGTGAATCATTTTTCCATCTAAATGTATCTGATGTACTGGAATCCTGCTACAACCTTTGAATGAGAGTCCACACTTTTTTGCCATTCTTCCATTCATCCCTTGCTTCTATTATCCAATCGGGTTGGATGATCGAGATAGC
>ML790306.1:219258-236467 GCA_009831015.1 Picea engelmannii | reverse complement strand
GTTAGGATTGGTCCTTCTAGTAGCCATAGCCATATTTTTACTTTCAACATTTCTTTCCACCCTAAATGCATTCTCCAATGATTTGGGTTCCCAAAGGAAAACCTCATGTTGAATGTTATCTCTTAAAGTTCCTATGAATACATAAATCAAGTGCTCATATGGAATATCTATTACCTTTATATTCAATCTTTGGAGGTTCTCAATGTGCTCTGTAACTGAACCCTTTTTCTTGAGATTTATCAATTGGCTAAAGAAGGTATTGCTCCTTGTATCCTCATATTGTGCTATCATTTCTTCCGTGAAAATTGTCCAAGTGACAAGGGATTTGTGAGAACAAAGCCATATATACCATACAAATTGATTGGGTTCTAAATATAAAGAAGCAATTCCTACCTTTTGTGTATGTAGCACATTATGTAGATCAAAGAATTTCTCCATCTGAAGTATCCATGTGATAGGGTCCTTGCCATCAAACTTCCTCATATCTCACTTGTATAGTGTGCCCCACACAAAATAATTGATATAAAATTCGTAAACTCGTACCATAACTACTACGGTCTGTCCACTATCCAATGCAACTAGTCTCACTCAATTTGGATACTCTAGGAAGAAGTTATGATTGTTTTACTCGAAACACCTGCTTGAGACTAGTCAATAGGACTAGTCAAATACACTATCTTACACAGGTTGTATATACAAATGTAAGATGACCCAGAAGATGAAATCGTTACCACATATAACTTACTAATTTCTGTAATATCCTCCAGATTTCAGGGTCTGAAACGTTATAGAAATTTTTTTATAGCGAAAATTCTGTAATGACTCAATTCAGGATGATTCCAGAACCCTATCTTAGAAAGGATATATATCCGAAAGTATAAGGACTCAAGAGCTGAAATTTTAACCCAACGTACCTTGATCTGTCTACTAAATATCCTCCAATCCGTTCCTTTTGAATCGTCGTATAAAATAATTTATATCGAAAATTCTAAGGTGTCTCAGATGTAGCAGCAAAACCCCAAGACCTTGAGATTTGATACCATATGTTAGGAACCAAATATCAATATAGCATAGAAAAACCTCAGAATAAGTACTCAATGCCTTGAAAAAGAGATAAATTCATATAATAAGCCTCTTCGAGGGGGCAACCTCCTTATGCCCACATAAATGTTCAATTACAAGATGATTCCAAATGAAAATGTCTCCTTGGTATATATAGGAGACTAGGAGGTATAATTACAACTAATGGACTAAAGAAGACATAAATAAAACAAAATTACTAATATAATATGCCCCAATTAAGGGGTAATGAGCCACTATTTAGGGCTTAAAAAAGACTTCATTTGATTATCGGTCATTACGGTATACCGTTAACAAACGCGAGATAGCCTACCAATAATGAAAGTAGGTATCAAGGCACCAAGTACATTCTTACAATTGTGAATAAAGGTGTTGAGGTCAAACACTTGAAGAATACATTGATCATGAGACATTGATGTATTCCCAACTGTCGATGGCGAGAGAACTTGCCACTGATGAATGGAAGCCTCTAGGTACTCATAGGACTCTAGGTCTCATTTCCGGAATAGATGAGTTGAAGTCGATGGAAGGAGACAAGCTGAAAGGGGAGAATTGAGGAATCTCTCATCAGTCAGCATGAGGTACAAAGAAATATATTGATGATTTGGAGGAACTCAGACGAAGAACATGTTCATGAACCAACGACCCTGTGCATATTTCGCATGCATAAGATGCAAGTAATGCACGAAAAAGACCCTCTGAATAGAAGTCAATAATGAAAACTGCAGAAAAAGGTGAGGAAACCACCAATAATGCTAATGGAATCCAAGACAGTGCATGAATCCCATTGTGTGAATAGATTTCTTTTCGTCAAACACAAGGGAAACCCCCTAGTCCACAACCAATGAGGAGATGTCAATTTTTGGGTTCAGGGTTACCTACCCATAATAAAAGTAGGACCATGGTGTGCGGTAGGACTACAACTTCATGTAACTCTGAGACGTACTGAGGGTATGTCCGAGATGCAAAGTCAAGAGTTCTGAGAAATGGCCGACACAGGCTAATAGACATCCTTTGAACAAGAGCATGAGACATATGGAGGACTCTGGAAACATAGACTCAATGATGAAACTTTGTGATGCAGGAGGCACCAATCAAACTCTTCATACGGACTGGAAGAGTAACCAGTTGGAGGAGTAAAATCTAAGTAATGAGCTCGTCTTCCTAAGGTCACACTAAACCCAAACTTTGGATGACAAGTGGACTCAAAATTTTATGCCCTATTCAAAGGTGACACGACTGCTGCCAACATGAGATAATATTCTTTTCTCGCCTTTTTTTTTTTTTTTTCATAGTCAAATGAATGTTATGATACAAAGGAGGAAATGAGTGTCGTGAGTAAGCAACTGGTTTCAACAGTGGAACATACCTATGCTCAATGGAAGGAGGTGCATGCAATATATGGACACTTGGGGGAATGTTTCCTCTTGGGGTATAGGGTGTCAAGCTGCAAAGGATATAAACAAGGCTCTGTTTGGCTAATGATGCAAACTGCTGAAGTGATAGGCTTATAGTGTGAAAGAGAGAACCGACAATAGGCTCAATACTGCAAGCAAGAGAATGAGGTTCAATTACAACTTAACTCCAAAGAATGTCATTTTTTGTAAATTTAGTCCCCCCTAGGCCCAAAAAAGTATAAAAAAATACCCAAGAGAAATCTTCTAGCCACTAGTGGCTAGAGTGTTCCTTTTTAGAAATTAGTATAATTGGTCTGAAAAAGGGTTAAACTTACACCAAATATACGTCTTTTCAAATCTAATTTACGAGTGTGAAAGATACAAGTTCTCTCGACAATATTTTCTCTTTTTGAGAGAGTCAGAAAAGAGCTTAAACCAAACTTATTGGGAGTCCCATAAGTATAGGTTAGCATGATTATGAGTAATAAATGAGGTTCGAACACATATTAATATTAGCTATGAGGGACTCCTGGTCCTACAAAAAAACTCTACACAGGCACCGAATGACACAGAGGTTATATCTAGGGCACCCATGTTTGGTAAGCCTCTACCATTCACTAACGACACTTCTAGTAGCAGTGAGGAGGTTCTGTGTCGCTAACAAATGGGTTCATACCTAAGGCATATGAATCATAGTCAAAGGATAATGTAAGTGTGAAAAATGGAGTGACGACCTATCCTATATGCTCAGTAAAATAAAATACCTGCCAAAGTCACGAATGGGCGAAATGATGTTAGAAACCGCAAGAATCCATGGACAAAACCACCAAAACCAACTCCTTCCACTGCACTGTTAGTCCACTAAGCCAAAATATTAGCAAAACCTATGTAAAGTGGGTAAATTTTTTCTATAAATAGTAAAAATAACCAATTTTACTATACCATTTGTATTTTTTACCCAAATAGTGCATTTTGGACCAAATTACCCCAGATCTTCAAGTGTTGATTGTGGGAGCTATGAGCGACAGAATTGACAACCGTCTGGACCAAGTAACTATTCTTTCTCTTCTCTTCATTTATGTTGGTTTAAAATTTTAATTTAGGCTTCATCTTTTGAGTATTTCAAGGCGTAAATTAGAAACTAGGGTGTACGTGGGCTACAATTCATCAGGTCACATATACGAAGCCCTATATGTGACTATTATCAAAGAAAACCACGTATATGCATCCCTATACATGACTATGTAAATTGTAGCTTGCATACAAGTCAGTGAGTTGAATTTTTTAAATGGCATTGACTCAAAATTTGACTTTAAACTTGCAGGATGGTGCTAGAGTGGAGAGAAAGAGAGCATGAAGAGGTTGATTCCATAGTAGAAAGAGATCTAGGGGCCCAAATGGAATTAAGAAGATGTGGACTATATAAATTTGGGCTCTCAAAGGAGTGAGGACTCAAGTGAGACTGCTCCATATGTTGGTGAACTACTGAGATCCAGATACAGAGACCTTCAACCTCGATGGGAAACCATTGAGGATTGAAGTCGAGGACATATACTTTCTGAAAGGATTGTCACGTCGGGGTGAGGTTGTGAACCTCAAAGCCCAGGGATCTAGGAGTGGCATGAATATAGAGGACTACATAGCCACTAACTGTGTCGTAGGGACCAAGAAGGTAGGGAGCCAACTCCCGATCAGAGTGATCAACAATCCGAGTCTCAATATCATTGTCCTAGTGTTGGCACGGATCACAGGGTTGATCTCGTTGCATTAGGCATCGAGGCCACTTATGTTCTACTCACTAGAGTTCTTGCGACCTATGGTTTACGATTGGTGCACCTCACTGCTGGCCAACATAAATAGCCAGTTGACAGACACCAAACAAGGTAGAAAGAGGAACCTCGGGTTTGCATATATCCTATGTAGTTTTTTCTTCGAGCGGGTTCTAGGCTTGGGCGCTAGAGTAGAGATTGTTCTGCATGGACCTTGCGATCCAACCATGGCATGGTGGTCCGAGGTGATGAGGTGGTTGGGGGGTGGTAGGGTACCAACACCCTACAACAATGAGTTTTTCTTTTGGCGGCATCGACAGGTGATAGCTCTGGATGACTACCCATAGGAAAGGATTGATTTCAGAGGAGATCTGGACATGCCATTGTCACCAGGTTCCACCTACAGAGACATAGGTATGGAAAATTTTAAAATATTTCATTTTTTTGTATTATTGTAAAAGAGAAAACAAATATATTTTTGGATGATGGAAAGTACTAATTAAAACATGTATTGATACGCAGATGTGGGTCCGTGACGACCAGATGGAATCCCATGACACTGGTAGAGGCGTCGGGGGGATGAGCTAGCGGGAGGAGATGCTAAAAGAGTACTTCAAAATGTGCAGGGAAACCTATCTCGTTTGACGCAAATAATTCCCATGGTTTAGGTAGAGGGTCCGTCGGAGGCAATGCAACGACAGATGGTAGGTGTGCCCCGTTCTTGGGTGCGACTCTTTTGGTGTCTTGCAAACGCCGTACTATGTTATCATGACACACATCCGGTTCCATAGAAGTAGAGGTCGTGGTTATTTTATTGATCGAACGTATATGTATTTTGAGGGTGCGAGTCCCAATTTTGTACTATAACACCATATTTTTGAATAAATGAAATACAAAAACATTGGTCTTCGACTTTACTTATGTTACAATGTGTACATTGGTGAATGTGTTTTCTTTTCTTTAGTTATTTGACAAATTCCAATCTAAAACATAATTAGCATATGCATCAGATACATAATTAGAACTTCGAGGCATGTGATTATAAGTATTAAAATCAAAATTTTGTTCCAAAATTCATACCCGTAGGAATTGTCGAAGTAACATAGGGTCTCGTACACGGTAATTATCGTTCAATTGACATACTACTCACTAGGAGTCTAGGAAAATTTCTAAAGAATGAATACCATGTGAAATGACATCGCATAAAATCTCTATAACAACGCTATATTTAGACATTATTTGTTGATGGCCCTAGACAAACGCCACCTGAAGACACCAGTTGACCCTCGGGTGAGTAAACAACCCAAGCGACGGAAGTTGAGTTCCATGTATGATTACTGGCATCATCTACAAATCCCAAGTAAACTAAAGACTCCTTTGACATCTGCCAACCAAGGGAAAACTCAATAAGCAAGCCGATGACACAAAGAAAAAGATATATATAAACTAAAATACATTAGTATACAAAGAGTTACACCCAAGCTTGGGGCTCAAGCGTAATATATTTTCAAGTAGAGCCCATTCCTCGACTTAGGCAACATATTCCCTTCATAATATTCTAATTCGTAGGCTCCTTTTTCTAAGACACATCGCATGATATAAGGACCATGCCACATGGGTTTGAACTTGCCTGCCCCCAGTGGTTCTTTGGCTTGATCGTACAAGAGGACCAAGTCACCCTCAACGTATTGCCGAGGACAAAAAGACTTATCATATTGGACCTTGACACATTATTTATTCTTTTCAATAGCCGTAGAGGCATCTCGACGCTTCTCATATAGACTCTCTAGGTGTATGAGGTGTTTTTCGAGATCGAAAGTGTCAGGTAAGAGCTTAACTGCCAATCTAAGAGAAGGGATTTCGCATTCAATAGGTAGGATTGAATCCACACTATGTACTAACTGAAAAGGAAGAAAACTAGTGGAAGTCTTAACCAAGGTTCGGTATGCCCAAAGCGCAAGGTAAAGCATGAGATGCTAGTCAGACTTGCTATGGTTGATAGTTTTCTACAATATGGTCTTGAGAGTCTTGTTCACGACCTCTACTTGTCCATTTTCTTGGGGGTAGTAAGGGGAATAATGACCATTTTTAAACCCCAGTTTCGATGCTAATTCTTTCATCATTACTTTTTGAAAGTGACTGCCATGATCAGTGACAATCTCACTCAGGATTCCAAACCAGGCTATAATTTGATTGAAAAAGAAAAATGCAGCAGTCTTACCATCGGATTTAACTGTAGGCATGGCCTCGACCCACTTAGTAAAGTATTCTACAGCCACAATAATACATTGATGCCTCCCAACCGAAGTTGGGTTGCAATCCACAAAATCCACCCCCCACTTGGTGAAGGGACCGACGGTGATGACTAGGTGAAGAGGGGCTAGATGCGAATGCATCTTCCAAGTGAACACCTGGTAGGGGTGACACTTCTTGACTTATTTTACACAATATTTAAAAATAGATGACCAAAAATAACCAGCTCACAATATCTTTTGGGATGTCGCAAGCCCGGATAGATGACCACCACAATCCCCACTGTGATAGTCATTAAGAATAGACTCAACGTCGGTGCATCAGGAATAATTTTGTATAACATCCAAGACTGACCATATATGAGATCTAATTGCTAGGCTTTAAAAATCGCTTCCTCTTCAGATGTTACCCTGGATGTAGAGATGTCCTTCAAAATATAAGGCAATAAAGACTTAAGAAACGATTCCAACAGGAACTTAGGAGGAATGTAGGCTTTGATCAACATCTTCCATCTATGCCACTCTTTTATGTGATCCGAGATATGGGTAGATTTGTACTGGCAAAGGGCTGACAAAATTTCTATGTCGGCATCATAATGAACCAGAAATTGGAAGTGGTTGAGGAAAACAAAAACCATCTGATTAAAATTCTCGTACGCCCCCCTTGGTAGCTCTATGTAACATTTTGTTGCAACCCCTATGAGGGTGCATTGAAACAATCTTAAACGAATGGAATCGTCGTTAAGGGAATTGGAAGAGCACCAAAGATGAAAATTAATGACGTGATCACCAAGATCCTCACTGGTCTTTCCCTCAAATTTTGGAATATCCGAAGGAAGTTTAGTGGGGACGAGGGGCCATGTCGGGTCATGATGCACCAGATCATTCATTAATCTTGAAAAGTATGGAAAATTAAGCATGGACAGAAAAGGGAGACAAGGTTGCGACATCTGACCCCAAGATCCCAGGAAAGATTGTTGTTGGGGAATCACAACCCATCCAGGGTTTTGGTATGCACCATGGTCTTGTTCATGATTGTAAAACCCCCCTCCAAACTAATTCATAAAGGGTTGGCTGGGAACCATTCCAATAGGAATGTTATGATAAGTATTGAAAATATTTCCCCCAGCCGAAGTAACTCTAGGTTGGGGGTTGCCCAAAGTGTGAAACTAACCTCCTCTGGGTGGGAATCCAGAGGACAAAGGTGGATTCATCATGCCAAACGTGTCGGTCGAAATCGGTGTGGAGGAGGTAGGTGTAAAGGATGAAACATAAGCAACAACTTGTCTTCCTAGTTCGTTACTCCATCCATGAGCATTAAGACCAGGATTAGACTTGGGGTGAAAAGGAGGTAGGATGGTTTTCAAGGCTTTCCACTTTATCTCTAGCTACCTCTTCCATGTGGGCTCCAAAAAAATTGGCATCCCTTCCTGAAACTCTTTTTTATCCGTATGGATGAAATCTCTCTAACAACTACATCTCTCGAAATTCCTTGAATATTGTCTTGTTTCCCTTTCTCATCAAGACAAGTTATTGTATTGTTGTAACAATCTAGGACAACATGGTGTTTTTCCAACCAATCCATACCAATTAGATAGTCATATGAACCAAAAGGTATAATGTTCACATCTATCTTTATGTTAATTCCATTCATGTCTATTTGGAAATCTTTAACCAACTCATTGATCTTTCTCTTATCCCCAATGGCTAATTGAACTAACCAATATTTCTTATGCTTACTCCTTTGCAAGTGAAATATTTCAATAATATTAGATTTTATGTAACTATGGCTAGCTCCATAATCAATTAAAATTTCTATAGGATGATTAATGATCTTACCTTCCACTTCAATCATGTGGGATTGATACTCCACTTGCTTATTGTCCAAGGCTACATAAATCCTTGGCATGCTTCCTCCCATGCCTTAAATTGTTTCGTCTTCCTGAATGTTGAGGGAAGTCCTCATTCTTTCACCTTTGTTAGGGAAGTCCCTATATAATCGATTCCCCTCACATCCCCATCGTTGAACAAATTGTTCTCTTATCCTTTTCCCAAAATAATATGTCGTCTTGTGATCATTCTAGGATGATTGTCCTTGTTGATTTTCTTGGGAGCTGTTCTTGAAAAAGGGTGGCCTAAAACCCTTCTTCCTTTGATCCCTCTTTCCTTTTATCTTGTCATTCCAATTCTTTTGGAAGACTAGCCTCCATATTATTTTCTCATACACATGCTTTGCTCTCCTTATGGCTTACTCTGTGGCCTCCATATGCTTTTCTCATACAAATGCTTTGCTCTCCTTATGGCTTACTCCATGGCCTCCATATGCTTTTCTCTCCTTATGGCTTACTCCAAAGTCTCAGGGTTATCATATTGTATCTTGTCACTGTAAAAGGAGGGTGACCCACTAAGGAACCTTTGGATTTTGAATTTCTCATCTTTTATGAAGTCCGAATACTTCAACATGTCAAAGAATATCTTCTCATACTCATCCATTTTCATTCTTACCAACTCAAGTTGAAAGAAATATTTCATCTTCTTTTCATAGTAATGCTTAGAAAAATATTTCTCTTGGAAATATCCTTTGAAATTCCTACATGAGAATCTCTACTCATCAACATGTCTGTCTTTCTTAAGCTGATCCCATCACATGGTTTCCTTTCCTTGCAAGTGGTAGGTTGCAATATTTTTTTCTAATCTTGAGGGGTAATCATGTATCTAAAAATATTTCTTCATTTCCAATAGCTAGGCCTCGATGTCTTCTCCATTCCTATGCTCACCATTGAAAGTAGGTGGCTTGATATTCCCTAGTTCACCTTGAAAGATGTATCCCTCACGCCTTATCCTTTGTCTCCTGACATGAGACAAACACGGGATGCTCCTTGGCCCTGAACTGACATGATCTGTCCTAGTGGATTTCTCTAGGTAATGATGGAACCTACTCCTACTCCTTGGCTTCTTATCATTCCCATGCTCATCCCTTCTTCTATGCGATTTGGATGATGTCACTTCTCTAGCACTAACTTCTTGCTTCGTGCCAAAGTCCTTATTGGATTTCTTCTACAACATGTTCAAGATTTGTAATATCTCTTCCTAATCTTTCATAATCTTCTCATTATCATACCTATAAATCTTCACTTCCCTTTGCAAGCTCCTCATAGTTTTAGGATCTTGTCTATATATTCTTCCATTAGAATCAATCTCAACATTTCCCATGCTGGCATGCAAACCTTTGAATTCTTTTTTTTGGCTATATGACCCTTGGGAATATTCCATTGTTGTGGTTCTCATATATGAACAAAACTTATTTTGTGAACCTCTAATTTTTCATAAAATGTGCATGAAAATAAATTTATGTTAGAAAAAAATATATACACACACAATTTTGGAAAAAATGCATAAAGTTTTCTGCCCTTTAATTCCACTAGTCATCTTATTTTGAGTTGAATGTAAAAATTACTCCTCAAATTAATTTTTTGGGTTAATATTTGTATTATCCTCCACAATAACTTTCCATCGACTATTCATTTTTCCAATTCTAAGTTTCGAGCATAAATTTACGGTCATTATAAGTTTTGACCGTTTTCCCATTTTAACCTTGTATGCTATAGGTGTCCTCTTTTTCTCCCGACACTTTTTTAGATACCAAAAATTCAAATTGTGCTCCATGGATGAATTCTATAGTCCATTTTGTTTACATAGACTACTCCTAGGCCGCAAACTGACTCTTGATATAGGAGTTATGCCCTCTAGAAGAAATCTAGTGTCAAAATATGCCTTGCATTGTTGAGGCTATAACTTCTTCATATGAGATCTGTTTTGCGCTCACAATAGTTCATTGTAAAGATACCATTGATCTCTTTCAATTTAGAAGAAAAACTTGTGTACTCGCAGTACACATAATTTTGTGAAATTTGATTTTCTAAAAACGCTATTTAGGCCCTCAAAATTTCCCTACAAGATGAAGACCTTCAAAAAATGGAATTTCCATTGAAAATTCACCAATTTATTGTTGTAACATGTTGATTCAAACCTACAACCTATTGGAATCATCTTATTTTTGGGTTCTTCCCATCAGAACATATAACTCCCCCCCTCTCATAGATCCTTTCTAAATCTACTACCTAAACACTCTCAGGCTCTTCTCATCAGAAAACCCCCATCGGAAACAAGGTTTTCCTTGCTTATTGACCTTTCCAAAGAATGAAGTCTGATAAACTATCGAGATCCCTCTGTTGGATTCACCCATCGAAAAAATGATCTCCAAACAAGACCCTTTGATATCCTTCTTCCGAAGACTATCAAGAACAATCCCTTTTGAAGCCATTGAGAACACTCCTTTTTGAAAACCTGCACCCGATTTCTATGTGGAACTCTTTGATTCTCCAGTCCTTGATAACATTTCCTTTGACATGGCACACTGATGTGGAAATGACTTGGAATTATCTTCCACACTTGGCCCTTCCCAGACAACATGCTCATCTAATAGATTAGATGGTCATAAATTGTGTCGACCGATGACCATGATCATCTCGGGTTCCCAAGTTGTGCACATGTTACCTCGATCATACAATATTCATTGGAAACTCTTCACCACCACTAGTCTTCCAGTAGAACCTTCTGAAGTCGCCTCTCCAAAATATCTAATGGATGAGATTACTTGCGTTCGATAGTCCATATCTTCTCAGAAAGATTCAAATTCTCTAACTTTAACTCAGTTGGACTGACTTCATTGAAAAGTCAAGTTACCCCTGAACTTCATGAAATAATTCTCCTGAAAACACTCCCCTTAGATCCAATGACTAGGAAAGAATCTGACCGATCTAACGAATTTCATTTCTTCTGGCTTCTTCCATTAGGCTCCTCCTCTCAAACTCGATCTCATGCCTGAATCCAAGGTTTTTCTGAAACAGTCTCCCCAATGGCCTGTTGAAAACACCCTGTTTGGACCTTTTGTGATTGAATCTTGACCGTCAATTCTCTAGGTCAAATTAATCTAGGTTGTTGATTACCACACTTTATAGCTGCCATGAAACAAGAAAAAAAATTGACTCTCCAAGACAAAATTAGCTTTGGAACCTACAAATCAAGCACTTAAACTATGAAGCACTTAAACTCCGTAGCACTTAAACTCAAAATTTTCTCATAATTTGGGGATTTCACTTTGATTCACCATTTTCTCCCAAATTTATCACAAGATCAAATCTAAAACCATGAATTTTCTCAATTCGCACTAGCTCCTATCCCATACAAGCTCAATGTTGAACCTTGAGCTCTGATACCATTATGTAACGTGCCTATCCTAACTAAGGTACATTACTTCGTTAAATACACATAAAATTGAAACTTATCTTGCTAATTCATTTCATGTAGCTTACCAACTATGATTTATTCACATTTTTAACCATATTCTATTACCCAAAATTAAATTCATCTAGAAAATCCTAAATGAATAAGAATACAATTAATAAACTCATTCACAACAACAATAAACATTCACATACACATAATTAAGCACAACAATTAAACTCGTGAAATAACTCAGAAAAATAGATAAACACTTATCTTTTAAAACACTTGTGCAACCAACTGCTTGGGAAGGACATTCCACTCAACCATATACCTACTACTCTAAATCTCAAGCGAAATTCACCCCTGATCTAGGGCTAGGAATCCACAAGAGAAGGGTGCCTCTCATAGTCCACTCACAACTCACTATCAAACAACCCACTAGTATTTTCCTACAACCATCTCAAATATCCTCCAACTCTCTTCCTCTTGACCTAACCAGCCCAAGGAATGTACCCCTTCACTTCTCTCATTCCATCAGGCATCCCATTCATTTATCAAGGTCTCTCTGCACAAGTAACCATGAATCTCTCTACTTGGAACTCAAGGGAACTCACTACCAAGAAAACCACCAAAAAAAAAAGAAACAACCACTTGATGTTACAGTGCAACTCACTTAGGAGTTTGTTAAATTTTTTGTATGCTCGTTTAACCATAGACAATGTCACATCATTGTCACCCAACCATAGAATTTACATATTCCACCCTCGAGCACACTAGCCTTTACTTAGAATAATTTCAGCAAGCCTACTCGAAAACCAATATATAAACCCTAACTACTAAGTACAACAACAACTCAAGACAAGTATAGCGCTCCTTCTCCAAGGGTAGTGCATAAGAGAGAGTCTCCATATCCACAGAACAAGTACCATACACAATTGTAGCAGTTGCAACTGCACTACTCTCTAAAACTTGTACCATACTTAGCAAGAATATAACCAAGTGTATCACCAAGAATGTCACCAAGAGAATCACTAAGAATATCACCAAGAGAATCACCAAGAATATCACCAAGAGAATCACCAAGAGAATAACCAAAAGAATAACCAAGAATATCACTTGATAGCACTAGAGAGAGACCAAGACCAATAAATGACCATACACCCTTATTCCTCCTTGCAACTGCAACTGCAACTGTCCACAAGACTTGCACTATGAATGGGTGTTCAAATGAGCTAAAACCTCCTTTGTTTATATTATTTTGTCTAGTGACTTTTTTGGTAGGTCGACCTGACTTTATGGTAATTATATTTTCTGATATTATTTATTTTTCTAGACCGACTTGTCTTCTAGGGTTTCCACACATCTTTTTAATGGTTTACTTGCTTTCAGAATATTCTACTCTAAGTCATAGGTTAGACATGGAGGTTAATACCTCCCACAACTAACAAAACATCAACACTCCCTCTTAGCTAGGTAGGTATTAACTAATATTTTCTTCATGTAGTAGTCTCAAACACATCCATCCATCTCACATGGCATGGGAAAGATTCACATGGTCTTCCAGACTAGTCTACAGGTAGAATCACCATATCCACACATGATATCCATAGTGAAACATGACTTCACCCCATGCATCGAAGGTCTATG
This sequence comes from Picea engelmannii, assembly GCA_009831015.1. Taxonomy (NCBI): domain Eukaryota; kingdom Viridiplantae; phylum Streptophyta; class Pinopsida; order Pinales; family Pinaceae; genus Picea; species Picea engelmannii. The sequence continues at coordinate 223,033 of ML790306.1, read as the reverse complement.
GGTAGCTCTCAATAGCTACCGCATGTCCCCAAGATATCCACTACCCTACAATGCATTAGTACCTTATCATGTGCACCCTAAGTCTTAGTGCCAACCCTTTTTCATGATGTATGAGATCCACTTTTCTCAGTTTCAACCCTTCTTCATGATGGATGAGAACACTCAGTGCCAACCCTTTTTCATGCTGGATGAGTTCTACTTGTCTCAGTTCCAACCCTTTTTCATGTTGGATGAGAACACTCTGTGTCAACCCTTTTTCATAATGGATGAGTTCCACCTGTCTAAGTGCAAACCATTTTTCATGCTGGATGAGAACACTCCCTATGAAGAGGGACCACACTAGTCTTGTCCCAAAAGTTCTCACACTTCATCCTTGACATCAGCTTGGTAAACATGTATGCAACTTGATCCTCTGTAGTCACGAAACTGGAGCCTCATTTCTCCCTTCTGCACCATATCCCTATTATAGTAATATATGATCTCGATATGCTTTGACCTGTCTTAGATCATGGGGTTCTCTGACAAATTCATGCAACTTTGGTTGTCACAAAAGATACATTTTGCCTTGAAATTGAGATCAAACAATCCTGTAATCAACGTCCAAAGCCACACTGCTTCACCATAAGATAAACATGCTGCCACATATTCTTGGTAAATCCCAAGATCATCAGGAAACTGTATGATCTAGCATATCATGCACTGTGTGTCTTCTTAGGCCTGTACAAATCCTTCTTCAATTTGCGTACATGAGACTCCTTCTTATGTATTTTATGGCTTCTCTATGTATACTTCTTCTGACTTCTGGAGAAAGTGTCTCGTCGTAGTCTTCTCCCTCTTGTTGGGAGAATCATCCAGACATAAATTAGGCTTTGTACATATCTATGCTACCATCAACAACATGTTTGATATTGTATATCAATTTGAAAGTCACCACTGACTTCCCTTTTGGTATCAAGGAAAAACATCCATATTCTAGTCCTTCTGAATGGATTACTCCTCTGCTACTGAAAATAGGGAATCTTCCTAGGAGGTATTATATCTCCTCGAAGCTTTTGAAGCTTCGATATAGCCTCCTCAAATCATGGAACCTATCTGTCAGTCTTGGAAGACATGTCTCTCTCCCATCTGAATATGAGGAGGAATACTTTCTGAATGAAAGTATTTAAGACACTAAATATTGATGACATCAAGCTCACTCTAAGTCTCTATAATATTTGAATCCATCTACTTCCTCTGTATGTGATGATTTCTTCTAAAGTATCCTATGAATGATCATGGGGAGGCTGATCCTCCTTACTGGATTGTGAGGGATGACTCCCTATGAAATATATCTCCTTCTAAGATGGTACTTGGTGGGGTATCCTACCTCACCACTAGTGGATCCATCTGCTCCTCATGATATGGATCACCAATGCTATATGGATTTGCATCCTGCAAAGTGTCACAGGACCATGTTGGTCTCTTCCTAGTTACTACAATGATTATGGGTAGGCACTTCCATCTCTACTAACTCTTCCTAATGATCTGAAGAGTGATCAACTGCACTAGAGGGAATTGTTCAGTCATATTTGTAGCCTTTTTTTCCTTTCAATCAATGTCCATATGATATACTTTGTATCTCGCAAAATTACCCTTGTTCATATTCTTCTTCTTATTTGGTACATGGATGTATACGGTCGTGTATACAACTTCTTATCTGGATAATCTGCTCCATGTATCAAACTAGAGGCCATCTAATATGTTGTCTCTTGCAACTGTCACTATATCGTTCCTTAGAGTTATCACCTATGACCTGTAACGACCCCACCATTACAAAAACCAAACGACGTACAACAGGTCAATTTCTTTTTCCTTTTAAAGTTATGTTAGGAAAATTTAAACATCAAATTAAATAGTCAACATCATTGACACATCAATCAAGTAAATGAACGAAACCATAATAAAGCCTTAATAATCCAATACAACACATGGCCAACATAACGTCCCCATGAATCATGGAACACACATCCATGTGTTAACATAATAATTACATCATCCCAACATCAATGCATTCTACCATTATTAACAATGCAATACAATACGAAACTTAAACCTTCAACGCATCTCATAAGGAATTCTAATTCACAAATAAACATGGCGCATGGGTAACCATCATCGTTATCAATCATACATCAACATTAAATATCCTCTACCCACGAGAGTAACAATTCCTTAACATTCTCATGACAACTTAAGCGATGACTCGAGATTAAACATCAATTAAATTCATTGTGTGAGTAAATCAATCGCCTAAATTCAAACACCATTATCATTAATTCTGAGGTGCAAGGAAGAGTGGAGAAGAAATTATGTGCCACTAAATTAAGGCGCGTACTTAAAAATTACTACTTAACCAGTCATGCATCATTATAAAATCCTGACGCAAGTGAGATAACAACTTAATCAATCATCATACATATAACGACACAAGATAAGACACAAAGTAATCAACTATGTCTTATTTTCAAGGCGCAAAGAATTTAATTTCTAGCGTTCACACATCAATGCCAGTACGACACACAAGAAGAGACTATGCCCACGACCATCCATCAACACAAAGCAATTGATGTGCACATGAATCATCTTCTAAAAAGATAATCCTTTGACATATAATAATCAAATCACGTGCGAGCATTAGACTCAATTAATCCATCGTTCATCCCGCAACAATTCAAGATGCAGGAGTTATCGAGTTTATTACGCAAGGCGCAAGAGAATACAATTAATAAAACCCATCAATATCAATTTTAAATTCAAGGCGTATGACTAAGAAAAATCACAACCAATCATATATCAATAATTAGTCCTTGGACGATGTGAAATTATTACAAGGCCAACAACATAATGAATTAATCTTGCGCAATTTAATCAACTTTAATTTAAATTCAGAGTGCAAGATCAACATCTCTTTAATGCAAGGAGCAAGGTGAACATTAGATTTCAACTATGTGGTGCAAGTAATCCATTTTTTATTTCAATCTAGTAACATCGATGTCCAATGGCGCAATAGCAAATTATAATTAAACCATCACACATCAACAAATTTTAATGGCGCATGTAGTAAGTATTTGCTATATTCACTTTCAATTTGCGCAAGAAGTCGAGTGGCTTAATCAGTCTCACATCAAAAGGCGCAAGAGTGAAACAATTCTAGATCAAGCATGCACTCATATCATGTTGAATGAAAGAGTAAAAGTTACTTATACACAGCACAAAGGCCATCTCCAATCTACCTGGAAGGTGCAAGAATTCTAAACACAACTAGTCAACAACTATAATCAAGGTGCCATAGAAAATTATAATTTATCCATCGTACACTCGTTTAATTAATGATTCTAGTCGGGGTTGTTAATCCATCGTTCAATTATACATTTATAGACACAATAAAGAATGTTTAATCCATGCTCATTCATACCATTATTGACGTGATAAGGTTTGTTGATCCTTCATTAAATTGTTTAAAAGAACTCATTAACAATTGATGAAGCACACCTAATCATCCATTTATTAAATTGTTCTTAAGATCTCGTTAAACTATTGGAATCACATCTAAAAGTATTTACACAAGTTCCAACTAGCACTTAAGAGTCTAAAGGATGAAGACTAGAGAATCCCAACAAGGGGTGGCTGCAACTCCCAAAAAGTGGAGGGATGTAAGACCATCAACTTAAACAAGGTAAAGGAAGGATGGATAACTAAAGGTTGGGATCCATTCTAGTTCCTAAAAATTTGAACA
>ML790306.1:185126-208669 GCA_009831015.1 Picea engelmannii | reverse complement strand
CCGAGATGCAAAGTCAAGAGTTCTGAGAAATGGCCGACACAGGCTAATAGACATCCTTTGAACAAGAGCATGAGACATATGGAGGACTCTGGAAACATAGACTCAATGATGAAACTTTGTGATGCAGGAGGCACCAATCAAACTCTTCATACGGACTGGAAGAGTAACCAGTTGGAGGAGTAAAATCTAAGTAATGAGCTCGTCTTCCTAAGGTCACACTAAACCCAAACTTTGGATGACAAGTGGACTCAAAATTTTATGCCCTATTCAAAGGTGACACGACTGCTGCCAACATGAGATAATATTCTTTTCTCGCCTTTTTTTTTTTTTTTTCATAGTCAAATGAATGTTATGATACAAAGGAGGAAATGAGTGTCGTGAGTAAGCAACTGGTTTCAACAGTGGAACATACCTATGCTCAATGGAAGGAGGTGCATGCAATATATGGACACTTGGGGGAATGTTTCCTCTTGGGGTATAGGGTGTCAAGCTGCAAAGGATATAAACAAGGCTCTGTTTGGCTAATGATGCAAACTGCTGAAGTGATAGGCTTATAGTGTGAAAGAGAGAACCGACAATAGGCTCAATACTGCAAGCAAGAGAATGAGGTTCAATTACAACTTAACTCCAAAGAATGTCATTTTTTGTAAATTTAGTCCCCCCTAGGCCCAAAAAAGTATAAAAAAATACCCAAGAGAAATCTTCTAGCCACTAGTGGCTAGAGTGTTCCTTTTTAGAAATTAGTATAATTGGTCTGAAAAAGGGTTAAACTTACACCAAATATACGTCTTTTCAAATCTAATTTACGAGTGTGAAAGATACAAGTTCTCTCGACAATATTTTCTCTTTTTGAGAGAGTCAGAAAAGAGCTTAAACCAAACTTATTGGGAGTCCCATAAGTATAGGTTAGCATGATTATGAGTAATAAATGAGGTTCGAACACATATTAATATTAGCTATGAGGGACTCCTGGTCCTACAAAAAAACTCTACACAGGCACCGAATGACACAGAGGTTATATCTAGGGCACCCATGTTTGGTAAGCCTCTACCATTCACTAACGACACTTCTAGTAGCAGTGAGGAGGTTCTGTGTCGCTAACAAATGGGTTCATACCTAAGGCATATGAATCATAGTCAAAGGATAATGTAAGTGTGAAAAATGGAGTGACGACCTATCCTATATGCTCAGTAAAATAAAATACCTGCCAAAGTCACGAATGGGCGAAATGATGTTAGAAACCGCAAGAATCCATGGACAAAACCACCAAAACCAACTCCTTCCACTGCACTGTTAGTCCACTAAGCCAAAATATTAGCAAAACCTATGTAAAGTGGGTAAATTTTTTCTATAAATAGTAAAAATAACCAATTTTACTATACCATTTGTATTTTTTACCCAAATAGTGCATTTTGGACCAAATTACCCCAGATCTTCAAGTGTTGATTGTGGGAGCTATGAGCGACAGAATTGACAACCGTCTGGACCAAGTAACTATTCTTTCTCTTCTCTTCATTTATGTTGGTTTAAAATTTTAATTTAGGCTTCATCTTTTGAGTATTTCAAGGCGTAAATTAGAAACTAGGGTGTACGTGGGCTACAATTCATCAGGTCACATATACGAAGCCCTATATGTGACTATTATCAAAGAAAACCACGTATATGCATCCCTATACATGACTATGTAAATTGTAGCTTGCATACAAGTCAGTGAGTTGAATTTTTTAAATGGCATTGACTCAAAATTTGACTTTAAACTTGCAGGATGGTGCTAGAGTGGAGAGAAAGAGAGCATGAAGAGGTTGATTCCATAGTAGAAAGAGATCTAGGGGCCCAAATGGAATTAAGAAGATGTGGACTATATAAATTTGGGCTCTCAAAGGAGTGAGGACTCAAGTGAGACTGCTCCATATGTTGGTGAACTACTGAGATCCAGATACAGAGACCTTCAACCTCGATGGGAAACCATTGAGGATTGAAGTCGAGGACATATACTTTCTGAAAGGATTGTCACGTCGGGGTGAGGTTGTGAACCTCAAAGCCCAGGGATCTAGGAGTGGCATGAATATAGAGGACTACATAGCCACTAACTGTGTCGTAGGGACCAAGAAGGTAGGGAGCCAACTCCCGATCAGAGTGATCAACAATCCGAGTCTCAATATCATTGTCCTAGTGTTGGCACGGATCACAGGGTTGATCTCGTTGCATTAGGCATCGAGGCCACTTATGTTCTACTCACTAGAGTTCTTGCGACCTATGGTTTACGATTGGTGCACCTCACTGCTGGCCAACATAAATAGCCAGTTGACAGACACCAAACAAGGTAGAAAGAGGAACCTCGGGTTTGCATATATCCTATGTAGTTTTTTCTTCGAGCGGGTTCTAGGCTTGGGCGCTAGAGTAGAGATTGTTCTGCATGGACCTTGCGATCCAACCATGGCATGGTGGTCCGAGGTGATGAGGTGGTTGGGGGGTGGTAGGGTACCAACACCCTACAACAATGAGTTTTTCTTTTGGCGGCATCGACAGGTGATAGCTCTGGATGACTACCCATAGGAAAGGATTGATTTCAGAGGAGATCTGGACATGCCATTGTCACCAGGTTCCACCTACAGAGACATAGGTATGGAAAATTTTAAAATATTTCATTTTTTTGTATTATTGTAAAAGAGAAAACAAATATATTTTTGGATGATGGAAAGTACTAATTAAAACATGTATTGATACGCAGATGTGGGTCCGTGACGACCAGATGGAATCCCATGACACTGGTAGAGGCGTCGGGGGGATGAGCTAGCGGGAGGAGATGCTAAAAGAGTACTTCAAAATGTGCAGGGAAACCTATCTCGTTTGACGCAAATAATTCCCATGGTTTAGGTAGAGGGTCCGTCGGAGGCAATGCAACGACAGATGGTAGGTGTGCCCCGTTCTTGGGTGCGACTCTTTTGGTGTCTTGCAAACGCCGTACTATGTTATCATGACACACATCCGGTTCCATAGAAGTAGAGGTCGTGGTTATTTTATTGATCGAACGTATATGTATTTTGAGGGTGCGAGTCCCAATTTTGTACTATAACACCATATTTTTGAATAAATGAAATACAAAAACATTGGTCTTCGACTTTACTTATGTTACAATGTGTACATTGGTGAATGTGTTTTCTTTTCTTTAGTTATTTGACAAATTCCAATCTAAAACATAATTAGCATATGCATCAGATACATAATTAGAACTTCGAGGCATGTGATTATAAGTATTAAAATCAAAATTTTGTTCCAAAATTCATACCCGTAGGAATTGTCGAAGTAACATAGGGTCTCGTACACGGTAATTATCGTTCAATTGACATACTACTCACTAGGAGTCTAGGAAAATTTCTAAAGAATGAATACCATGTGAAATGACATCGCATAAAATCTCTATAACAACGCTATATTTAGACATTATTTGTTGATGGCCCTAGACAAACGCCACCTGAAGACACCAGTTGACCCTCGGGTGAGTAAACAACCCAAGCGACGGAAGTTGAGTTCCATGTATGATTACTGGCATCATCTACAAATCCCAAGTAAACTAAAGACTCCTTTGACATCTGCCAACCAAGGGAAAACTCAATAAGCAAGCCGATGACACAAAGAAAAAGATATATATAAACTAAAATACATTAGTATACAAAGAGTTACACCCAAGCTTGGGGCTCAAGCGTAATATATTTTCAAGTAGAGCCCATTCCTCGACTTAGGCAACATATTCCCTTCATAATATTCTAATTCGTAGGCTCCTTTTTCTAAGACACATCGCATGATATAAGGACCATGCCACATGGGTTTGAACTTGCCTGCCCCCAGTGGTTCTTTGGCTTGATCGTACAAGAGGACCAAGTCACCCTCAACGTATTGCCGAGGACAAAAAGACTTATCATATTGGACCTTGACACATTATTTATTCTTTTCAATAGCCGTAGAGGCATCTCGACGCTTCTCATATAGACTCTCTAGGTGTATGAGGTGTTTTTCGAGATCGAAAGTGTCAGGTAAGAGCTTAACTGCCAATCTAAGAGAAGGGATTTCGCATTCAATAGGTAGGATTGAATCCACACTATGTACTAACTGAAAAGGAAGAAAACTAGTGGAAGTCTTAACCAAGGTTCGGTATGCCCAAAGCGCAAGGTAAAGCATGAGATGCTAGTCAGACTTGCTATGGTTGATAGTTTTCTACAATATGGTCTTGAGAGTCTTGTTCACGACCTCTACTTGTCCATTTTCTTGGGGGTAGTAAGGGGAATAATGACCATTTTTAAACCCCAGTTTCGATGCTAATTCTTTCATCATTACTTTTTGAAAGTGACTGCCATGATCAGTGACAATCTCACTCAGGATTCCAAACCAGGCTATAATTTGATTGAAAAAGAAAAATGCAGCAGTCTTACCATCGGATTTAACTGTAGGCATGGCCTCGACCCACTTAGTAAAGTATTCTACAGCCACAATAATACATTGATGCCTCCCAACCGAAGTTGGGTTGCAATCCACAAAATCCACCCCCCACTTGGTGAAGGGACCGACGGTGATGACTAGGTGAAGAGGGGCTAGATGCGAATGCATCTTCCAAGTGAACACCTGGTAGGGGTGACACTTCTTGACTTATTTTACACAATATTTAAAAATAGATGACCAAAAATAACCAGCTCACAATATCTTTTGGGATGTCGCAAGCCCGGATAGATGACCACCACAATCCCCACTGTGATAGTCATTAAGAATAGACTCAACGTCGGTGCATCAGGAATAATTTTGTATAACATCCAAGACTGACCATATATGAGATCTAATTGCTAGGCTTTAAAAATCGCTTCCTCTTCAGATGTTACCCTGGATGTAGAGATGTCCTTCAAAATATAAGGCAATAAAGACTTAAGAAACGATTCCAACAGGAACTTAGGAGGAATGTAGGCTTTGATCAACATCTTCCATCTATGCCACTCTTTTATGTGATCCGAGATATGGGTAGATTTGTACTGGCAAAGGGCTGACAAAATTTCTATGTCGGCATCATAATGAACCAGAAATTGGAAGTGGTTGAGGAAAACAAAAACCATCTGATTAAAATTCTCGTACGCCCCCCTTGGTAGCTCTATGTAACATTTTGTTGCAACCCCTATGAGGGTGCATTGAAACAATCTTAAACGAATGGAATCGTCGTTAAGGGAATTGGAAGAGCACCAAAGATGAAAATTAATGACGTGATCACCAAGATCCTCACTGGTCTTTCCCTCAAATTTTGGAATATCCGAAGGAAGTTTAGTGGGGACGAGGGGCCATGTCGGGTCATGATGCACCAGATCATTCATTAATCTTGAAAAGTATGGAAAATTAAGCATGGACAGAAAAGGGAGACAAGGTTGCGACATCTGACCCCAAGATCCCAGGAAAGATTGTTGTTGGGGAATCACAACCCATCCAGGGTTTTGGTATGCACCATGGTCTTGTTCATGATTGTAAAACCCCCCTCCAAACTAATTCATAAAGGGTTGGCTGGGAACCATTCCAATAGGAATGTTATGATAAGTATTGAAAATATTTCCCCCAGCCGAAGTAACTCTAGGTTGGGGGTTGCCCAAAGTGTGAAACTAACCTCCTCTGGGTGGGAATCCAGAGGACAAAGGTGGATTCATCATGCCAAACGTGTCGGTCGAAATCGGTGTGGAGGAGGTAGGTGTAAAGGATGAAACATAAGCAACAACTTGTCTTCCTAGTTCGTTACTCCATCCATGAGCATTAAGACCAGGATTAGACTTGGGGTGAAAAGGAGGTAGGATGGTTTTCAAGGCTTTCCACTTTATCTCTAGCTACCTCTTCCATGTGGGCTCCAAAAAAATTGGCATCCCTTCCTGAAACTCTTTTTTATCCGTATGGATGAAATCTCTCTAACAACTACATCTCTCGAAATTCCTTGAATATTGTCTTGTTTCCCTTTCTCATCAAGACAAGTTATTGTATTGTTGTAACAATCTAGGACAACATGGTGTTTTTCCAACCAATCCATACCAATTAGATAGTCATATGAACCAAAAGGTATAATGTTCACATCTATCTTTATGTTAATTCCATTCATGTCTATTTGGAAATCTTTAACCAACTCATTGATCTTTCTCTTATCCCCAATGGCTAATTGAACTAACCAATATTTCTTATGCTTACTCCTTTGCAAGTGAAATATTTCAATAATATTAGATTTTATGTAACTATGGCTAGCTCCATAATCAATTAAAATTTCTATAGGATGATTAATGATCTTACCTTCCACTTCAATCATGTGGGATTGATACTCCACTTGCTTATTGTCCAAGGCTACATAAATCCTTGGCATGCTTCCTCCCATGCCTTAAATTGTTTCGTCTTCCTGAATGTTGAGGGAAGTCCTCATTCTTTCACCTTTGTTAGGGAAGTCCCTATATAATCGATTCCCCTCACATCCCCATCGTTGAACAAATTGTTCTCTTATCCTTTTCCCAAAATAATATGTCGTCTTGTGATCATTCTAGGATGATTGTCCTTGTTGATTTTCTTGGGAGCTGTTCTTGAAAAAGGGTGGCCTAAAACCCTTCTTCCTTTGATCCCTCTTTCCTTTTATCTTGTCATTCCAATTCTTTTGGAAGACTAGCCTCCATATTATTTTCTCATACACATGCTTTGCTCTCCTTATGGCTTACTCTGTGGCCTCCATATGCTTTTCTCATACAAATGCTTTGCTCTCCTTATGGCTTACTCCATGGCCTCCATATGCTTTTCTCTCCTTATGGCTTACTCCAAAGTCTCAGGGTTATCATATTGTATCTTGTCACTGTAAAAGGAGGGTGACCCACTAAGGAACCTTTGGATTTTGAATTTCTCATCTTTTATGAAGTCCGAATACTTCAACATGTCAAAGAATATCTTCTCATACTCATCCATTTTCATTCTTACCAACTCAAGTTGAAAGAAATATTTCATCTTCTTTTCATAGTAATGCTTAGAAAAATATTTCTCTTGGAAATATCCTTTGAAATTCCTACATGAGAATCTCTACTCATCAACATGTCTGTCTTTCTTAAGCTGATCCCATCACATGGTTTCCTTTCCTTGCAAGTGGTAGGTTGCAATATTTTTTTCTAATCTTGAGGGGTAATCATGTATCTAAAAATATTTCTTCATTTCCAATAGCTAGGCCTCGATGTCTTCTCCATTCCTATGCTCACCATTGAAAGTAGGTGGCTTGATATTCCCTAGTTCACCTTGAAAGATGTATCCCTCACGCCTTATCCTTTGTCTCCTGACATGAGACAAACACGGGATGCTCCTTGGCCCTGAACTGACATGATCTGTCCTAGTGGATTTCTCTAGGTAATGATGGAACCTACTCCTACTCCTTGGCTTCTTATCATTCCCATGCTCATCCCTTCTTCTATGCGATTTGGATGATGTCACTTCTCTAGCACTAACTTCTTGCTTCGTGCCAAAGTCCTTATTGGATTTCTTCTACAACATGTTCAAGATTTGTAATATCTCTTCCTAATCTTTCATAATCTTCTCATTATCATACCTATAAATCTTCACTTCCCTTTGCAAGCTCCTCATAGTTTTAGGATCTTGTCTATATATTCTTCCATTAGAATCAATCTCAACATTTCCCATGCTGGCATGCAAACCTTTGAATTCTTTTTTTTGGCTATATGACCCTTGGGAATATTCCATTGTTGTGGTTCTCATATATGAACAAAACTTATTTTGTGAACCTCTAATTTTTCATAAAATGTGCATGAAAATAAATTTATGTTAGAAAAAAATATATACACACACAATTTTGGAAAAAATGCATAAAGTTTTCTGCCCTTTAATTCCACTAGTCATCTTATTTTGAGTTGAATGTAAAAATTACTCCTCAAATTAATTTTTTGGGTTAATATTTGTATTATCCTCCACAATAACTTTCCATCGACTATTCATTTTTCCAATTCTAAGTTTCGAGCATAAATTTACGGTCATTATAAGTTTTGACCGTTTTCCCATTTTAACCTTGTATGCTATAGGTGTCCTCTTTTTCTCCCGACACTTTTTTAGATACCAAAAATTCAAATTGTGCTCCATGGATGAATTCTATAGTCCATTTTGTTTACATAGACTACTCCTAGGCCGCAAACTGACTCTTGATATAGGAGTTATGCCCTCTAGAAGAAATCTAGTGTCAAAATATGCCTTGCATTGTTGAGGCTATAACTTCTTCATATGAGATCTGTTTTGCGCTCACAATAGTTCATTGTAAAGATACCATTGATCTCTTTCAATTTAGAAGAAAAACTTGTGTACTCGCAGTACACATAATTTTGTGAAATTTGATTTTCTAAAAACGCTATTTAGGCCCTCAAAATTTCCCTACAAGATGAAGACCTTCAAAAAATGGAATTTCCATTGAAAATTCACCAATTTATTGTTGTAACATGTTGATTCAAACCTACAACCTATTGGAATCATCTTATTTTTGGGTTCTTCCCATCAGAACATATAACTCCCCCCCTCTCATAGATCCTTTCTAAATCTACTACCTAAACACTCTCAGGCTCTTCTCATCAGAAAACCCCCATCGGAAACAAGGTTTTCCTTGCTTATTGACCTTTCCAAAGAATGAAGTCTGATAAACTATCGAGATCCCTCTGTTGGATTCACCCATCGAAAAAATGATCTCCAAACAAGACCCTTTGATATCCTTCTTCCGAAGACTATCAAGAACAATCCCTTTTGAAGCCATTGAGAACACTCCTTTTTGAAAACCTGCACCCGATTTCTATGTGGAACTCTTTGATTCTCCAGTCCTTGATAACATTTCCTTTGACATGGCACACTGATGTGGAAATGACTTGGAATTATCTTCCACACTTGGCCCTTCCCAGACAACATGCTCATCTAATAGATTAGATGGTCATAAATTGTGTCGACCGATGACCATGATCATCTCGGGTTCCCAAGTTGTGCACATGTTACCTCGATCATACAATATTCATTGGAAACTCTTCACCACCACTAGTCTTCCAGTAGAACCTTCTGAAGTCGCCTCTCCAAAATATCTAATGGATGAGATTACTTGCGTTCGATAGTCCATATCTTCTCAGAAAGATTCAAATTCTCTAACTTTAACTCAGTTGGACTGACTTCATTGAAAAGTCAAGTTACCCCTGAACTTCATGAAATAATTCTCCTGAAAACACTCCCCTTAGATCCAATGACTAGGAAAGAATCTGACCGATCTAACGAATTTCATTTCTTCTGGCTTCTTCCATTAGGCTCCTCCTCTCAAACTCGATCTCATGCCTGAATCCAAGGTTTTTCTGAAACAGTCTCCCCAATGGCCTGTTGAAAACACCCTGTTTGGACCTTTTGTGATTGAATCTTGACCGTCAATTCTCTAGGTCAAATTAATCTAGGTTGTTGATTACCACACTTTATAGCTGCCATGAAACAAGAAAAAAAATTGACTCTCCAAGACAAAATTAGCTTTGGAACCTACAAATCAAGCACTTAAACTATGAAGCACTTAAACTCCGTAGCACTTAAACTCAAAATTTTCTCATAATTTGGGGATTTCACTTTGATTCACCATTTTCTCCCAAATTTATCACAAGATCAAATCTAAAACCATGAATTTTCTCAATTCGCACTAGCTCCTATCCCATACAAGCTCAATGTTGAACCTTGAGCTCTGATACCATTATGTAACGTGCCTATCCTAACTAAGGTACATTACTTCGTTAAATACACATAAAATTGAAACTTATCTTGCTAATTCATTTCATGTAGCTTACCAACTATGATTTATTCACATTTTTAACCATATTCTATTACCCAAAATTAAATTCATCTAGAAAATCCTAAATGAATAAGAATACAATTAATAAACTCATTCACAACAACAATAAACATTCACATACACATAATTAAGCACAACAATTAAACTCGTGAAATAACTCAGAAAAATAGATAAACACTTATCTTTTAAAACACTTGTGCAACCAACTGCTTGGGAAGGACATTCCACTCAACCATATACCTACTACTCTAAATCTCAAGCGAAATTCACCCCTGATCTAGGGCTAGGAATCCACAAGAGAAGGGTGCCTCTCATAGTCCACTCACAACTCACTATCAAACAACCCACTAGTATTTTCCTACAACCATCTCAAATATCCTCCAACTCTCTTCCTCTTGACCTAACCAGCCCAAGGAATGTACCCCTTCACTTCTCTCATTCCATCAGGCATCCCATTCATTTATCAAGGTCTCTCTGCACAAGTAACCATGAATCTCTCTACTTGGAACTCAAGGGAACTCACTACCAAGAAAACCACCAAAAAAAAAAGAAACAACCACTTGATGTTACAGTGCAACTCACTTAGGAGTTTGTTAAATTTTTTGTATGCTCGTTTAACCATAGACAATGTCACATCATTGTCACCCAACCATAGAATTTACATATTCCACCCTCGAGCACACTAGCCTTTACTTAGAATAATTTCAGCAAGCCTACTCGAAAACCAATATATAAACCCTAACTACTAAGTACAACAACAACTCAAGACAAGTATAGCGCTCCTTCTCCAAGGGTAGTGCATAAGAGAGAGTCTCCATATCCACAGAACAAGTACCATACACAATTGTAGCAGTTGCAACTGCACTACTCTCTAAAACTTGTACCATACTTAGCAAGAATATAACCAAGTGTATCACCAAGAATGTCACCAAGAGAATCACTAAGAATATCACCAAGAGAATCACCAAGAATATCACCAAGAGAATCACCAAGAGAATAACCAAAAGAATAACCAAGAATATCACTTGATAGCACTAGAGAGAGACCAAGACCAATAAATGACCATACACCCTTATTCCTCCTTGCAACTGCAACTGCAACTGTCCACAAGACTTGCACTATGAATGGGTGTTCAAATGAGCTAAAACCTCCTTTGTTTATATTATTTTGTCTAGTGACTTTTTTGGTAGGTCGACCTGACTTTATGGTAATTATATTTTCTGATATTATTTATTTTTCTAGACCGACTTGTCTTCTAGGGTTTCCACACATCTTTTTAATGGTTTACTTGCTTTCAGAATATTCTACTCTAAGTCATAGGTTAGACATGGAGGTTAATACCTCCCACAACTAACAAAACATCAACACTCCCTCTTAGCTAGGTAGGTATTAACTAATATTTTCTTCATGTAGTAGTCTCAAACACATCCATCCATCTCACATGGCATGGGAAAGATTCACATGGTCTTCCAGACTAGTCTACAGGTAGAATCACCATATCCACACATGATATCCATAGTGAAACATGACTTCACCCCATGCATCGAAGGTCTATGGGTAGCTCTCAATAGCTACCGCATGTCCCCAAGATATCCACTACCCTACAATGCATTAGTACCTTATCATGTGCACCCTAAGTCTTAGTGCCAACCCTTTTTCATGATGTATGAGATCCACTTTTCTCAGTTTCAACCCTTCTTCATGATGGATGAGAACACTCAGTGCCAACCCTTTTTCATGCTGGATGAGTTCTACTTGTCTCAGTTCCAACCCTTTTTCATGTTGGATGAGAACACTCTGTGTCAACCCTTTTTCATAATGGATGAGTTCCACCTGTCTAAGTGCAAACCATTTTTCATGCTGGATGAGAACACTCCCTATGAAGAGGGACCACACTAGTCTTGTCCCAAAAGTTCTCACACTTCATCCTTGACATCAGCTTGGTAAACATGTATGCAACTTGATCCTCTGTAGTCACGAAACTGGAGCCTCATTTCTCCCTTCTGCACCATATCCCTATTATAGTAATATATGATCTCGATATGCTTTGACCTGTCTTAGATCATGGGGTTCTCTGACAAATTCATGCAACTTTGGTTGTCACAAAAGATACATTTTGCCTTGAAATTGAGATCAAACAATCCTGTAATCAACGTCCAAAGCCACACTGCTTCACCATAAGATAAACATGCTGCCACATATTCTTGGTAAATCCCAAGATCATCAGGAAACTGTATGATCTAGCATATCATGCACTGTGTGTCTTCTTAGGCCTGTACAAATCCTTCTTCAATTTGCGTACATGAGACTCCTTCTTATGTATTTTATGGCTTCTCTATGTATACTTCTTCTGACTTCTGGAGAAAGTGTCTCGTCGTAGTCTTCTCCCTCTTGTTGGGAGAATCATCCAGACATAAATTAGGCTTTGTACATATCTATGCTACCATCAACAACATGTTTGATATTGTATATCAATTTGAAAGTCACCACTGACTTCCCTTTTGGTATCAAGGAAAAACATCCATATTCTAGTCCTTCTGAATGGATTACTCCTCTGCTACTGAAAATAGGGAATCTTCCTAGGAGGTATTATATCTCCTCGAAGCTTTTGAAGCTTCGATATAGCCTCCTCAAATCATGGAACCTATCTGTCAGTCTTGGAAGACATGTCTCTCTCCCATCTGAATATGAGGAGGAATACTTTCTGAATGAAAGTATTTAAGACACTAAATATTGATGACATCAAGCTCACTCTAAGTCTCTATAATATTTGAATCCATCTACTTCCTCTGTATGTGATGATTTCTTCTAAAGTATCCTATGAATGATCATGGGGAGGCTGATCCTCCTTACTGGATTGTGAGGGATGACTCCCTATGAAATATATCTCCTTCTAAGATGGTACTTGGTGGGGTATCCTACCTCACCACTAGTGGATCCATCTGCTCCTCATGATATGGATCACCAATGCTATATGGATTTGCATCCTGCAAAGTGTCACAGGACCATGTTGGTCTCTTCCTAGTTACTACAATGATTATGGGTAGGCACTTCCATCTCTACTAACTCTTCCTAATGATCTGAAGAGTGATCAACTGCACTAGAGGGAATTGTTCAGTCATATTTGTAGCCTTTTTTTCCTTTCAATCAATGTCCATATGATATACTTTGTATCTCGCAAAATTACCCTTGTTCATATTCTTCTTCTTATTTGGTACATGGATGTATACGGTCGTGTATACAACTTCTTATCTGGATAATCTGCTCCATGTATCAAACTAGAGGCCATCTAATATGTTGTCTCTTGCAACTGTCACTATATCGTTCCTTAGAGTTATCACCTATGACCTGTAACGACCCCACCATTACAAAAACCAAACGACGTACAACAGGTCAATTTCTTTTTCCTTTTAAAGTTATGTTAGGAAAATTTAAACATCAAATTAAATAGTCAACATCATTGACACATCAATCAAGTAAATGAACGAAACCATAATAAAGCCTTAATAATCCAATACAACACATGGCCAACATAACGTCCCCATGAATCATGGAACACACATCCATGTGTTAACATAATAATTACATCATCCCAACATCAATGCATTCTACCATTATTAACAATGCAATACAATACGAAACTTAAACCTTCAACGCATCTCATAAGGAATTCTAATTCACAAATAAACATGGCGCATGGGTAACCATCATCGTTATCAATCATACATCAACATTAAATATCCTCTACCCACGAGAGTAACAATTCCTTAACATTCTCATGACAACTTAAGCGATGACTCGAGATTAAACATCAATTAAATTCATTGTGTGAGTAAATCAATCGCCTAAATTCAAACACCATTATCATTAATTCTGAGGTGCAAGGAAGAGTGGAGAAGAAATTATGTGCCACTAAATTAAGGCGCGTACTTAAAAATTACTACTTAACCAGTCATGCATCATTATAAAATCCTGACGCAAGTGAGATAACAACTTAATCAATCATCATACATATAACGACACAAGATAAGACACAAAGTAATCAACTATGTCTTATTTTCAAGGCGCAAAGAATTTAATTTCTAGCGTTCACACATCAATGCCAGTACGACACACAAGAAGAGACTATGCCCACGACCATCCATCAACACAAAGCAATTGATGTGCACATGAATCATCTTCTAAAAAGATAATCCTTTGACATATAATAATCAAATCACGTGCGAGCATTAGACTCAATTAATCCATCGTTCATCCCGCAACAATTCAAGATGCAGGAGTTATCGAGTTTATTACGCAAGGCGCAAGAGAATACAATTAATAAAACCCATCAATATCAATTTTAAATTCAAGGCGTATGACTAAGAAAAATCACAACCAATCATATATCAATAATTAGTCCTTGGACGATGTGAAATTATTACAAGGCCAACAACATAATGAATTAATCTTGCGCAATTTAATCAACTTTAATTTAAATTCAGAGTGCAAGATCAACATCTCTTTAATGCAAGGAGCAAGGTGAACATTAGATTTCAACTATGTGGTGCAAGTAATCCATTTTTTATTTCAATCTAGTAACATCGATGTCCAATGGCGCAATAGCAAATTATAATTAAACCATCACACATCAACAAATTTTAATGGCGCATGTAGTAAGTATTTGCTATATTCACTTTCAATTTGCGCAAGAAGTCGAGTGGCTTAATCAGTCTCACATCAAAAGGCGCAAGAGTGAAACAATTCTAGATCAAGCATGCACTCATATCATGTTGAATGAAAGAGTAAAAGTTACTTATACACAGCACAAAGGCCATCTCCAATCTACCTGGAAGGTGCAAGAATTCTAAACACAACTAGTCAACAACTATAATCAAGGTGCCATAGAAAATTATAATTTATCCATCGTACACTCGTTTAATTAATGATTCTAGTCGGGGTTGTTAATCCATCGTTCAATTATACATTTATAGACACAATAAAGAATGTTTAATCCATGCTCATTCATACCATTATTGACGTGATAAGGTTTGTTGATCCTTCATTAAATTGTTTAAAAGAACTCATTAACAATTGATGAAGCACACCTAATCATCCATTTATTAAATTGTTCTTAAGATCTCGTTAAACTATTGGAATCACATCTAAAAGTATTTACACAAGTTCCAACTAGCACTTAAGAGTCTAAAGGATGAAGACTAGAGAATCCCAACAAGGGGTGGCTGCAACTCCCAAAAAGTGGAGGGATGTAAGACCATCAACTTAAACAAGGTAAAGGAAGGATGGATAACTAAAGGTTGGGATCCATTCTAGTTCCTAAAAATTTGAACACGACAAGAACACCATTTACCATTGGGGGTTTTAGGCACAATAAACCTCGTCTAGGTACCCACATAACTAATCGCTTGCTATGATCACTTGGGGATAACCCATGTAACTTGATTAAAATAAAACTAAATATGGAAGCAAGAAGAGAAGGCGATCACCCTAACAATGGAATTACTTTAAGAAGCAAAAAAATTTCTTACTGCACTCTCATTGAAGGGTGCTGGAAAAAAAAACCAGAGACACTTGTCAAATGAAAAATACCCCGGATCTGGGTGAGAAAACTATGGGAAAATTGCTTCGTCGGGGGCACTAGAAACCACAGATAGTGAAAACCAACACGTTGGGAAATAAACATCATGAAAATCGGGCAATAACCATCAAGAATTTCGGGCAATAAACATCACAAAATCAGGCAATAACCATCACGGATTTCGGGCAATAATCATCATGTATTTTGGGAAATAAACATCACAAAAAATGGGCAATAACCATCACGTATTTCGGGCAATAAACATCATGAACAAGGCGCAAAATGCTTAGCAAGGACAAGGGGAGAAGGAGTGGAAATACAGAGGTGAGAGGTAGAACCCGAGCCACCTTTAACAATGCCAAGGGAGAGATACTGCATTGGGAGATAGAAAATAACACATAGGTAATTAGATGGTGGAAGGGACTGAGAAAAACGTTGAGAGCAACACCTGAATTGCTGAGAAAAAGAAAACTAGTTGTTGGGCCAAATCCATATGCAGAGTCTGAGTGGGTAAAAATGCAGGGAATAAAAGACTGTGAAATAGCACTGCATAAGGCATGATATTTCTGAGGTAAAATGTAGAATGCAAGAAAAATGATGTTCTTTCTCCCAACTCGCGTTGAGTAAACCCCATTCACAGAGTTTGTAAGCCCATATATGAGATTGGAAGGGAGAAATCACAATGTACAAGAGTTGAACGAATTGCTGGCAGAGGGAGAGGAAATCACTAGAAAAAGGCTAAGAAACAAGCACAGAGTCCAACCAGGTGTGTGCAAGAGCAGGATGTTATATACACCCCCTCTTGTTTTAAACTTCATCCCGAAGTTTCACAGTATATAAGTGCAGAAATAAGTATCTCACAATATCTAAGTTTATATCTATCAAACAAAAATGGAAACTGCTGATGCATGTCATCTGCATCCTCCCAGGTATCCGAGTGCAGACTATAATTGTTCCACTGGACCTTGACCTGGTATATTTTTCGATGCCGTAGTTGTCTAATGCGATGGTCCATAATGTGGATTGGCTCCATCATGAGCACAACCTCACCCAACATCCTCCAAGAACTTAGTCAATCCATGCATAGGATCAATGACCTAAAGTCGCACATAAATACAAGATAAACATCATGCAACACCTCAAGAATGAGGCGCGACTAGCCGCTAGGCCCTTCCTAATTATGGTCAACACGTTGCGCATCAACAAACCCTTCTATCGATCCTACGCTTCTTGCATCCCCCTTCATATCGTTTGTAATTGTTCCTTCAAATTTTGGATCGCTTCCGGTCCTACCTGGACCCCATCCTCGAGTCGATCCCAATTCAAAGGCATCTGACATGATCACCCATAAAGAAACTCACATGGCGCCATATTAATGGTGCTTTGATAGCTATTGTTGTAAGCCAAATCTACAAGTGGAAAGAACTATTCCCAATGTTTCTGTTGGTCCAACACACACATACGCAACACGACCATCCCAATTTTAGTTCGTTTGTTCTATCTGCTCGTCTGCCTCTAGGTGATATGTGGTACTAAAGTTAAGTGGGGTTCCTAAGGCCTCTTGGAAACTAGTCCAAAATCATCCTATAAACACCTATCCTTGATCATATATGATCCTTTGGTACGTACTGAAGTCTCACTATCTCACTGATATAAAATATAGCCACACCGGGCACCTGATTCATCGTACACATAGGGTCAAAATGTGAACTCTTCGCTAGAGTGTCACTATCATGAAAATTCAAGTCATGCCTCCTTGTCGTTAGCGATGATTTACCCAAAGAATTTCATCGAATGAACTCCCATATCGATTTTGGAATAGCGTGTGGCCGTAACAATCCTGTTGGATGTCTATGTTCAACTTTCACCTACCAACCTTCTAGACACATCGCCACGCAGTTGACGATGTCGACCTTTATCCCTTCTTAGAAGAATAAGGGCTTAAGGTATGTCCTCATTGTTGTGCATGTTTCGTCACTTGGGTGAGAAAAACAATGGCACTTGCATGTCTATTTAGGCCTGCTAGACAAGACAAAAGTTCGTGAGTGAGTTAAACAAGCCAAACACATGTAATAAAAAAATAAAAAAATAAAACAACTAAGAAAATGAAAACTAGAATTCATAAGAAAATTAGAATCATAAACAATCAACCAATGACCAAGATTATTCCACCAATGGATAACTATATTAGTTGGCAAATCATCGTAGATAAAAATGAGGACTTATGGGTCCCCTCTTCCTCCTTGGGAGGGATATTGAGTTTCCTAATGGAGAGCTCTTCTTACAATGGAAGAAAAATGGAAAATGATGAAGAAAATTAATGCCTATTCCCTCAAGAGATGAGTGGAATGGCCTGTTGCAATGATGCTTGAATACTCCAAGGAGAAAAGAGGATTCTCAAGGGAGAATTGAGGCAGCATAAAAATACTATGAAGATATTGGTTTCTTAGTGCACCCATGGCTTCCATTTATAACATTTCTTCAAGGAAAAAAATAATTGGTTCTTGGTGTGAACAATGGAGCCTTTTAGGGCACCCTTTGGTCCTTGACCAACCCTCCATTCGGATTTCGGTAAGATATGGAGGTCAAATCAGGTTGGAAACTAGTCCATAAGTAGTTTGGGGGGCGACAAGAACCATAAATGTGTCATTCACAAGAGTGCACAACTTTTCTCGTACATAGTCGCGCATTTGGCGCATTGTGCATTCTGAGGGATTTGTTGGTCTACGCACTGTGCACACGCTTCCTTTAGTGATTTTGTGCATGTCAGTTTTTTCCCAATTGTATAGTTTTTTCCTTTTGAAATTAATTTTAGTGTTGCAGGTGAACTAATTGTTGTTGGCATTGTTGTATTTCTGTAACCATTTGCATGCAATGTTGAGGATGAAATTTCAGTGATAACAGATTCCCCCTGATTTGTGAGGTTAGGAGCATATGTATAGTCAGAATACATAAATGTTTCTTCTACTGAGAGTGCCATTGTAATGAAGAGTGTTGAGAGGAACTGTAAGAGTGATCTATCAGAGGGAGAGGGGAAACTGTGGGATCCAAACCTTTCTATAGGAGAAAAATAAAAAATTGTATACAAACGAGGCGGGCACACTTATAACATCCCCGACAACCAACAAGTCGGGAAATGCTACCACACAGAAATACATACATACATAGATATATCTAACATGCATTTTAATCGAAATAAAACACATAACACAATGTTACTGCTACCATACCGATTCAAATGTAATAGACAATAATTCATATATGCAACGAAATACATGATAACATTCAAGTATTACAAACATGCATAACACATAAATTAAACACACTAATTATACTTATCTTTTCAACTGGAGTAACACCACCAACTACGTGTAGACCTTCCATGACCCTCCCAGCCTTAGACCACACTGCTCATCACGCTCAGTAGTGGGTCACTCCCAAGCTAGGACTAAGCTCCACCCAAGGCAAGAGAATCCTTAGCCATCCATAGGTCGGCCAATGCTACCACTGCAGAACATTCACACACACACACACACACACACACACATATAACATGCATTTTAATTGAAAATGAAACACACAATACAGAGTTGTTGTTACCATTCATATTCAAAACAATATTAACAGTAAATCCACATGAAACAAAATACATGATAACATTCCAGCATCACAGGTATGCATAACATAAAATTAAGCACATAAATTATACTTATATTTCAATTGGAATAACACCACCAACTGCTTGCAGACCTTCCATGAACCTCCCAACCTTAGACCACACTACTCATCACTCTCAGTAGTAGGTCACCGCCGAGCTGGGACTAAGCTCGACCGGGTAAGGAAATCCTAGGCTAGGCAAGGTCAACAGGAAGACACACAGTTTATGAGGAAGGATTCTCTCCCAAGATCCACTTATGCCCACTGCTCACAAACTCTCATTCCACAAATGCATGTCCCACCCTAGGAGTATACACCTTCACTGTAACACAGTCCATCGGCTGCTTCACCTCCCTTGCCTTGGGCTTCAGAAACAGGTCAGACCAGAATTATCAGAGCTTTGTAGCAGCTACAGGACCCCTTCCAGGAGTTTTCACTTCCTCATCACACTCTCTCACCTGGAGAGAGTTTCTCATAGGCATGACAACCTACCTCTTCAACCACAACCACCTCCATCACTTGGAGAGAGAATTGCACACAGGCCTGACAACTTGCCTCTTCAACCACAACCACCTCCCTCACCTGGAGAGAGTGTTGCACACAGGCCTGACAACCTGCTTCTTAAAATTCGTTCCCTCACAAGGAGGACAACAACAAGACTCAACAAGGAACAAACAATGGCGACAACCACACTCAGCTAAGGGGATGCATGGTCGCAACAACCCACAGTTATAACACACATGACATAAACATTTACGGGATGCTCAGGCTTCACAAAAGACGCGGGTTGGCTTCACGGGTATGCTTTTTAGAGGTGCGTGGCTTATGTAGAGGTCCAACATAGAGGAAAAACAGGTTCAGATGGAGGATGCGTCAACTTCTCAGGAAAACATCACAAGACGACCTCACCATTTTTTGGTTTCAGAGCTGCGCGAGGGTATGCAAAGATCAGTTTCCCAACAAAACATGATAGACAACTAATGCTCGAATGGAGGATGAGCATCCAACATGAAGTGAATCATCCGTCTTAACTGCATGTGCTCAGGTTGACATATGTCTTCCTGGAGTCACATGAGTTCCACTTAGCACTCGTTCCCTTTCTAGGAACTTAGGACAACACTTGGTCAATTGTCCACCTCAGCCTTTAGGAAATAATAATAAATTATTATCCCCTTTAGAGGTAAACCCCCTAGCTTAGCCCCTAGGCCCACACACTTAGCCTCCTCCCTTACCCAACCCTGTGGAAACTTAGTCCCCCATCACTCTTTCTTCGTGGTCGGTCTACATGCAACGATGTTTTTATATTAACAAAGTGCATAATTACATGTACAAAATAGGCTCCTAGCCTTTAACACCTAGGCTCTCCGACCTACTTGCACATAAGCTTACCAATTTATAATTGCTCGGCTCACCAGCCTACAAAACATGTTTACAGTACATAGATATAACTGGGGCTCATCCTTGGGGTATTACAATCTCCTCCCCTTATTTTTTCACTGTCCTTAGTGCAACTTACTTACACAACATCAACAAGATTTCCAAAATCTTAAAAAATATGCGGGTATTCTTCTCGCATAGCATCCTCATGCTCCCATGTTGGGTTCTTAGGACCGTACCAGGTCCACTGAAATTTACAAGCCCTATGGCTCGATTTCAGAGCTGCTTTCTTTTACGGTCCAATATGCTCACCGGATGCACTTGCAAGATGCCTTCTTGCTCCACCTGAATCACATTCCAATCGATTACATGATTAGCATCAAGTATATATTTCTTAAGCTATGAAATATGAAACACATTATGTACAATCATGGATGCAGGTAATGCAAGCATATATGCAATTGGCCCAATCCTTTCTAGGATTTCAAATGGCCCATAGAATCTGGCTGCCAACTTCAAACAGTTTCCCAGCCTCAGGGAACTTCTATTGGCTTTCACTTTCCAAAAAACATGCTCTCCCACTTTAAACTCTCTGTGGGTTCTGTTTTTACCAACATAACTTTTCTGCCTATCTTGGGCAACCTTTAAATTCTGCTTAATTTTTAGCATTTGCTCTTCCATTTCCTTGAGTAACTCTGGCCCAACCATTGCTCTATCAGCTAGATTATCCCAACTTATTGGAGTATTGCACTTTTTTCCATAAAGTGCTTCAAATGGGCTCATCTTCAATGATGCTTGATACCCATTATTGTAGGCGAATTCTACCAAGTGTAGGTAGTCTTCCCATTTAGATGGTTTGTCCATCACATACATCCTTAGCATATCTTCTATGAATTGGTTCACCCTCTCTATCTTCCCATCAGACTCAGGATGATAGGTTATGTTGAAGTTCAGATTCGTTCTGAATCCTTTGAACAACCCCTTACAGAACTTTGAGGTAAATTTCAGGTCTGTGTCAGACACAATTGTCTTAGGAATACCATGCAATTGTGTTATTTCCCTCATAAAAATATCAACAATGTTAGTTTCCTTGTGAGTAGTCTTTAGTGGAATAAAATGGGCAGCTTTTGTAAGCTTGTCCACCACCACCACGATTGAATCATACTTCTTGTCGGTCCTGAGCAATCCTGTGATGAAATCCATTGTCACTACCTCCCACTTCCACTCAGTAATGGGTAAAGGTTGCAACAACCCTACTGGGTGCCCGTGCTCAACTTTAACCTTCTGGCACTCCATACATCTAGCGATGTAATCTGCAATTTATTTCTTCATACCTGGCCAAAAGTAATGGCTCTTGACTACTGCCATAGTTTTCTGATATCCAGGGTGCCCAACATAAGGCACATTATGCATTTCTTTCAAAATCGTAATTTTTAATTTCTGGACATTAGGTACATTAATTATGTTCTTGTACATAAGTGTTCCATCAGCTCCAAGCTAATAATTTTCCACTTACTGTGGCATCTTACCTTGTTATAACTTTGCTACCAAATCCCTGTAGTGCAAATATGTATTTGCAACCTCCAAAATTCTCCCTTTAATATCAGTTCAATACATGCTAATGGTTGTAGCATGTAATTCATGCACTCTCCTATTGAGTGCATCAACCACTTTGTTCTCCTTTCCTTTGATATGCCTGATATCAAAGTCATATTCACAAAGGAACTCCAACCATCTACTTTTCCTGACATTTAAGGTTGGCTGATCAAACAAATACTTCATACCGTTATGGTTTGTCCTCAGTTCGAACCTCCTTCCCATGAGGTAATGCCTTCATTTCTTTAGAGCGTGTACTATGACATCCAGATATAACCAGAAAGAATATATGAGAATATGCTCTTTCTTCGTTAAATTACCAATTTATTAATGATAATAACAAATTAACAAGATCCTTATTATAATATTACTCAAAGAATAATATTATAATAAGGATCCTTAATAATAATACTTAGATCCTTGTAGATATGTATATATCCTTATCCTGGTATGTAATATAATCCCGATGTTTAAGATATCCCATAAGGATACAATACATTATTAGGATATATATTATAATATAATGTAATATATATATTAAATTAATGTATATATATTATGATTAATATAATATATATTAAATTAATATTAATGTTATATATATATATATATATATATATATATATCTATCTATCTATCTATATATATATAATATAATATTAAAAATATATACTATATAGAACATTAATATAATGATATTAAAACCGTATAAATGATATTATAATATATATAATATTATCGTATTATATATTAAGTTTATATATATTAATATAATCATATAGGACATTAATATAATGATATTAAAACCGTATAAATAATATTATAATATATATAATATCATCCTATTATATATTAAGTTTATATATATTAATATAATCATATGTATAGATATATATATTAATTATATACATGATTATATTATAATGTATATATAATATATCATATATATATATATATATTATAAATATATATACATATAATATACTTAATCTTAATAATAATATATTATAAGTATAGTATAATAACATATTATAATATATAATATAATAATAATAATAATAATAATTTATTTTTAAGGTCACGACCAAGCTACATCAAATTGGTGTATGAGACTCCCTTGTTTGTGGGACAAAGGATATCCTCTGCCCAACGATTTGAATGGTAAAGTCTACGAAGGTATATATACCCTACCCCCCTCTGGATTTGAACTTGTGACCTATTAAAAAGAAACACATGTTCTTAACCATTAGTCCCACTCAAACTGTATATATATATATAGTATATTATATTGTATAGTATATATATTATAGTATAATTATATATAGCTTGAGTGGGCCTAATGGTTAAGAACATGTGTTTTCTCCTAAGAGGTCACAAGTTCAAATCCAAAAAGGGGTAGGGTATGTATACTTTCATAGGGGGTCCCTTGTCCCACAAACAAGGGGGTCTCATACACCAGTTTAGTGTCTGGCTTGACCGTGACCTTAAAAATAG
>ML790306.1:168753-183793 GCA_009831015.1 Picea engelmannii | reverse complement strand
CCTATACCTATAGTATATTATAATATATAAGTATATATACTATAAGGATTAATAAGACATTAAGTATATATATCTTATATGTATATATATATATGTATATGTATAGGATATATCAATCCTATAGGTATAAATAATGATCTATAACTTAAGTATATATTATATATATCTATATAATATTACATTAATATACTAATCTATAATATCATTACATATATTATATTATATATGTAAGGACCATTTATTATGTATGCTAATATCCTTATACATATTAATATTAATATGTATATTCTATAATGGTCTATATACTCTTATCCATGTATATTATACATATTTTCTTAGAGGAGATATGTATGAGGCTAGTCCATGAGTAGTGCGTAGAGGAGAGAAACAGATCCCATCTGTTGGGTTTGAGTGTGAAGGACCAACAACCATTGGATCCGAAGGTAAGCACATGAAAATTAACCCTTGTGTGCATAGAAGAAGTGTATTTGTCAAAGTCCGGAAGTCTCGAAGTGATTTGGGACCATCCATCGTCAATGAGGATAGGTGGCATAAGATCCACAACTTCAGAAGTTTGTGGACAAGGAGGAGGCGAAACAACCGAAGTAAATCTTGGTCGTTGATATGAAAGTGGACGCGTGGCGGGAGATATGGAACTCTAGGTACATAGAACTCTGGAGGAAAGCAGAGGGTGAAAGCACCGAAGTCCTGAAGGAGATCTCGATCATTGATCAAGGGGGAGGTCGAAGGATCGTTGATCTGGTCTTGGTCAGAAAGAGCTGAAGTTTCAAAGAGAACCAGTGCAGTTGATTTGGAGAGGACGTGTGGCAGAAGATCTATTACTCCGCGGAAATTCACTCCGGAGATTTGTGTGTGTGGAGATGTGAGAACTCCTGAAGGCTGGAGAGCCAGAGTTCATCATAATCATCTGATTGTTGAGGACATGTGTCGATAGATATTTTACTTCGGAAGATTATCATACAGGGAAAAG
The DNA here is from genome assembly GCA_009831015.1 of Picea engelmannii. Lineage (NCBI taxonomy): Eukaryota > Viridiplantae > Streptophyta > Pinopsida > Pinales > Pinaceae > Picea > Picea engelmannii. The sequence continues at coordinate 182,802 of ML790306.1, read as the reverse complement.
TAGATAGTTGAGAGTTGAAATTCCCGAGGGCCAAAGAGCCAGAATCAACCGTAGCCGTTGATTTGGAAGGGAGCTACGTGTTAACAGATCGTGTAGATATGGGATTGTGTGTGGAAGGAGGAAATAAGGTAGAAAAGGGGAGATAGATAACAACTGTTGATCGCAGATCATAGCCAAGGGATTGGAGATCGACAGATGAGCTGGGTTGCGGGTCCAAAACTTTCTTGGATGTTAAAAATATGAGAGTGGGCCACAATTTATACCACGGTTTTAACAAAGTGATGAGTGGCAGCTGGAGGTGAATTGCAGGGCGAAAAGCGGGTTGGCCCAAAACCACTCTTTCCCACGTCTGCAATCACAGTTTTCCATGAGGTCATAGCCCAGGGTCATATGAAGGAAAGGGCTAATGAAAATGGGGCTAGCGCCTGAAACTTGGAGTTTTGGAAGCGTGCAGGAATAAGTCCGCGAGACTGTCAGGACCTGCGCCTAAAGGAGAAAAGGGGGCATGTGTGTATAATTGTTTTGGGTTCAATCACGAGCCGAAGAGTTAATTCGACTCAGAAGATTGAAAGATTCTTTAACCGAGAGGTCAGCATACCTCATTGAGATAGGGGCACTGCGTCGAAAGTGCTCATGGGAGGAATAATCATGCACATGGACTACAATGAGAGCACAAGAAAATTCAAGAATTCAGGAAGAATTGAAGACTTCTGGGATCAACAAGGAAAAGTTGCACATGGGAAAGAAGTTGCTGCAATTTTTGTGGCAACAAGTATGTTACGACTTGTTGAGTCAGCTAGAGGAAATAATGCTTGCATGTTTGCCAGTGTTGTTGGTAATGTTGTTGCATAAGGAGGGAAGCAATAGAAAGCTGAAGTGATGGTTATAAGTTTGATAAATGAAGCATGAAAGCTTCTACTTCCATCATACATTCAGGTAACACAAAATTTATTAATGGCAGTCATGTAGGTATGAGTTTTTATTACTCTTTTTGCATAATTGCTGAAAGGAAATTTAGGTAAGAATATCCTCAGCCAGATTTATTTTATAAAATCACATGATTATTATTGAATTCTTACCACTGGAGGTGGTAAAGGTTGGAGGCCAATATTAATTCAAATATTTTTAGTTTCTAAATGCACATACTGACATAGTAGAATGTCATGTTAATTTGGTTGTGGGGTAACAACCAAAGAGTTAAAAGATAATAACTTGTTGTAGGAATGAATGACAGTTAGCTAGCATGTATGAGACTAGGATCTGGTTGGATATGGAAAGGTATGGATATGGAAAGGTTATGAGCCACAAAGGTACTAAAAGATTCCTACTTTTAAATAAAACTTGGGCTGCAACCTTTTTGCTAACACTAATGAACACCACAAAATTATATTCTTGGTGTAGTGTTCGAGTCGAAAAGGAAGGCATCCAATAAATTGAGAAGATAATAGGAAGTGTGTGGAGAATGTGTCAACACATTGGCTAGAATTCCAACTCATGGATGGTGAGATACATGACTAAGATAAAGAGAGTTATGTAATTCAATGCAAGGTGCGTTGAATAAGCATGCATTGAGAATTGCACTCATGCATAGTAAGAGATAGAATTGTGTACTAAATGCAATGGTTGAATGAGTTTTGTAAGTAAATGCATATATATTATTGCATGGAAATAATTCTTACTAACAACTAAAATGTTGTTAACCTATGAAGGTGAGGAAATTTCAGGGAGGTGTTAGGCATTGCAACAGGAAAGTTACAAGTCAAGTAGTCACATGAGCATTTACTACAAGAAATTTTCTTGTTCAGAAAAAGAAATAATGAACTTACAAATATTACTGTGAACATGCATATGCATAGAATGACAAGTCATTCTAGTTTATTAAATTGCTGGGTAATTGTGATTGAATTGCTAGGTGCAAGAAATTCTAAGATCACTGTATAAGATTTTGTACATATTGCAATTGAATTATGATGTACAAGAAATACTGACAATTGTTGGCAGTATGAAAGATGAAGCCTTGCACGAAAATGGTATGCAGTTTGGTGCCTGTGGAAAACCACAAGGATGGTTGCATTCATAATATGGAAAAAACCAAGATGAATTATGAAATAGAATTTCATGTTTGGGGAAAAGATGAATTCCCTTTGAACTAAGTTGGAGTTCCCAAATGAATTATTTTATGTTTTCTAATGATAACTGCATGTGGGTGATGCGGATGAGATGATGGTGATTAAAGTTAGAATGTTAACTACAAAGAGTAGCTTGGGGAAGATGCTGATTGGAAACCTTTGAGGGAAGTTGGAACTTTGTGAGCCACGGTGCTCCGAGAATTCCTGATTCGACCTGTTGTTGAAGCCCAAGGAAAGGGAGGTGTAGCAGCTGATTGACTGTGTGACAGTGAAGGTGTACCCTCCTGGGGTGAGACAGGCATGTGGGGAATGAAAGACCATTGGTTGGAGCACTGTCGAGGATTGGTACCTCAGCCTAGACCATGTGGATATGGATGTGGACCGTGGCTATCTTGGGAATCAATTGCCCCAATGGAGTCATAGCCCTTCTCAGGGGTGGAAGGTTTTCTCAATCAAAAGATAAGTACAATTCTCTATTTATTGTATGTTGTGTATCTGGTATACAAGTTATAATGTTATTAGAATTGCATGTATATACATATATATACATTGCATATATGCTTGCATTACCTGCATCCATGAATGTACATAATGTGTTTCATGTTTCATTGTTTAAGAAATATATACCTGATGCTAATCATGTTATTGATTGGAATGTGATTCAGGTGGAGCAAGAAGGTGTCTTGCAAGTGCATTCGGTGTGCATATTGGACCAGAAGAACAAACAACTCCGGAATCGAGCCATAGGGCTTGTAAAAGTCCAGTGGACCTGGTACGGTCCTAAGAACGTGACATAGGAGCATGAGGATGCTATGCGGGCAGAATACCCGTATCTTTTTTAAGATTTTGGAAATCTTGTTGATGTTGTGTAAAGAGTTGCACTGAGGACAATGAAAAAATAAAGGGGGGGGATTGTAATACCCCAAGGACGTACCCCAATTGTATTATGTATTGTAAACATGTTTTGTAGGCTGGTGAACTGAGTTATAATAATCTTGGAGGCTTATTTGGTGATTAGGCTGGAGAGCCTAGGTGTTAAAGGCCAGGAGCCTGATTTTGTATATGTAATTATGTAGATCATTAATAAAATATAAACATCCCTTTGAGCAGACCAACCACAAAGAAAGAGTGACGAGGGACTAAGCTTCCACATTGTTAGGTAAGGGATGAGGATAAGTGTGTGGGCCTAGGGGCTAAGCTAGGGGGCTTACCTCAAAAGGGGATAATAATTTATTATTATTTCCTGAAGGCTAAGGTGGACATGTTGAGTGTTGTCCTAAGTTCCTGTAAAGGGAACGTATGCAAAATGGAGTGCATGCAGATCCAGGAAGACAGGTGTCGACATGGGCGCATGCAGTTAAAAGATGAAGCGTCAGCTGTGTTGGGGGTTCGTGGGTCATTCCTCCATCCTCCACCTAAGTCTCTTTGCCATTCCCCAATCTAGATGAATTTTGTTTAGCTCTGCGATCGACCTTTGCGTTGATTCCTTGTCACACACCCTGAAACCAATGGAAAACTTGTGGACTGAGCTATGTCTCCTGTGAAGTCCGAGCACCCTGTAAATGTCTGAACCATTTTGCCTCTGCATACCGATGCACAATGAGAACCCTTGGAATGAGCCGCGTCTTCTGTGAAGCCCGAGCATCCCGTATTTTTCTGTGTCGTGTTGTGTCACAACTGTTGGCTGTTGTGGCCACGTAGATCCTTGATTGAGTGTGTCTTTTTGTTGTCGTCTGTTCCTTGTAGAGTCGAGTTCGTACCTTAACCGTTTTGGGTTGTTGCCTTCTGTTTTCCTGAGTGGTATTGACTAGTGTTTTTTGTCCTCACCTTGTGGGAATTGAGTTGAAATTGGTTGAAGAAGCGGGTTGTCAGGCCCGTGGTTGAAGAGGCAGGTTGTCAAGCCTGTGAGTACCTCTCTCCAGATGTAAGAGTTTGTTGGGAAGTGGTTTTCTCCTAGAGAGAGTCCAACAACAACTATGAAGCTCTAAGAATTCCGGTTCGGTCTGTTGTTGAAGCCCAAAGAAAGGGAAGTGAAGCATCCGATGGACTGTGTGACAGTGAAGGTGTATACTCTTGGGGTGGGATAAGCATGTGGGGAATGAGAGTTCATGAGTAGTGGACGTAAGAAGGCTCCTGGAGAGAATCCTTCCAGTTGCACTGTGTAGTTTCCTGTAACCTCAACCTAGTCCAGGATTGTCTTTACCTGAGTGGAGCTTAGTCCCATCTCGGGGGTGACCCACTGCTGAGTGTGATGAGCAGTGTGGTCTATGGCTGGGAGGTTCATGGAAGTTCTACACGTAGTTGGTGGTGTTACTCCAATTGAAAAGATAAGTATCAGTTTGTGCTTAATTTATATGTTATGCATGGATGTGATGCTTGAATGTTATCATGTATTCCGTTGCGTATATGAAATACTATTAATTCCATTTATTCTGCATGGTAGCAGTAATTATGTGATTATTGTGATTAAGTGTTTTAATTCGATTAAAATGAATATATTATATAAGTGTATATACTACAGTGGTAGCATTAGCTGGTCTCTATGTTAACCAGGGATGCTATAGTTTGGTATCAAAACTAAGTCGATATGTCTGAGTGGTGGCATTGCCCAACCCGTTGGTGGCCGGGGATGTTACAAATTTCTCTGATACCAAATTGTAACATCCCCGACCACCAACAGGCCGGTCAATGCCACTACTACAAAATATACACTTATATATAATATGCATTAAATCAAATTAACACATTTAACATAGAGTTACTGCCATCATACAAACTTAAATAGAATTAACAACAATTCATACATGCAACATAATACATGAAAACATATAAGCATCATAGACATGCATTACATATAAATTAAGCACATAATGATACTTATATTTTAATTGGAGTAAAATCCATCGACTACGTGCAAACCTTCCACGAACCTCCCAGCCTTAGACCATGCTGCTCATCACGCTCAACAGTGGGTCACCCCCGAGTTGGGACCAAGTTTCACCCAGGGCAAGGGAATCATAGACTAGGTTGAGGTTACAGGAAAACTGCACAGTGCAACTGGAAGGATTCTCTCCAAGAGCCTTCTAACACCCACTACTCACAGACTCTCATTCCCCACATGGTTGTTCCACCCGAGAGTATACACCTTCACTGCCACCCAGTCCATCGACTGCTTCACCTTCCTCTTAGGGTCTCGGAAACAGGCCGAATCAGGAATTCTCGGAGCTCCGTAGCTGGCGTTGGACTCTCTCTGGGAGAAAACCACTTCCCAAAAAAATCTCTCACCTAGAGAGAGCTGCTCACAGGTCTGACAACCTGCCTCTTCAGCCACTTTCGACTCAATTCCAACACGGTGAGGGCAACAACAAGGCTTATTAGGGAAAAAATGACGACATCAAGCCACACTCATTCCAGGAGCTGCGTGACCACAACAACCAACTAGAAAATGGGTATGGAAACCCAAAATGGTAATAATCAAATGCTAGACTCAACACACTCATGCGACTACCCAGGTGCTTCAGGCTCCAAAAAAGACATAGAACGAACCACAGATTATGGGTTTCAGAGATGCGTGACTATGCAGAGGTCCAATGTAGAGGCCAAACGGTTTTTCAGCTGGTAATCTTGGTGAAATCAGGTGGCAGATGGAAGAATGGGAGAGCGAACCCCCAACATGATTGACTCATGGGTTACTAGATCTAGGGTCCCTCGTGGATGTCCCCATTCACGGTTAGATAGTCCGATGGAGAATGGCTAGACTCCCTAGAAAGAACCCCCAACATGGCTCAACTCATCAGCTTTAATTGCATGCACCCATGCCGACACTTATCTTCCTGGAGCTGCATGCACTAGATTTTCATTCGTTCCCCCTTTCCTAGGAACTTAGGACAACACTCATCAATTGTCCACCTTAGCCTTTAGGAAATAATAATAAATTGTTATCCCCTTTAGAGGTAAGCCCCATAGCTTATCTCCTAGACCCAAACACTTATCCTCCTCCCTTATCCAACCTTGTGGAAGCTTAGCCTCCCATCACTCTTTCTTCGTGGTCAGTCTGCACACAACGATGTTTATATTTTTATTAATGATTTTGCATAATTGCATATACAAAACAGGCTCCTGGCCTTAGCATCCTAGGATCTATGGCCTAATAAACACATAATCCCACCGACTTATATACACTTGGCTCACCATCCTATAAACATAATTACAATTCATAATATAACTGGGGCAAGTCCTTGGGGTATTACAATCCCATCCCCTTATTTTTGCACCGTCCTCAATGAAACTCTTTACACAATATCAAAAAGATTTCCAAAATCTTCAAAAATATGTGGGTATTTTGCCCGCATAGCATGCTCAGGAACATACCAAGTCCACTAGACCTTCACAAGCCCTACGACTCGATTCCAGAGCTGTTTTCTCTTCCAGTCCAATATGCACAACGGATACACTTGCAAGATGCCTTCTTGCTCCACCTGAATCACATTCCAATGAATAACATGATTAGCATCATGTATATATTTCTTAAGCAATGAAACATGGAACACATTATGTACAGTCATGGATGCAGATAAAGCAAGCATATATGCAATGTATATATATGTATATATAGACAATTCTAATAACATTATAACCTGTATACAAGATACACAACATACAATAAATAGATAATTTTACTTATCTTTTGATTTAGAAGACCTTCCACCCCTGAGCAGGGCTATGACTCCATCGGGGCAATGGCTTCCCAAGATAGCCATGGTCCACAATCCATATCCACATGGCCTGGACCAAGGTACCAAACCTCAACAACACTCCAACCAATGGTATCCCCTTCCCCACATGTCTGTCCCACCCCAGGAGGGTACACCTTCACTATCACAAAGTCCATCGGTTGCTACACCTCCATTTCCTTGGGATTCAACAACAAGCCGACTAAGGAAGTCTCAGAGAACCATGGCTCCCAAAGTTCCAACTGCCCTCAAAGGTTTCCAGGTACCCTCCAGGCCTCATACCGGGGAACCTATCTCCACACTTCTCCCTCTAGGGCTCCAAACTTCTCCAAGGAAACCCAAGGAGAAGTGTACACACACTTAGATCCACGGAGGATCCACAGGGTAAGATCTGTTGTCTCCAATCAATATCTTCCCCGAGCTACTCTTTGTAGTCAACATTCCAACTTTAATCAACATCATCTAATATGCATCACCCACATGCAGTTATCATGAGAAAACATAAAAGAATTTATTTAGAAACTCAAACTTAGTTCAAAGGGAATTCAACTTTTCCCCCAAAACATGAAATTCTATTTCATAATTCATATTGGTTGTTGTCATATTATGAATGCAGTCATCCTTGTGGTTTTCCACAGGCACCAAACTGCATACCATTTTTCATGTAATGCTTCATCTTGCATACAACCAACAATTGTCAGTATTTCTTGTACATCATAATTCAATTGCAATATGTACAAAACCATATGCAGTGAATTTAGAATTGTTTGCATCTAGAAATTCAATCATAATTACCAAAATATTTAATAAAATAGAATGACTCATCATTCTATGCATATGCATGTTCATAGTAATATCTGTAAGTTCATTACCTCTTTTTCTGAATACTTCTTTTTTTGAATAAGAAAATTTCCTGTAGTCAATGCTCATGTGACTACTTGACTTGCAACTTTCCTGTTGCAATATCTAGCAACTCTTGAAATGTCCTCAGCTTCATGAGTTCACAACATTTCAGTTGTTAATAACAATTATTTCCATGCAATAATATATATGCATGTACTTACAAAACTCATTCATCCATTGCATTTAGTATACAATTCTATCACTTACTATGCATGAGTGCAATTCTCAATGCATACTTATTCAGTGCACCTTGCATTGAATTACATAATGCTCTTCATCTCAGTCATGTATCTAACCATCCATAAGTTGGAATTCTGGTCAATGTGTTGACACATTCTCCACACACTTCCTATTGCCTTCCCAATTAATTGGATGCCTTCCTTTTCGACCCGAACACTACACCAATAATATAATTATGTGGTGTTCATTAGAGTTAGAAAAAAGGTTGCAGTCCAAGTTTTATTTAAATGTAGGAAGCTTTTAGTACCTATGTGTCTCATAGCCTTTCCATATCCATACCTTTCCATATCCAATCATGTCCTGGTCTCATACATGACTACCTTACTGGCATTCCTTCCTATAACAAGTTCTTATCTTTTAATTATTTGGTTATTACCCGATAACCAAATTAACATGAAACTCTACTATGTCAGTGTGTGCATTCAAAAGATAAATTTTTTTGAATTACATGCCTCCAACCTTTACCACATCCAATGGTATGCACTCAATAATATAATCATTTGATTTTATAAAATAACTCTGGCCGAGGAAATTCTTACCTAAATTTCCTTTCAACAATTATGAAAAAAGAGTAATAAAAACTCACCTGCATGACTTCCATTAATAAATTTTATACTACCTGAATGTCTGATGATAGTGGAAGCTTTCATGCTTTTTTTATCAAACTTATAACCAACACTTCAGCTTTCTGTTGCTTCCCTCCTTATGCAACAACATCACCAACACTTGCAAACATGCAAGCATTATTTCCTCTGGCTGACCCAACAAGCCATAACATACTTGTTGCCACAGAAATTTCAACAACTTCTTTCCCATGTGCAAATTTTCCTTGTTGACCCCAGATGTCTTCAATTCTTTCCGGATTCCTGGATTTTCTTGTGCTCTCATTGTAGTCACTGTACATGAAAATCTTTGTTCTGAGCACTTTCTAGCCAAATCACTCTTGGCTGCCTTTGCATTTATAGTCCCAAACTAAGCTTATATTAACCTTCAACTTTCCTTAATTTCCTGGATCCAATTATCCCAACTCGTACTTGAATGAATTAAATTACAAACCACGTTGTTTTATATACTTTGTATTCTTCAATATCCAATTACTCTTCAGGACTGAACTTCTTCAACCCTTTTCTGACAGAATACTTTAGTACTATAATTACCTGCATCTGTTATAAAGTTCTTATAACAGATATATGTAATATTTCCTTAATATCTCATCATAATATTAAAGGATCATATTATTACATCTTATAAAGAGCTTATTATACTTTAAGAACAAGTACTTATTCAGACAGATAAAGACCATTTATAATATATTAATATTATAGAGTATACATACATATTAATATACTATAAAATACTATAATATTAATATACTATAATGTATATTAATATGTATTCCATATATATAATAAATATTATATTATAATCTTTTATATATATATATATATATATAATATTAAATATATACTACTTACATATTTATTAATTATATAGGAATGTTATATATTATATATATGTAGATGATATATATATATAAATCTTACTATATTAATCTATATTATATATAAAAGATAGATTAATATAATATATGTAATAGTTAAGATAGATATAGCTTGAGTGGGTCTAATGGTTAAGAACACATATATTAGAGGATCTATAATATTAATCCCAATACCCTGATAGACCATATAGGATATATAATATACTACTCTCATCACAATATTAGTGATATTAAGATATTACTAACATCCATTGTCCATATAGGATATTAGATTAGTAATATATATGGACCATCTCAAGTATGATCCAATGATCTTGTTAATATATCAATATTAACATGATTACAATTAATAATAATTTTTTTGAGTAATATCATATTACATATTACTCCGGGTTTGTAGGTGAGTAGGTTACTCATTGCCTTTTTTTTCAATATCATAGCAATGCTTGGTAATATTATGTTTAATTACTCTGGATATTACAGGATGATATGAAGTGATGGTTTAAAGAGTACGCAGTGATAACATGCACAAGGAAATGGAAGAATAAATACTGAAGATTAAGCAGAATTTGAAAGCTGCCCAAGACAAGTAGAAGAGTTATATTGATAAGAACAAAACCCATCGAAAGTTTAAAGTGGGTGATCATGTTTTCTTGAAAGTAAAAGCCAACAGAAGTTTCCTGAGGCTGGAACTGTTCGAAGTTGGCAGCCATATTTTGTTGACCATTTGAAATCCTAGAAAGGATTGGACCAGTTGCATATATGCTTGCATTACTTGCATTAAGGACTGTATATAATGTGTTTCATATTTCATTGCTTAAGAAATATATACCTGATGCTAATCATGTAATTGATTGAAATGTGATTCAGTTGGAGCAAGAAGACGTCTTGCAAGTGCATCATGTGTGCATATTGGATCGAAGAGAAAACAAATCCGGAATCGAACCATAGCCCTTGTAAAGGTCCAGTGGACCTGGTACGGTTTTGAGGACACAACATGGGAGCATGAAGATGCTATGCATGAGAGTACCCACATATTTTTGAAGATTTTGGAAATCTTACCGATGTTATGTAAAGAGTCGCACTGAGGACAGTGCAAAAAATAAGGGGAGGGGATTGTAATACCCCAAGGCCGAGCCCCTACTGGATTGTAATTTTGTTTATAGGCTGGTTAGCTGAGTGGTTATAAGATGAGAGACTTATGTGTTTATTAGGCTCGTCAGCCAGATGCCAAGGCCAATGAGCCTGAATTTGTACATGTAAATATGCAGATCATTAATATAATATAAACATCGCTACGTGCAGATCGACTATAAAGAAAGAGTGATGGGGGACTAAGCTTCCATAAGGTGGATAAGGGAAAGGGGGCTTAAAGGTTGGAAAGAGGGGATAATAATAGGGGGCTTAATTCCTTGAGAATAATAATTTATTATTATTCCAAAGTTGTGTAAAAGACATGTTTTTATCCTAAGTCCTGGGAAAGCCAACATGTGCAAAAGGAAATACATGGAGCTCTAGGAAGACAAGTGTCGACCTGGGCACATGTAGTTAAAGTTGCAGAAGTCAGTTGTGTTGGGGGATCACTCTTGTATTCTGTCATGCTCCACTTGAGTACGCTAGGATCTGAGGCGTCTGAACCGTTTTCCTCTACGCCTGCATCTGCATACCCTCATGCACCTCTGGAATCAGTAATTGGGGAAATGTATGAAAAAGTGGCCAAGTATGGAATGGGAAAGCGGTCGGTCAGACTGGTGATATAAAATCATGAGACATATTCAGAAAAACAACTAAGTAACCATAAAGGGAAAGTAGAGGGGGGAAATAAAGGGGAATTTGGTTGCTAATTTGTATATCAGGGAAGTCTGACTATTGTTTGTAGGGGGCAAAACAATGGAAGCGCAATCCTGAGCCCACCTGGTCGAGAACCCATGATTGAAAAAGTTTTTGAGTATGGAATGGGGAAGTAGGCGGTCAGACTTGTGATATAAAATAATCAGTGGAAATGTGAACACGTGAATCTGCCAAACCACGCACTTAGACATTTTCCGAAAAATGACTAAGTAACTAGAAAGGGAAAGTAGAGGGGAAAAAGAAAGGGGAGCACAATTTTCGGAAGCGGGAATTGGTCTCAAAAAATCCCCATTGATGGTATTAACAGTAATTATGAAGTGCATTAGACATGTGAACATTCTCTTCAATCAAGAAATAGAGAAAGTGAGTCATAGTTATACTTTCCAGGATGTGTTTGCATAAGAGAAGCATCGAAAATCTATAGAAAAATCAATGGAGGGTTGTTCAAGTAAAATTATTGTACTGTCAACTTGATTGTAAGTATAACAACGATGAATTTTAATTTTAATTTTCTGTGGTTGATACCATAGTCCCATTCGACTTCACCTAGCATATATCCTTTTATTTCAAAATATTTATGAAGAAGAATTTTGGTAATTTCATCAATCAAGTTAAAGTGATAAAATGAACTACATATTACATTTACTTCACAGAGCTTACATTAAAAGGAAAGTTAGGTCTTATATATTCTTTAAGATCATAGAAAAACCGCTAGGATCCTGGATCTATCATCCAACCATAATTCAAAAATCAAGCCCATGAGAACCTTGAACTATAGTACGAAAGAACATGAACAAAAGTCTGTCAAACACAAGACATGAAAAAATCAACGGAGGTTGGGGATTATATCCCCATCTATAACCAAATCCCCAAATGTGCACCAAGAAATTTTCCTATTACTATATTACTATGAACCAAGATCACTATGAACATTTGCTTCTGATAGTACTGTGAACCAAGATCACGTTGACCTGACAATGTTCTAACATTACTAGTTCTAGAAAAGAGTGTTAGCATTTAACTTAATGGAGTTTGAACAATGCCAAATTTGCAATATTATTGAAAATGCCTGATGGTTCCATTCAGAGGAGCAAGCCATTTTGACGGCTCAAAGGATAGACCTGATTTATTCACAGTTGAGTACTTTGTATGAGGTCTTTCCTCATGCTTCTCATTCCTGGACTGAACAATCTTATGCGCTTCCAGTTCACTTTGTCATGGAACTGCAAAACTCTATTCATATCTTGATTGGTTAGCATGGACAGATACAGATTAGATTGTTTCGTTTCTTGTCAACTCATGCTATGGAATTTTGTTTTTTGGTTCAGCTGATATGTAGTATGGAATTGTCCTCATTTAATGTAAATTTTCTATGGACGCGAAAGTCGTGTAACATGTACACATTGCTTTACTTTTTCTATAGGTATACTTCATATGGAAATTCTACAAACCCAAGAAGCACATCTTGTAATACAGGCTGTTTAATTGTACAATGCACAATTATTTTGTTGAGGGTTCAGATGGCATCCTTGAGGCAATGTCTATATATGTAAGGAAATATTTTACTGCATCGTAGGAAATCAATTGTGCCATCATTTATGAAAGTAGAGGCAAAAGTGTGAGAGTTTCATTTGGAACATATAGGCTTGAAGGGGGTTGAGTATGCATTTTATGTGACCAAATTCCCCTCAACCTGCGCACGTGAGCATAGTATTTAATATATTGAACAATATAATATACAAGTGTACAACAAAAAATCTGCACAAAATTGTTTAAGACAATTTTTATGTGCAAAGTGTGGATGGAATTGTAGATGTATAGCTAGTTAGTGTCTTGAGATCATGTACTATGTATGTTCGCAATTCTGTTACAAATGTTGCCTGGGTTGTGCGAAAGATCCTTTATTTAACATCTCTTTTCTTTGTTATATTTTTTAAGAGCATAAGTGGAAATTTCCCTTTATTCAATTGTTGTTCCATTGAGGAAAATAAATTTGAATAGGTGTCGAACAATGGTAACTGCAACATGGAATAGTGTAATAGTTGTGTAAGATAACTGAGATATATGAGCATGTGAAAGTAAAGGAAAAAATTGGGCATGGAGAACGGTACCATTGCCTTGTCGTTGTTTGACTCTCCATATTTTATATGGAGAATGTGTTGAGAGCCAACTTTTCTTGCGAGTGTGATAGTTGCACCAACAATTCCGATTGGGTAAATGTCGTTGCTCTCTGCAAGTTGGATGATTGTTGTGTTCGATACGAAACATTATTCTGAACAAACTGGGGGAAATTCTTCCAAAATACCTTTTTCATTAAGAGATATAATACGATCACAATCACCACGGTCATATACCGTTTTCAACAATATATTGAAATTTGTAATGGATATCCCAATACCTGGCAAGATCTTTTGTGCATGTTTCTGGACAAGTTGTGTAGGGATGATCAATGTAACTTTCATCATGGATTCGTTGTCTGTCATGTCAACATACATAATACATATAGTTTTGTTTTCCCCATAACACGACCATTATGTCCCTGATGAACACTTGTCCAGTTCGAAGACTGTTCAAGCCTTCTATCGATAGTATATTGGGTGTTATAAGTTTAGACCTGGTGACATTTTTTGAATAGAAAAAGTAATGTGAATGGTAGTTTGTATCAAATTTTATTTTTGGCATTAATGTACAA
>ML790306.1:129608-145481 GCA_009831015.1 Picea engelmannii | reverse complement strand
TTTTCTATTTTGGTATAAGCTTTGAGTATTTCATCTACACCATTCACTAGGCCATCCTGTGAATCATAGTTCTAGGCATATATTTCAATTAGCATGTCTAATTTCAGGACAAGTTGCAAAAGGAAAGTTGTTGTATGTTGATGACATGGTACACTGCCATGGTTTTCTTCTTCAAGATAAATTGAATTGATGATGGTATCATTTCCAGGCATGAGCAATAGCATATAATTGTTATGCGCTACAACATATTTATTCTTGTATAATAGGTAAGGGAAGGTTGGGTCAGTCGGGGCAGGTCACATGCAAATTGAATTGATAAATGTTAAGTCATCACATGTTTAGTTGTTTCTGCATTCAATTTAGAATTGCAATAAAATTTTCATTTGTCTGGCGCATCATAGTATGTAATTCAAAGCACTTTATGTTGTCTTTCCAAAATCCATGCATCATTGTTTTCATGTTTACCATAGGTTTCTCAAATATGAGAGAATGTTGTATGGGTTGTGCCTGGTAAAGATCCCCATAGAATACCATATCAAGGTTTCCAAAGTATTTGGTTTGGACATGTTTTATGTTTCTCAGTCGACTGTCAATGGAATATAAGAAGCGACTTCCAATCAAGAATGTATCATCTATGAACACAAGTTGTAGTTCGTCAAAAATCTTTGACAAGGTATCTAACATTTCTTTGCTGAGTGGAAGGAAGTGTGACTTGTTAAAAGGCATCAATAATGTAGAGTGGAATGTTGTTCCACTTGCATTAAATGCAGATTTTCTTGTATATGCATTACATATCAATTTCCTCAAAGCATTTACTCTATGTCTATAGTAACGAGTAAATGTCACTAGCTCTTTTCTCAAGAGGTAGTCAATGTCATCATTTTCGAAGGTCTCAGTTTGTTTTTTCATTTTCCTGTTCCTATACAATGTAGACATCGTCCTGGAAATTTCAGCTCCTGGAACTTTCTCTTTATAACTAAATGAAATATGTCACTGTTAAAGATGGATAATGCCTGACAATGGTGTGCAATTGTGTTGCATCTTGGTTACCTTTGTATCATACTTAGCCCGTCTGCACCTACCTGCAGTTTTCTTCTACAAGAACATTTTGCAAACACATGTAGCTACTCATTCCCAGGCAAGGTGGGAGTATCATTTAGGGCATGTTGAGAAGGATAAAGAATTTCCTTATTCAATTGAGGCATTAGATTTCCACTTCGTCACATAAGGAAAAGGACCAAGATTTGTGATGCTAGAAAAAATGACAGCCGAATTTATGCACACAACATTGGCATACATATGGTTCATAGTTTGGAGGAAAAATTGGAGCAAAATTTAAGAGGAGGGAAAGATATGCCAACCTCTATGGAAATTTTGCAGCATAGGAGTGATGAATAAATACCTAAACATCCTTACTTTGAAATTGTAAATAGTAAACAATAAAGAATGAATACGAATGAAACTATGGTATTGAAACTTACTCGTCAATGGTGAACCACAGAATCACAGGTCCAATTGCGAGTGCAAGATTTCAACCCTGGAAAGTGCAATAACAAGTCCTATAATTACCCTGGATTTGCAGGGTGAAAAGCGGGTTGGCCCAAAACCACTCTTTCCCACGTCTGCAATCAGAGTTTTCCATGAGGTCATAGCCCAGGGTCATATGAAGGAAGGGGCTAATGAAAATGGGGTTAGTGCCTGAAACTTGGAGTTTTGGAAGCGTGCAGGAATAAGTCCGCAGGTCTGTCAGGACCCGCGCCTAAAGGAGAAAAGGGGGCATGTGTGTATAATTTTTTTGGGTTCAATCACGAGCCTAAGAGTTAATTCGACTCAGAAGATTGAAAGATTCTTTGATCGAGAGGTCAGCATACCTCACTGAGATAGGGGCACTGTGTCAAAAGTTCTCATGGGAGGAATAGTCATGCACATGGACTACAATGAGAGCACAAGAAAATTCAAGAATTCAGGAAGAATTGAAGACTTCTGGGATCAAGAAGGAAATGTTGCACATGGGAAAGAAGTTGCTGCAATTTTTGTGGCAACAAGTATGTTACGACTTGTTGAGTCAGCTAGAGGAAATAATGCTTGCATGTTTGCCAGTGTTGTTGGTAATGTTGTTGCATAAGGAGGGAAGCAATAGAAAGCTGAAGTGATGGTTATAAGTTTGATAAACGAAGCATGAAATCTTCTACTTCCATCATACATTCAGGTAACATAAAATTTATTAATGGCAGTCATGTAGGTATGAGTTTTTATTACTCTTTTTGTATAATTGCTGAAAGGAAATTTAGGTAAGAATATCCTCAGCCATTATTATTTTATAAAATCACATGATTATTATTGAATTCTTACCACTGGAGATGGTAAAGGTTGGAGACCAATATTAATTCAAATCTTTTTAGCTTCTAAATGCACATATTGACATAGTAGAATGTCATGTTAATTTGGTTGTGGGGTAACAACCAAAGAGTTAAAAGATAATAACTTGTTGTAGGAATGAATGACAGTTAGCTAGCATGTATGAGACTAGGATCTGGTTGGATATGGAAAGGTTATGAGCCACACAGGTACTAAAAGATTCCTACTTTTAAATAAAACTTGGGCTGCAACATTTTTGCTAACACTGATGAACACCACAGAATTATATTCTTGGTGTAGTGTTCAAGTCGAAAAGGAAGGCATCCAATAAATTGAGAAGATAATATGAAGTGTGTGGAGAATGTGTCAACACATTGGCTAGAATTCCAACTCATGGATGGTGAGATACATGACTGAGATAAAGAGAGTTATGTAATTCAATGCAAGGTGCGTTGAATAAGCATGCATTGAGAATTGCACTCATGCATATTAAGAGATAGAATTGTGTACTAAATGCAATGGTTGAATGAGTTTTGTAAGTACATGCATATATATTATTGCATGGAAATAATTGTTACTAACAACTAAAATGTTGTTAACTTATGAAGTTGAGGAAATTTCAGGGAGGTGTTAGACATTGCAACAGGAAATTTACAAGTCAAGTAGTCACATGAGCATTGACTACAAGAAATTTTCTTGTTCAGAAAAATAAATAATGAACTTACAAATATTACTGTGAACATGCATATGCATAGAATGAAAGGTCATTCTAGTTTATTAAATTGTTGGGTAATTGTGATTGCATTGCTAGGTGCAAGAAATTCTAAGATCACTGTATAAGATTTTGTGCATATTGCAATTGAATTATGATGTACAAGAAATACTGACAATTGTTGGTAGTATGAAAGATGAAGCCTTGCACGAAAATGGTATGCAGTTTGGTGCCTGTGGAAAACCACAAGGATGGTTGCATTCATAATATGGAAACAACCAAGATGAATTATGAAATAGAATTTCATGTTTTGGGTAAAAGATGAATTCCCTTTGAACTAAGTTGGAGTTTCCAAATGAATTATTTTATGTTTTCTAATGATAACTGCATGTGGGTGATGTGTATGAGATGATGTTGATTAAAGTTAGAATGTTAACTACAAAGAGTAGCTTGGGGAAGATGATGATTGGAAACCTTTGAGGGAAGTTGGAACTTTGGGAGCCACAGTGCTCTGAGAATTCCTGATCCGACCTGTTGTTGAAGCCCAAGGGAAGGGAGGTGTAGCAGTTGATTGACTGTGTGACAGTGAAAGTGTACCCTCCTGGGGTGAGACAATCATATGGGGAATGAAAGACCGTTGGTTGGAGCGCTGCCGAGGTGAGCATATTGGTTCAGAAGAACAAACAACTCCAGAATCGATCCATAGGGCTTGTAAAAGTCCAGTGGACCTGGTACGGCCCTAAGAACGTGACATAGGAGCATGAGGATGCTATGCGGGTAGACTACCCGCATCTTTTTTAAGATTTTGGAAATCTTGCTGATGTTGTGTAAAGAGTTGCACTGAGGACAATGAAAAAATAAAGGGGGGGGATTGTAATACCCCAAGGACGTGCCCCAATTGTATTATGTATTGTAAACATGTTTTGTAGGCTGGTGAACTGATTTATAATAAGCTTGGAGGCTTATTTGGTGATTAGGCTGGAGAGCCTAGGTGTTAAAGGCCAGGAGCCTGATTTTGTATATGTAATTATGTAGATCATTAATAAAATATAAACATCGCTTTGTGCAGACCAACCACGAAGAAAGAGTGACGAGGGACTAAGCTTCCACATGGTTAGGTAAGGGAGGAGGATAAGTTTGTGGGCCTAGGGGCTAAGCTAGGGGGCTTACCTCAAAAGGGGATAATAATTTATTATTATTTCTTGAAGGCTAAGGTGGACATGTTGAGTGTTGTCCTAAGTTCCTGTAAAGGGAACATATGCAAAATGGAGTGCATGCAGATCCAGGAAGACAATTGTCAACATGGGCGCATGCAGTTAAAAGATGAAGCGTCAGCTGTGTTGGGGCTTCGTGGGTTATTCCTCCATCCTCCACCTAAGTCTCTTTGCCATTCCCCATTCTTCATGAATTTTGTTTAGCTCTGCGATCGACCTCTGCGTTGATTCCTTGTCACACACCCTGAAACCAATAGAAAAATCGTGGACTGAGCTATGTCTCCTGTGAAGTCCGAGCACCCTGTAAATGACTGAACCATTTTGCCTCTGCATACCGATGCACAATGAGAACCCTTGGAATGAGCCGCGTCTTCTGTGAAGCCCGAGCATACCGTATTTTTCTGTGTCGTGTTGTGTCACAACTGTTGGCTATTGTGGCCATGCAGATCCTTTATTGAGTGTGTGTTGTTGTCGTCGTCTGTTCCTTGCAGAGTCGAGTTCGAACCTTAACCATTTTGGGTTGCTGCCTTCTGTTTTCTTGAGTGGTATTGACTAGTGTTTTTTGTCCTCACCTTGTGGGAATTGAGTTGAAACTGGTTGAAGAAGCGGGTTGTCAGGCCCGTGGTTGAAGAGGTAGGTTGTCAAGCCTGTGAGTACCTCTCTCCAGATGAGAGAGTTTGTTGGGAAGTGATTTTCTCCTAGAGAGAGTCCAACAACAACTACGAAGCTCTAAGAATTCCAGTTCGGTCTGTTGTTGAAGCCCAAGGCAAGGGAGGTGAAGCATCCGATGGACTGTGTGACAGTGAAGGTGTATACTCTTGGGGTGGGATAGGCATGTGGGGAATGAGAGTTCGTGAGTAGTGGACGTAAGAAGGCTCCTGGAGAGAATCCTTCCAGTTGCACTGTGTAGTTTCCTATAACCTCAACCTAGTCCAGGATTCTCTTTCCCTGAGTGGAGCTTAGTCCCATATCAGGGGTGACCCATTGCTGAGCGTTATGAGCAGTGTGGTCTATGGCTGGGAGGTTCATGGAAGTTCTGCACGTAGTTGGTGGTGTTACTCCAATTGAAAAGATAAGTATCAGTTTGTGCTTAATTTATATGTTATGCATGGATGTGATGCTTGAATGTTATCATGTATTCCGTTGTGTATATGAAATACTATTAATTCCATTTATTCTGCATGGTAGCAGTAATTATGTGATTATTGTGATTACGTGTTTTAATTCGATTAAAATGAATATATTATATAAGTGTATATACTACAGTGGTATCATTACCTGGTCTCTATGTTAACCAGGGATGTTATAGTTTGGTATCAAAACTAAGTCGATATGTCTGAGTGGTGGCATTGCCCAACCTGTTGGTGGTCGGGGATGTTACAAATTGCTCTGATACCAAATTGTAACATCCCCGACCACCAACAGGCCGGTCAATGCCACTACTACAAAATATACACTTATATATAATATGCATTAAATCAAATTAACACATTTAACGTAGAGTTACTGCCATCATACAAACTTAAATAGAATTAACAACAATTCATACATGAAACATAATACATGAAAACATACAAGCATCATAGACATGCATTACATATAAATTAAGCACATAATGATACTTATATTTTAATTGGAGTAAAATCCATCGACTATGTGCAGACCTTCCACAAACCTCCCAGCCTTAGACCATGCTGCTCATCACGCTCAACAGTGGGTCACCCCCGAGTTGGGACCAAGTTTCACCCAGAGCAAGGGAATCATAGACTAGGTTGAGGTTACAGGAAAACTGCACAGTGCAACTGGAAGGATTCTCCCCAGGAGCCTTCTGACACCCACTTCTCACAGACTCTCATTCCCCACATGGTTGTTCCACCCGAGAGTATACACCTTCACTGCCACCTAGACCATCGACTGCTTCACCTTCCTCTTAGGGTCTCGGAAACAGGCCGAATCAGGAATTCTCGGAGCTCCGTAGCTGGTGTTGGACTCTCTCTGGGAGAAAACCACTTCCCAAAAAACTCTCTCACCTAGAGAGAGCTGCTCACAGGTCTGACAACCTGCCTCTTCAGCCACTTTCGACTCAATTCCAACACGGTGAGGGCAACAACAAGGATTATTAGGGAAAAAATGTCGACATCAAGCCACACTAATTCCAGGAGCTGCGTGACCACAACAACCAACTAGAAAATGGGTATGGACACCCAAAACGGTAACAGTCATATGCTAGACTCAACACACTCATGCGACTACCCAGGTGCGTCAGGCTCCAAAAAAGACATAGAACGACCAACAGATTATGGGTTTCAGAGATGCGTGACTATGCAGAGGTCCAATGTAGAGGCCAAACGGTTTTTCAGATGGTAATATTGGTGAAATCAGGTGGCAGATGCAAGAATGGGAGAGCGAACCCCCAACACGATTGACTCATGGGTTACTAGATCTAGGGTCCCTGGTGGATGTCCCCGTTCACGGTTAGATATTCTGATGGAGAATGGCTAGACTCCCCAGAAATAACCCCCAACATGGCTCAACTCATCAGCTTTAATTGCATGTGCCCATGCTGACACTTATCTTCCTGGATCTGCATGCACTAGATTTTCATCTGTTCCCCCTTTCCTAGGAACTTAGGACAACACTCATCAATTGTCCACCTTAGCCTTTAGGAAATAATAATAAATTGCTATCCCCTTTAGAGGTAAGCCCCATAGCTTATCTCCTAGGCCCAAACACTTATCCTCCTCCCTTATCCAACCTTGTGGAAGCTTAACCCCCCATCACTCTTTCTTCGTGGTCGGTCTGCACACAACGATGTTTATATTTTTATTAATGATTTTGCATAATTGCATATACAAAACAGGCTCCTGGCCTTAGCATCCTAGGATCTCTGGCCTAATAAACACATAATCCCACTGACTTATATACACTTGGCTCACCATCCTATAAACATAATTACAATTCATAATATAACTGGGGCAAGTCCTTGGGGTATTACAATCCCATCCCCTTATTTTTTCACCGTCCTCAATGAAACTCTTTACACAATATCAAAAAGATTTCCAAAATATTCAAAAATATGTGGGTATTTTGCCCGCATAGCATGCTCAGGAACATACCAGGTCCACTAGACCTTCACAAGCCCTACGACTCGATTCCAGAGCTGTTTTCTCTTCCAGTCCAATATGCACACCGGATACACTTACAAGATGCCTTCTTGCTCCACCCGAATCACATTCCAATGAATAACATGATTAGCATCATGTATATATTTCTTAAGCAATGAAACATGGAACACATTATGTATAGTCATGGATGCAGATAAAGCAAGAATATATGCAATGTATATATATGTATATATAGACAATTCTAATAACATTATAACCTGTATACAAGATACACAACATACAATAAATAGATAATTGTACTTATCTTTTGATTGAGAAGACCTTCCACCCCTGAGCAGGGCTATGACTCCATCGGGGCAATGGCTTCCCAAGATAACCATTGTCCACAATCCATATCCACATGGCCTAGACCAAGGTACCAAACCTCAGCAACACTCCAACCAATGGTCTCTCCTTCCCCACATGCCTGTCCCACCCCAGGAGGGTACACCTTCACTATCACAAAGTACATCGGTTGCTACACCTCCCTTTCCTTGGGATTCAACAACAAGCCAACTAAGGAAGTCTCAGAGAACCATGGCTCCCGAAGTTCCAACTTCCCTCAAAGGTTTCCAGGTACGCTCTAGGCCTCATACCGGGGAACCTATCCCCACACTTCTCCCTCTAGGGCTCCAAACTTCTCCAAGGAAACCCAAGGAGAAGTGTACACACACTCAGATCCACCGAGGATTCACAGGGTAAGATCTGTTGTCTCCAATCAATATCTTCCCCGAGCTACTCTTTGTAGTCAACATTCCAACTTTAATCAACATCATCTCATCTTCATCACCCACATGCAGTTATCATGAGAAAACATAAAAGAATTTATTTAGAAACTCAAACTTAGTTCAAAGGGAATTCAACTTTTCTCCCAAAACATGAAATTCTATTTCATAATTCATATTGGTTGTTTTCATATTATGAATGCAGTCATCCTTGTGGTTTTCCACAGGCACCAAACTGCATACCATTTTTCATGTAATGCTTCATCTTGCATACAACCAACAATTGTCAGTATTTCCTGTACATCATAATTCAATTGCAATATGTACAAAACCATATGCAGTGAATTTAGAATTGTTTGCATCTAGAAATTCAATCATAATAACCAAACAATTTAATAAAATAGAATGACTCGTCATTCTATGCATATGCATGTTCATAGTAATATCTGTAAGTTCATTACTTCTTTTTCTGAATACTTTTTTTTTGAAAAAGAAAATTTCCTGTAGTCAATGCTCATGTGACTACTTGACTTGCAACTTTCCTGTTGCAATATCTAGCAACTCTTGAAATGTCCTCAGCTTCATGAGTTCACAACATTTCAGTTGTTAATAACAATTATTTCCATGCAATAATATATATGCATGTACTTACAAAACGCATTCATCCATTGCATTTAGTATACAATTCTATCACTTACTATGCATGAGTGCAATTCTCAATGCATACTTATTCAGTGCACCTTGCATTGAATTACATAATTCTCTTCATCTCAGTCATGTATCTAACCATCCATAAGTTGGAATTCTGGTCAATGTGTTGACACATTCTCCACACACTTCCTATTGCCTTCCCAATTAATTGGATGTCTTCCTTTTTGACCCGAAAACTACACCAATAATATAATTATGTGGTGTTCATTAGAGTTAGAAAAAAGGTTGCAGTCCAAGTTTTATTTAAAGGTAGGAAGATTTTAGTACCTATGTGTCTCATAGCCTTTCCATATCCATACCTTTCCATATCCAATCATGTCCTGGTCTCATACATGACTACCTTACTAGCATTCCTTCCTATAACAAGTTCTTATCTTTTAATTATTTGGTTATTACCCCATAACCAAATTAACATGAAATTCTACTATGTCAGTGTGTGCATTCAAAAGATAAAAAATTTCGAATTAATACATGCCTCCAACCTTTACCACATCCAATGGTATGCACTCAATAATATAATCATTTGATTTTATAAAATAACTCTGGCTGAGGAAATTCTTACCTAAATTTCCTTTCAACAATTATGAAAAAAGAGTAATAAAAACTCATACCTGCATGACTTCCATTAATAAATTTTATACTACCTGAATGTCTGATGACAATGGAATCTTTCATGCTTTTTTTATCAAACTTATAACCAACACTTCATCTTTCTGTTTCTTCCCTCCTTATGCAACAACATCACCAACACTTGCAAACATGCAAGCATTATTCCCTCTGGCTGACCCAACAAGCCATAACATACTTGTTGCCACAGAAATTGCATCAGCTTCTTTCCCATGTGCAAATTTTCCTTGTTGATCCCAGATGTCTTCAATTCTTTCCGGATTCCTGGATCTTCTTGTGGTCTCATTGTAGTCACTGTACATGAATTTTTTTTTTCTGAGCACTTTCTAGCCAAATCACTCTTGGCTGCCTTTGCATTTATAATCCCAAACTAAGCTGATATTAACCTTCAACTTTCCTTAATTTCCTGGATCCAATTATCCCAACTCGTACTTGAATGAATTAAATTACAAACCATGTTGTTTTATATACTTTGGATTCTTCAATATCCAATTACTCTTTAGGACTGAACTTCTTCAACCCTTTTCTGACAGAATACTTTAGTACTTGAATTACCTGCATCTGTTATAAAGTTCTTATAATAGATATATGTAATATCTCCTTAATATTAAAGGATCATATTATTACATCTTATAAAGAGCTTATTATACTTTAAGAACAAGTACTTATTCAGACAGATAAAGACCATTTATAATATATTAATATAATATAGAGTATGCATACATATTAATATACTATAAAATACTATAATGTATATTAATATGTATTCCATATATATAGTAAAAATTATATTATAATCTTTTATATATATATATATTAAGTATATACTACTTAAATATTTATTAAGTATATATTAAGTATATATGTACTTAATATTTAATATAATATATTATTAAAGTTATATATATATATATATTTATGTAAATGATATATATAAACCTTACTATATTAATCTATATTATATATAAAAGATAGATTAATATAATATATGTAATAGTTAAGATAGATACAGTTTGAGTGGGTCTAATGATTAAGAACACATGTTTTCTCTTAAGAGGTCACAAGTTCAAATCCATAAGGGGTAGGATATGTATACCTTCATAAACTTTACCAAACAAATTACTAGACAAAAAGATAAATTATTATTATTATTATATAATAATAATAATAATAATAATAATAATAATATATATATATTATATTAATATAATAAGAGGTGTTATATACATAATAAACATTATTATGAGGATGATATATTAGAGGATCTATAATATTAATCCTAATACCTGATAGACCATATAGGATATATAATATACTACTCTCATCACAATATTAGTGATATTAAGATATTACTAACATCCATTGTCCATATAGGATATTAGATTAGTAATATATATGGACCATCTCAAGTATGATCCGATGATCTTGTTAATATATTAATATTAACATGATTACAATTAATAATAATTTTTTCAGTAATATCATATTACATATTACTCCGGGTTTGTAGGTGAGTAGGTTATTCATTGCTTTTTTTTCAATATCATAGCAATGCTTGGTAATATTATGTTTAATTACTCTAGATATTACATGATGATATGAAGTGATGGTTTAAAGAGTACGCAGTGATAACATGCACAAGGAAATGGAAGAATAAATACTGAAGATTAGCAGAATTTGAAAGCTGTCCAAGACAAGTAGAAGAGTTATATTGATAAGAACAAAACCCATCGAAAGTTTAAAGTGGGTGATCATGTTTTCTTGAAAGTAAAAGCTAACAGAAGTTTCCTGAGGCTGGAACTGTTCGAAGTTGGCAGCCATATTTTGTGGACCATTTGAAATCCTAGAAAGGATTGGACCAGTTGCATATATGCTTGCATTACTTGCATCCACGACTGTATATAATGTGTTTCATATTTCATTGCTTAAGAAATATATACCTGATGCTAATCATGTAATCGATTGAAATGTGATTCAGGTGGACCAAGAAGACGTCTTGCAAGTGCATCATGTGTTCATATTGGATCGAAGATAAAACGAATCCGGAATCGAACCATAGGGCTTGTAAAGGTCCAATGGACCTGGTACGGTTTTGAGGATGCAACATGGGAGCATGAAGATGCTATGCAGTAGAGTACCCACATATTTTTGAAGATTTTGGAAATCTTACCGATGTTGTGTAAAGAGTTGCACTGAGGACAGTGAAAAAAATAAGGGGAGGGGATTGTAATACCCCAAGGCCGAGTCCCTACTGGATTGTAATTTTGTTTATAGGCTAGTGAGCCGAGTGGTTATAAGATGAGAGACTTATGTGTTTATTAGGCTCGTGAGCTAGATGCCAAGGCCAATGAGCCTGAATTTGTATATGTAAATATGCAGATCATTAATATAATATAAACATCGCTGTGTGCAGATCGACTATGAAGAAAGAGTGATGGGGGACTAAGCTTCCATAAGGTGGATAAGGGAAAGGGGGCTTAAAGGTTGGAAAGAGGGGCTAATAATAGGGGGCTTAATTCCTTGAGAATAATAATTTATTATTATTCCAAAGTTGTGTAAAAGACATGTTTTTATCCTAAGTCCTGGGAAAGCGAACGTGTGCAAAAGGAAACACATGGAGCTCTAGGAAGACAAGTGTCGACCTGGGCACATGCAGTTAAAGTTGAAGAAGTCAGTTGTGTTGGGGGATCACTCTTGTATTCTGTCATGCTCCACTTGAGTTCGCTAGGATCTGGGGCGTCTGAACCGTTTTCCTCTGCGCCTGCATCTACATACCCTCATGCACCTTTGGAATCAGTAATATGGGAAACGTATGAAAAAGTGGCCAAGTATGGAATGGGAAAGCGGTCAGTCAAACTGGTGATATAAAATCATGAGACATATTCAGAAAAACAACTAAGTAACCATAAAGGGAAAGTAGAGGGGGGAAATAAAGGGGAATTTGGTTGTCAATTTGTATATCAGGGAAGTCTGACTATTGTTTGTAGGGGGAAAAACAATGGAAGCGCGATCCTGAGCCCACCTAGTCGAGAACCCATGATCGAAAAAGTTGTTGAGTATGGAATGGGGAAGTAGGCGGTCAAACTTGTGATATAAAATAATCATTGGAAATGTGAACGCGTGAATCCGCCAAACCACGCACTTAGACATTTTCCGAAAAATGACTAAGTAACTAGAAAGGGAAAGTAGAGGGGAAAAAGAAAGGGGAAAAAGAAATGTTGCCTAGGTTGTGCGAAAGATCCTTTATTTAACATCTCTTTTCTTAGTTATATTTTTTAAGAGCATAAGTGGAAATTTCCCTTTATGCAATTGTTGTTCCATTGAGGAAAATAAACTTGAATAGGTGTCAAACAATGGTAACTGCAACATGGAATAGTGTAATAGTTGTGTAAGATAACTGAGATATATGAGCATGTGAAAGTAAAGGAAAAAATTGGGCATGGAGAACGGTACCATAGCCTTGTCGTTGTCTGACTCTCCATATTTTATATGGAGAATGTGTTGAGAGCCAACTTTTCTTGCGAGTGTGATAGTTGCACCAACAGTTCCGATTGGGTAAATGTTGTTGCTCTCTGCAAGTTAGCTGATTGTTGTGTTCGATACAAAACATTATTCTGAACAAAATGGGGGAAATTTTTCCAAAATACTTTTTTCATTAAGCGATATAATACGATCACAATCACCACGGTCATATACCGTTTTCAACAATATATTGAAATTTGTAATGGATATCCCAATACCTGGAAAGATCTTTTGTGCATGTTTCTAGACAAGTTGTGTAGGGATGATCAATGTGACTTTCATCATGGCTTCGTTGTCTATCATGTCAACACGCATAATACATATAGTTTTGTTTTCCCCATAACACGACCATTATGTCCCCGATGAACACTTGTCCAGTTCGAAGACTGTTGAAGCCTTCTATCGATAGTATATTGGGTGTTATAAGTTTAGACCTGGTGACATTTTTTGAATAGAAAAAGTAATGTGAATGGTAGTTTGTATCAAATTTTATTTCTGGAATTAATGTACAAGTAGATGCACAATTTGGATGAAGTATGCAGGTTAGATTTTTGTAACCATACCTCTTAGTCTGCAGATCTTGCACTATGTTAGGCATTTCACTTGCGCTTGTCGATACTTCTTGTGAACTAAAAATCATGTATTGTAGATAACATCAACATATTTATCATGGAATAGATGAATAAATAACTCAGGATGATTTTTTTGTAAACATAGAAAGAGCATAACATATGAATCTTTACCTTTGGCCTTGTCGTTCTGTTGATGTTTGCGATGATTGACTACTCATGCCCATGTCACTCGTCCAAATTTTTCTGATGCAAACATGTGTACATGAACGTTACAATGACTAAATAAGAACATGCATTGTATATTATTCATAATTTTTTTGGATGTCACATACAGGCTCGAAGTGGATAGAGTATGAAATAGGGTATCAAGGGATACTCAAGAGATGTGAGGGCTCGATGGTCATATTGTATGTATCGGAAATTTTGAGTGAAAAAATGTGTAACCCGGAAAAGGGCATGATGGGGGAGTCTGGTGGTCAATTTGTATATCATGGAAATCCGAGCGATGTTTGTACGTCATGGAACAATAGAAGCACAATATTGAGCCTGCCAGCCCGAGATTCTGGCTGTCAATTTGTATATCACAGAACTCTGGGTGTTGTTTGCAGGACACAAAACAATATAAGAGCAATTTTGAGCCCTCCATCCCAGGAACCCGCGATCGAAAAAGTGGCTAAGTATGGAATGGGGTCGGCTAGACTCGTGATATAAACGCATGAGTAGAAATGCGAACCTATGAGTCCACCAAGTCATGCACCTAGAAATTTTTGGAAAAACGACTAATTAAAGTAACCGGAAAGGGAAAGTAGAGGGAAAAAAGAAAGGGGAATTCGATTAAGTATTGAAGAGGGAAAAAAAAGGGATAAAAGAGAGTGGGAAAATAGAAAAGGGGAGGGAAATTTACGAAAGAGGGAAGTCTCAAGAAAGTCCCATTGTTGCCAAATCATCATTTTCTAGTCCAACATTTTATCCACCTACTTTTTGTGTGTGTTTGATTTACCATCACTATTGGTATACCTTTTCGAATATTGTACTTCAGCTTCCTCTGTTGTGGCATATAATATTTCATCCTCTTGTCTAACTAGTCTGTTTCTTTCAATGTAGCAATGTAGAAAATACAATGGACATGAAGGTAAGTTGGAATGTAGAAAGATATGTAAACAAATAATTACAGTTCTGTTTATTTCAATGTAGCAGTACAAAAAATACAGTTGACATGAAGATAAGTTATTATGTAGGAAGATATGTAGTATCTACATACAATAAATTAGGTGCAAAGAAGTAGAATAAATATACAGACAGTAAATGAAATACAAAACAATGGAATATGAAATAAGAGTAGAATCATGCACCTTTGTATCTCTTCTTCTACATTTGTGTTTAAGAGTCATTCGTCTTCTCTAGTTATTCTGTTTGTTTCAATGTGGGAACAAACAAAATACAATGAACATGAATGTAAGTTGGTATGTAAGGGAAAATAAGTAATATGTACATATAGTAAATGAGAATCAAAGGAATAAAATAAAAGATAGAGTTAGAAGCATAAGCCTTTGTTTTTCTTGATCCATGGTTGTGGTTATATAGAATTTTTCTTGGCCAAAATATATTATAAGCCAGAAAATATTAACAAGTTGGATGATCCTAGCTAAATGATTTGGTTTTGTGCAACAAAGTATCCATATATGCTTTGAGACATGGAAATATGATTTTGTAATGTGTTTGATGTATATTTCATAATTCAAGTACAAGACAAATTGTATTATGGTCAAACCAGTATGTGTCTAAGAGAAAGAGGGTGTATTGTGAAATGGGCACATTTGACCATACTTGGTCAATAAGTGTGTTTTGTACATGCTTTGTCTTATCTAAAAAAAAGCGGAGATTGTAATTGCACATGGAATTTTCCAACTATTTTGTTATGGCACTATTTTGTAGCATGTCAACATTGAAGTCTCTTAGAATGATAATTGTTTCGTTCATATGTAAATGGTGTAATGCATTTGAAAAAACATTCATTATGTTGGCAATGTTGCACACGAAGCGACATAGAGATTGAATATTGCAATTTGCAATCCATGGAAAATTACTCTTGCTAGCACCATCTCAACATATTTTTCTTCGAAATGCATATGATCCAAAATTGTTATATGTTTTTTCACTAATATCATCACTCCATACATAATGTAACATGATATGCAAGTGTGATTTGGAAATTGTTTATTTTGCATGCATAATGTCATGTATGTTTCTTGCAAGAACAAAATATCA